>QLOH01000713.1:0-490738 GCA_026901365.1 Sesbania bispinosa | reverse complement strand
ACCATCACAGAGCCTTTTGGCTATCATCGAGCTTTCGGGCTATCACAGGGTCTCTGGACCATCACAGGCCTCCGGGAAAATAATGTAATAACAACGGGGTAACGACATCAAACTCATGGCCAAGAGGGAGATAGGGTCCTCAATCTAAAATGAATCCCGCATGAATATTCTCTATTAATAAGACTTAATCATAGGTGGCCTTGGACGACAGTCTTTGGTCACATGGCCGAGTGGTCAATCACAGTCACAGATAGTGAAAAGACCCCGGGTGTCGGGTTACAACACCTCACAGTCATGTTTGATTTATCGTCATGTATTTGGATTGACATTGGTATTTAATGTGAAGTTGTGAACCGTTGAGATCTGTTGCATATCATTTGTCTGTATCTCCCATTGCATGTCTTTTTTTTCACACTCACTAGGACGTTGGTCTCACCCCACTCTGTGGGAATTTACCTTCAGATTTGCAGGGATCTCGCTCGGACAAAGATGGCCAGTAGCGGTTGTTTGAGGCCTAGTGATGGCTCTCTTCTTTTGGATGTTTTGTTATTGTGTTTTCCACTTTTGTATAGGCATAGATTATTTTTAAAATTCTATGAATTATTTATGATTTTCTTTTTACTATTTATTTTAATTTTTAATAAAATTGTTTATCATTAAATAAATTAATAAGAATTTAAAATTTATAAAAAATATAAAATTACATTTATTACCTAATATTATATTTTGTCTAGAAAACAAAAATAGTATTTATATAATAAATTTACATAAATATGTTATTTTACATAAAATAGCTATTTAAATAATTATAATTCAATAAGTTAATTTATCAAATAATTTTGTCAAATATAGGCTTATGATTTATTGTGTCTACATATATGTGTGTATAATATAGTTTTTAAAAACAATAATATATATATATATAGAGTATTTAAGTTAAAAAAGAAGAGGTTGAGGGGGCATGGCCCCCTTTGCCCCAGGTAGCTCCGCCCTTGGTCTCCAGCTTTTTTTTTACATAATCGATTCTTGAACTTATTTGACTTGGTCTTGACAAATTATATTTTAAAAGTTTTTCCAATTTTTTCCTTAATAAAATTAATGACGAATCCAATATTTTTGAATATATTTTTTTTCGGGTTGTTACACCTTACAATATGCATTATCAGATGTAATGATATATGAGTTCCATCAATCAACTTTGTGTTAGAATGAATCAATAATAATTTCATTTCTGACTTCCGCATTTATATAATGGTCACACGATGCACAATATATTAAGGCCATATGAGATAAATTACTTTGTGTTGGCTTATCAGTTAGAATGAATAAATAATAAGTTCAATTTCTAATTTCCACAATTTATATGATGGTCACACATGCATAGTATATTAAGGGCCCGATGAGATAAATTACTTGATTTTTACTTGAAACAATTTACGCCGTCATCAGTACATAACCGAACCCCAAATTACAGAGATATTTGGTCAACAATTATAGATTAATATCTTCCAAAGTCGAGAATTGCAAACCATCCAAAAATAAGACTATCTTGCGAATCGTTTACCATATTTGATGGCTACCCTTTAATGCGTATAACTTACTTAAATGTGTCTATAATCCTGGTACCTAAGAAATATTAAGACAAGTTTAGTAACAATGTTAGGGGTGATACGAAACTGAAGATGGATTTAATGATATATACACCGATAGTGTAACAAAATTTTATATAAATACCCAAATGTATTGCTACAACAATCATTTAATTAATTTAATATAACACATAATGTGTTATACTTATTAATGATGTGACACACCACATTATTGGATAACTGTGTAAAATTATTTTACATTAGTAATGTATTTTAATTAAAGTTTAGAAAAATTACAGTAACGGAGGTCAAATTTAGCATTATCATTGAAAAAAAATCTTAAAAAGTCAACCAGGCGCACAAAATATATACAGAAAACAAACCCAGGCATTGAAAACAAACCAGTAGTCCTAACCCTATGGAGCATACCAATCGTAGTCCGAAAAGACTATCTCAACTGCAAACAACCAAGGCGGCACAAATATATACAGAAAAAGGTCTCTACCCTAGGGTTGAAGCAGAAACAATACAATTATATCAATTATGCACAAGTAAGAAAAGGAATATTACAAAGAAATATTTACAACATATCTGCAAAACAAAATAAAAGAAACACAAACAAATAAAAAAGGAGGGGGGGTAAATAAATACAAAAGTTACAACTTTGCACACTAATTATGTTAGGCTGACTCTCGAATGTCCCAGTGGAGTTGCCATCTGTCGGAACCGGGGTTGCGACGGGACGGTGAAACCAAGGGTAATTGAAAAATCGTTTTCAATGGAATCGCCACCAATATTTATTTGAGGGAAAATATCGGAAAAACCCTTTTAAGAAAATGATCTTTGAAACCAGATTCGGATTCGGGAGTCGATTATGTGTAGGGAAGGTATTCGCACCCTGCGACATCCGTCCTAAAGACGGTTACCTCTAATTAATTGTGTAATTTATTAACTTATGAAAACTATTTATTTTAACCCCTTAAAAAATCTTTTATTTTATTTACAATCTATTTACATTTTTTTATTTTTTAGATTATGGAAAAATTTAGAAAAATATTTATTTGGGTTTGACGGGCGGGCCGTTTCCCGCTCCTACGTATCCCTGACTGCAATAGGGGAATCAAAGTCACGTAGTTCTGAAAAAAAAGTTTGATTGATTTGAATTTGATTGAGAATTTGGATTTGCTCATATTTTTGACAAGGTTTTTTGTTTGATTTATTTTTGAACAGAGTTGATTTAACAAATGAATTCACTCTTGAAGGGGTTCTGTTAGCAAATGGCTATACAATGAACTCTTTCTGGTTCAAATAATATTAAATGATAGAATTGCTATTCATTTAATATCATTTGATCATTGAGTGATTTTATTAGCAAAATTTATTTTTAAATCGAGTAAAAAGTTTTCTTTTATTATTTATGATAGATGACGTTATTGCTAGAAAATGCTAGTTTTAACGTTATTTATTTTGAAAAAATATTTTATTATCTTTTAAAAATTTATTTCAATGTGGGGACTATTTTGTTAACACATGGTTATACTCCATAGTCCCGTTAACGGTAGAAAATGCTACTCGTTAACGGTTTTTTTAGGAAAAAAAATTAGTTTTTGTTAATTTTGAAAATAATTTACAATTTGCGAGGACTATCTTGTTAGCAAATGGCTATACTCCATAGTCCTATATAATTTGGATAATATTAACGATAGAAATGCTATTCGTTAATATCACCAAATTGTTGCATTAAAATTTTAATTTTATTTTTATTTTTATAATTTTATTTGAACAATCCAACCTTTACCTAATGTAACGTAACGAACATTTACAAGAAATGTAAACTAGTTATTTACAAAAGCATTAGAAACAAGAAAGATATATATTACAAAGAAAACTGATAAAACTCAAATAAATATTTACAAGTTCACATACATTTACAATCAACCATTACTTAATACATAAACAAACCAATTGGAATTCAATAATGAGCAAAATAAAACAAAAAGGAAAAAAAAAATCAGAATTCAGAATGGGTTAGCGTCAAAGACGCTTCATTCCCATTTCTAAACTTTATAAAACAGGGGGTTCAATTTTGAAATGAAAAGTTCACCCCCCTTGTAAAACTTCGCACATGGATGAGAAGGAAAAAAATCGGGAGAGAGAAAGGGAAAGAAGGAGAGGGGAAGAAAACAAGGCACAACGGCTTGATGAAAACAAGGCTGGTGGCTGGATGCGCGTCGCGCTCGCGGTGATGACCGGAGGACGCGCGGTGACGCGGTGGTTACCGGTGGCTTGGGAGGTGGGCAGACAAGCCGCGCGGCCTGGCTTGAACAGCGGCAGGGAAGCTGCGTGCGGCGGTGGGTCACACAGCAATGGCTGTTTTCACAGCGGGTAAGTGGTGACCGGAAGGGAAGAGAGAATGTATAGGGACAGAGGCTGGAATTTATTCTTATTATTTTTTCTTCAGTTGTTGGCTTACAAGAGATTAATTGGTTGGAATTTTGAACTAAGATATGTAATTGTAATTCTGAATTTTCCCTTTAGATTATGCACAGTGTAACCATGAAAGAATTCATGCAAGATAATCTTCACATTGAAGTTCAAACAATGAATACAATCATGCTATAATAAACAAGAACTATGAAACGAACACAAGTATCAAATTTCTGCTTACCTGATTGTTGAATATTTGTTGATTGACTCTATTTCCTTGCTCTTTTATGTTTAAGTTGCAAGACTTTTCCGCTTTGTATCTATCTTCCCAATGCTATTCTTCATCACTTTGAGTCCTCTGAAATTAGTTTCTCAACTTTTCAATCAATTAGAATACTCTCTGATTCCATGATCTCTCCTTTCTATGAGTTCTCTCTCTTTTTCTCTATGTATTCGTCCCCCTCTGACAGTGTGAAGCTGACCTTTTTATACTATCTTGACTGAAACCACCTCCTAAAATCACTTCCCCTCCTCCCCATTTTCTCACTTCTAACAACAAATTATCTCATTAACAACCAACATCTCTTTATTTTCTCAACTCAAACTTACTCTCCAAGATATTTTATTTATTATAATTATTTTTATTTTAACTTTTCCTTTTTTTTCTAATTTTCAGATTTTTAAATTATTTTCTAATTTTTTTCTGAATATTTAGAATCATTATTTTTTTTCTGATTTTTATTTTATTTTACTAAACAAATTTAGATTTATTATTTTTTTATTTTTGAAATTGAAACTTTATTATTTTTATTTTGATATTTATTTACAAATTAAATTTAACAAAAACTGAAATTAAAATAATATTAGCCAGGATAAAATTGGATATTCACAACATGTATGCTCACTATATGCTCATGCACAAAACTCTTCCTAAGGATCATGATTTGGAACTCCGCACAATGGGCGCACTTCATCAACCTCCTAGTTGTTACCAATGATGGCCCTACCGTTAACGCCCACTTGGCAGATAGGTTGCACAGTTATACACCCCCCCTGGGCCCGTGCAAAGACATTCGCCCCCTGTCATCACCACCCACCCCTTATGGGCTAGATGACTAGCATAAAAAAACACTCCCCTTGGAGTAATGCATCAAATGTCCCCCATCATGGTCGTCACCCTACTCGTCGTCCCCCTTAGGACTAGGGCATATGCTAGCCACGTCTGGCTTATGCAATCACACACATCTCATCTCAAATGTTATGCTCAATGCAATTATCATCATACCTCTTATCTCTCACACAATCTCAATGCTCAATGCTCAATGCATCATCATCAATTCACATATACCTCATACAATCTTTATGCTCATGCATCATCATCAATTCACATACATCTCATTCTCATACAACCTCTATTATTATAATCACAACCACATCACATAACAATTATTATAAACATAGGATATCACATAAGATATTCATATCACAATACTCATATCACAATTAATACACTCTATGCATCCAATTAATTTCATCAATAAAAATCCCAAATATACAGCTACAGTGCGAACTAAATATCTCCCAACCTAGACTTGGTATCAATGATCAAACGTTCAGAATGAAGAATCAAGATGTTCCGAACCAGCTGTCAAAATTTCAGTCCAATCCAACGGTGAACGAATCTGCAGTCTCTGTTTTACATCCGCAGCTCTATGTAAAAACGGGAATGATTTTCCTCTAGTGCGAACTAAATATCTCCCAATCCAGACTTCGTATCAACGATCCAACCATTCAGAAGGAAGAACCAGATGTTCCGAACCAGCTGTCAAAATTTCAGCCCAATCCAACGGTGAACAAATTTGCAGTCGCTGTTTTACAGTCGCTACTCTGTGTAAAAAGGGGAATGACTTCCTCTACCTCTTCTTCACTCTCTACTCAAATCTTCAAGTTCCTAATTCAATTAAACTCGTTTTTACCGATTAAATTCACTGAAAACATCAATTATTTCAACAGATTACAGTTAATTCAACAATCGTTCAATTATGAATCTCACCCCCAAATCCTAATTTGACCCATTTTCGATGGTCTCGCTACCATCACTCATTTCATCAATAATATCACGTTTATACAACCAAATTAATCACATTCCAAACACACAATACATGATTTACAGATAAATTCTCGAATTTACAGATAATTATTCACGAATGGCATCACTCCCTTGATGATCTACTCTGCTACACCTTCCCCTTGTGAAGTTGCTTCTCTCCTCCCAGGGTTTGGTTATCTGACGTTTGAAAACTAATAGGGTGAACTAGATAACCCTCCCCTATTTAAATATCTAACTGAGTTTGGCCTACTCCAACCCACCGGTTACCCTTTTTAATTAAATAATACATTTTTCTGAAACATAATAATAATATAATATTATTATTATTATTATTATTTCTTCATAAATCTTATTTTATTTTAGTTATTCCTTTATTTTAGGAATTATTAGGATGTTACAGAATCCTTATCTATCTACATTCAAATTTAAATTTCAATTTTATAATTAAACCTTATCCTAAATTTGTATTGATTCTTATCTTTAATCCCTGTGATCTCATTATTCCTATTTTAAAATCTTATCCTAATTTAAAATACTAAACCATATCTCTCTCATAAGATTATCCTTATTAATCTTGATATTATTATATTAATATAATAATTACTATACTTATAACCATTAATTTTAATTGCAATCTTAATAATATGATTTATCTTCTAATAGTTTTATTATTATATTCAACATAATCAAATTTGATTAAGATCTTAATAATCTGACGTCTCTCCTAATATTTATAATATTGTATTATTATTATATCCTAATTACGGTTATATTAATATTTACTATTATTATTATAAAACTTCTATTTTTACAACTAACGTCATTGGAATATAATTATATATATTTTAATTATAATTCTAGATTCTAAATTTCAAGATGTTACAATTCTACCCCCTTAAATAAATTTTGTCCTCAAAATTTGTCTTACTAATATTCTCTTAGATTTAAGTCTATGACACTAAGTATTGATAATCTATAGCTTGGGTGGGATATCATGTTTCTATTATTAATAATTGTAAACTAACTATTCGAAGTCCAGAATAAATTATATTCCTAAACTAAATCCATCTAATCATCAGTCAAATTTATCATAACCCATAAATCAATTTCTATCATAAACCTAAGCTCCTTGTCTCCAAGTATAAATTCTAAATATTTTCTTAAGATCAAAGGCATATGCAACTACTAAATAATTAATTTCAACACATTCAAAATTCATAGCCTAAATAACGATAATGTGTGAGCCTTTGATTCATAATCCTATCGTAATTATAAAACTATCAAGATTGAAAAATATATCATCATAAAAAAAATCCACCTAGTTCCAATGATCAATCAACACCTCTAAACCATATATATACACACTCGATTAGATTTCTATCAAGCTCAAGATTTGACCTTTATCTTGAAACCTTTTAAGTATAACCATAAATTTTTCAAAATTATCAAATCCTTATCTTCAAACTATCAAATTTTAAAAATCTCTATCTCTAAAAGATTAAACCTCTATCCCTTAAATCCTAACATATCAAATCTTTATCCTAAAACTATCAATTAAAATTTAAATATATATCTAAAACCGTAAAATTTTGTTTAACAGTTTTTCTCAAATAAAAGATCACTTAAACTTTGTGCAAAACAATATCTAACTTACTAGGTCCTAATAATTTATAATTAATCTAGAATGGTTTCTATTTTCAAAAATAATATTCCCTCCGTCCCTTATTATAAGACCCTCTCAATCGTTTCACACAGTTTAAGAAAAGTTAGTTAATGTATTGGTCTTTTAAAAAAATAATAGCATTCCAAATATACCCCTATTTAAAAGTCACTATATTTTAGAAACATTAATGGTGACATGGTGGAAGACTCCAAAATTCATTTTCCAATGGGATAGTTGAGCATATGGCTAAAATTTCATTAATTATTCACACTCATCAATATATGAGGAATAAAAAAGTTGAATATTAATGAAGGACAAATATGGAAAAAATAATTAATTTACCTAAAAATCTGCGGAGGGTCTTATATTAAGGGACATCCAATTCTTCTAGAAGGGGTCTTATAAATAGGGACGGAGGGAGTAATTTAATCTCTTGTAATATTTTTCCTCCTATCTAGAGGTGTCAAAATGGGTCGGCCCGACGGGCCGGCCGCCCGAACCCGCAATATGGGAGGGCTTGGGCACTTAAATTAGAGGCCCGAATTTTTGCCGGGCTTTTTAGCCCGGAAATGAAAAAGCCCGATCTTAAGCGGGTTCGGGCCAGGCTACCCGATCGGGCTAACGGGCGGCCCGTTTTTTAAAAAAAAAAATGCCTTGCTTTTGAGTTATGCTTAAGTTCGCTGGCATGGCCCATTTTTTATTTTTCTTCCATCTAAAAATATTTGAAGTTCTGAAAATTGAAATTTCTACTGTGAAGTCAATGGATATGGTGAGCAATTATGATTTTCTTTTGATAGATAACTAATTAATTAAAGCAATTATGATCGAGTATATTATTATATTAGTGCATATATATACTTCCTCAAATCCAAGTTTGTCAAATATGTATTTTATAATCCTATTTTGAAGAACAATTTTGGAACAGGTGCAGTATAGATTTATTTAATTTAATTTAATTTAATTACATATCAATTGAGTACTATTATAAAATGGAAAAATCTTGGAACAATTTAGAATCAATTTTGAAGAACAATTTTTGGAACAGGTGCAGTATAGGTTAATTTAATTTAATTTAATTACATATCAATTGAGTAGTATTATAAAATGGAAAAATCTTGGAACAATTTCGATTCATCGAATGCAAATTCATTTTGCTTTTCCCCTTTTAAATGATTTTTATAACTAAATTGTAATTTTTTTTAGTTTTGTAAAAGTATAATTGTTTACAATTTTTAATGAGCAACATTTTTAAATAAGTTAATTTTTTTTAACCGGGTCGGCCCGCACAAGCCCGCTACCCGCATAGGGCCGGGCTAGGGCACTAAGTTCACAGGACCGAATTTTAGCCGGGTATTTTAGCCCTGCCCGCACAAGCCCGCTACCCGATGCGGGCCGGGCCGGGCCGGGTAGCCCATTTTGACACCTTTACTCCTATCCTTCATCAATTGAATATTACTCCAGACCATTGTAGTCTTATCCTAAGATCTAAAGATCCACTTATAGTTCTCATTTCAATAAATATGAATAATATGGAGATTCTAATAGTAAATTCCTAATATTTAATTATATAAACTTTGTATAGATATCCTTAATTTCCTAGTTCCATATCATCATTTTTTTTAACAATTTTCATTTATCTTAAGAATGTTTTATGGAATAAGATATATTTTAAAATACTATGATTTCTCTCTAACAATTAATTTACCTTATTGTATACAAAAATTCCGATCTTTCTTATGAAAGCATTATTACAATCACACATTTATAAATATCAATTATAGTCACAGATAGTCTACTATTTACAATTTAAACCAGTCACAAAAATTAACATGATCCAAAAAATAAATATATTTATAACAAACTAGTGGGGAACCCGTGCGATGCACGGGGCGAGAATATGACGGAAACGATTGAGAGTGGAGTATTAGATTTATCTAAGAATACATGATCAATTAATAATAACAATTAATATTAATAGTAAACTTGATTGAAAAGACTTATTAACTAAAATTTCAGTAAACAGTTTTTCATAACATTTGTTATATAAAACAATATTGGTCCAAAAATAAGTAGTTTCCCACTACATAAAAAATAGTAAGCAGACATTGAAAGAAGTTTCGTGGATGCCCTGCAAAAAATAGGTTGAAAAGTTATAAAGGTAATTAGTATATGATAGTCATAAATTGAAGACAATTTGAAATAAAAATATTTGAACAATAAAAAAAGTAATCATAATCATAATCATATCATATCATAATAAGAATAATATTAAAAATTTAAAAATAATAATTAATGATTATAATAATAATAATAATAATAATAATAATAATAATTATAACAACAACAATGATAATAATAATGATTTTTATTGAAAAGATTTAAGCTCAAACCTATTGTAAATTTTGGAAGACTTCTTTGTATACAACATTTGAAGTTGAATCTGAAACAACATAAAGTGAAATCAATTTATCTATACTCAAATCAAATTATTGCTTTTATCCATGATTTTAATTTATTTTAATACAAAATTAGAATCAAATTTAGAAAATACAACTATATTCAAATCAAATAAGCTTTAGAATCAAATCAGATTTATAAAACATATCGATCTATCTATATTCAAATAAAATCAAAATACTGTCTCTCTAAATCTAAATCACGTCTCTCTATCCTATTGACAAAAACACAACTTTAGTCATAAATCGAAGACAATTTGAAATAAAAATATTTGAACAATAAAAAAAGTAATCATAATCATAATCATATCATATCATAATAAGAATAATATTAATAATTTAAAAATAATAATTAATGATTATAATAATAATAATAATTATAACAACAACAATGATAATAATAATGATTTTTATTGAAAAGATTTAAGCTCAAACCTATTGTAAATTTTGGAAGACTTCTTTGTATACAACATTTGAAGTTGAATCTGAAACAACATAAAGTGAAATCAATTTATCTATACTCAAATCAAATTATTGCTTTATCCATGATTTTAATTTATTTTAATACAAAATTAGAATCAAATTTAGAAAATACAACTATATTCAAATCAAATAAGCTTTAGAATCAAATCAGATTTATAAAACATATCGATCTATCTATATTCAAATAAAATCAAAATATTGTCTCTCTAAATCTAAATCACGTCTCTCTAACCTATTGATAAAAACATAACTTTGCATATATTAATTTATTATAATCAAAATTTAAATCAAATCGAATTTACAATCTTTATTTGAACACCTATCTAAATTCAAATCAAATCAGCTTTAAAATCAAATCAGATGTAGAAAAACTATCTATCAATATTCAAATCAAATCAAATTTAGAATGAGAATGGATTTATACAAACAAATTAAAAGCAAACCTATAAATTTTCAGATCAAATCATTGATTATAATTTATTATAATACAAATTTAGAATCAAATCATATTTAGAATCAAACTTAGAATACTCATCTATATTCAAATCAAACCAAATTTAGAAAACCTATGTATTTATATTCACATTAAATCAGATTTAGAATCAGAACAGGTCTATACACATAAAGTGAAATCAATTTATCTATACTCAAATCAAATTATTGCTTTTATCCATGATTTTAATTTATTTTAATACAAAATTAGAATCAAATTTAGAAAATACAACTATATTCAAATCAAATAAGCTTTAGAATCAAATCAGATTTATAAAACATATCGATCTATATTCAAATAAAATCAAAATACTGTCTCTCTAAATCTAAATCATGTCTCTTTAACCTGTTGATTATAATCAAAGCATTAAGCAGGTACATAAATTAAAATCTGAAATAATGATCCACTATCAGAAAATTCAGATCAAATCATTGATTATAATTTATTATAATACAAATTTAGAATCAAATCATATTTAGAATCAAACTTAGAATACTCATCTATATTCAAATCAAACCAAATTTAGAAAACCTATGTATTTATATTTACATTAAATCAGATTTAGAATCAGAACAGGCCTATACACATAAAGTGAAATCAATTTATCTATACTCAAATCAAATTATTGCTTTTATCCATGATTTTAATTTATTTTAATACAAAATTAGAATCAAATTTAGAAAATACAACTATATTCAAATCAAATAAGCTTTAGAATCAAATCAGATTTATAAAACATATCGATCTATCTATATTCAAATAAAGTCAAAATACTGTCTCTCTAAATCTAAATCACGTCTCTCTAACCTATTGACAAAAACACAACTTTGCATATATTAATTTATTATAATCAAAATTTAAATCAAATCGAATTTACAATCTTTATTTGAACACCTATCTAAATTCAAATCAAATCAGCTTTAAAATCAAATCAGATGTAGAAAAACTATCTATCAATATTCAAATAAAATCAAATTTAGAATGAGAATGGATTTATACAAACAAATTAAAAGCAAAACTATAAATTTTCAGATCAAATCATTGATTATAATTTATTATAATACAAATTTAGAATCAAATCATATTTAGAATCAAACTTAGAATACTCATCTATATTCAAATCAAACCAAATTTAGAAAACCTATGTATTTATATTCACATTAAATCAGATTTAGAATCAGAACATGTCTAAACACATAAAGTGAAGACAGATTTAGAATCAGAACAGGTCTATACACTAATGTATTAAACGTTTCAGTAACTTGCTGAAGACAGATTTAAAGAACTTGCTGAACCTACTTCAAAAGGTTCAGTTAGTACTCCTTTTTTAAAATGATTTGGTCAAGTGTGGAGTTTTATTATGTTAATTGTGATATTACTTTTCAGACTCTTCCCTAGTTAGAAATAATTAGATAATAGCTAAGAGTGAAGATGTTAAGGGTAGAGAAAGTAGCTTTTGAAAATATTCAGACGATGAGTTTCAGTCTGAAGTTTTGATTATCTTCTGAACTAGGTTCAGACTCAAAATTGTTTGAAAACGAGTTTAATTCAGAAGTAAAGTTCTTACTTAAATACTTTTGAATCCCCTTAGTTAGATGAAAATTGAATTAAAATAGGTTAAGGGATAGAGAAGATTTAGACAAGAATTTATCCTGGTTCACTCACTAATCCAGTGAGCTACATCCAGTCCCAGGGCAAACCACCACTGGATTTTCCACTATCTGAACACGGATACAAGTATTCTTTTATCATCAAGCCTCTTCAGGCTCTCAACCGAGTATTCTTTCTTAACCAAGCCTCTCCAGGCTTAAACCGAGTATTCTTTCTTAACCAAGCCTCTCCAGGCTTTAACCGAGTATTCTTTCTTAACCAAGCCTCTCCAGGCTTTAACCGAGTATTCTTTCTTAACCAAGCCTCTTCAGGCTTTAACCAAGTATTCTTTTTTCCTCCAAGCCTCTCCAGGCTCTCAAGAGTATTCTTTCTTCCTCCAAGCCGCTCCAGGCTATCAAGAGTATTCTTTCTTTCTCCAAGCCTCTCTAGGCTCTCAGACACTTAATAGTGTTTACAATGAAAAGTTTAAGTTTCCTAGAAGCTTAAACTGAGGTTCATCTTGTACTATGGGTTAACTGAGTACTACTCAGGATACATGTAGTAAATCTAAGTACAAGGTATGACAAAGATACAAGTTTTTTATTCTAAGCTCTAATTCATCTCTGTAGGATCAGAAGGTTGGCTTTTAAAATCTGTATTGAGTTTGGCCAATTTCTTCTGTGGGCTTGATGAATGCTACAGTTCAAGGATAGATAGTTTGGAGTTCTTTGCAGCTCATCATGGTCAGTTCCAGTGAATGAATCTTCAGGAATTTTTCCGACCCATTTCTCATATCTCTACCTCTATGTCTCTATATCTGTCTCTGTATCTCTCGCTCGCTCTATCTTTGAGACTTTCTTGAGGCTATTTGTATGTTCTGAGAATATAGCCATTTGAAGGTTGTTGATTTTACTATTGAGAAGAAATGATTAAGCTCATAGAGCCGTTGTGAGATAACTTCTTATTTGGTAGCTTCTTTCTTAAGCAGGTTAGGTGTGTAGATGACTTGGTTCTGACACACTGTAGATAAGCTCTTAATCATGAGAGATTTTCTTTGTCTTCAGCAGGTTGGTATTTCTTCTCTCTCATTTCTTGCTTCATTTGTCTTCTTCAGAGTGTAAGGAGATAAAGATCCGTTACTCTACTCCTTTTTTTATCGTTGTGAGTTTTGCTTCTCTTTACTTGGCTTGTTTCTTTCTTTCTTTATTCTTCTCATTTCTTTACAAGGGAAGTCTTTGGAAATGACAACTTTAGACTTCACTTTTGTCCTGTTGTGCTTTCTGCTCTTCTTTTCACTTTGAGGTACATGCCTCTGATAACGTGTTGCAGAGAAGATACAGAAGTAGGTGTATACAGAAGAAGGTGTATAGCTTCTGAAAATATTCAGACGATGAGTTTCAGTCTGAAGTTTTGATTATCTTTTGAACTAGGTTCAGACTCAAAATTGTTTGAAAACGAGTTTAATTCAGAAGTAAAGTTCTTACTTAAATACTTTTGAATCCCCTTAGTTAGATGAAAACTGAATTAAAATAGGTTAAGGGATAGAGAAGATTTAGACAAGAATTTATCTTGGTTCACTCACTAATCCAGTGAGCTACATCCAGTCCCAGGGCAAACCACCACTGGATTTTCCACTATCTAAACACAGATACAAGTATTCTTTTATCATCAAGCGTCTTCAGGCTCTCAACCGAGTATTCTTTTTTAACCAAGCCTCTCCAGGCTTAAACCGAGTATTCTTTCTTAACCAAGCCTCTCCAGGCTTTAACCAAGTATTCTTTCTTAACCAAGCCTCTCCATGCTTTAACTTAGTATTCTTTCTTAACCAAGCCTATCCCCAAGTGTATGTAAACTCTATTTTATTATTTCATGAGCTCTCTTTCTATAATATTGGTAATCTTATTCTGTGCTTAATTCCTAACTTTCGCGCTTGCGCCGGAGTTATAGGCTAGTTTCGACTAGGATTGAGGATGGGGGAGCAGATTCTGAAGAAACTCATTCTCTGAGTGAATAAAAGGACTCGGTAGCCAGTGAACCGAAACATGGGCGTTGCTTGTGATTGATGGTAGTGTGAGTACTCTAATGAAGGGCATCTACAAGATAGGCATGGTTATTAAATTACCGATAGCAAAGAATTAGTTGATTGTCAATCCAGGAAGCGATAACGTGGATGTATTCTAATGAGTGATGGGTAGTGACAGTACTCTAGCGAAGGTGCGTCCAGAGAAGTAGGCCTCGGTTATCAATTAGTTCTTTTACAAACGGAATAAAAGAAAGCAAAATAAGTCGATGGTAAGTCTGTCGCCTGGGAGAGCCCGCATGGATTACCTTTGAGTGTGAGGCTGCTGGTAACTTGGGGTCTTAGCAATATAGTTTGTCTACAGTATTGTAGAGTAAACCTAAAATAATAGATAGTTTTTACATGAACAAAGGGTGTGATGATATGAAGTCCAATCCTAATCCAGGTAAAGTGTCTCTAACTCTTCCTTTCAATTTTTATTACTTATTAATTTGCAATTTATAATTTCCACGTATAATATCCTTACAAATCTGTTATTTGTCTCTTGATAAATAGACCACGAATATACGCAATTTGATCATTCCCTGTGGATACGATACTTTTCTTACTATTATACTACTAGATTTTTGGTTCGCTTGCCAGAAACCCATCAAGTATTTTTGGCGCCGTTGCCGGGGAACGGTTTCGAATTCGTGTAGAACTTGGAGGTCTAATTATCAAGTCATATCTATCTTAGGATTTCATTTATTTATTCTTATTATTTTAGGAAAATTTTATTATTTAGGAAATTTATAGTTTTTCTATTATTATTAAAATTCTCTTCCACACTTACCCTTTTCAAGTTTTCTTGTTTATTCTTTTGAGAGGTCAGGTGTCCCAAAATCAACTACAATTTGATCCAGAAATAGAAAGGACATCAAGGAAGAACAGGAGCAGAAACAAGAAAAGGAGACAAGGGAGAAGTCGAGAAGAAAACAAAAATATTTTACTTTATTAGGAATTTTATTTTTAATTATTTTATTTTATTTTTATCCAAAAAAAAGATGATAATTTTTGTTCTACTCTCCTGAGCTAACATTTGTTTAAGATCCTTGAGAGGACAGGTAACAGAAAAAGGGGGCAAGGATAAACTTAAGGAGACAATCTCAACACTCTTGTTCAACCACCCCAAGTGAAGTAAATGTTGAATGGCTTATGAATGGCAAAATCAACCAAGAAGAACCGTTGGAGATTATGTTAGGCAGCAAGAACCAAGATACTCCTCTCATGCACCGATTCAAGGTAACTTCTCTAATTACAACAATTATTCTAACAATTTTTCACAGGATTGGGGAAGTTACCAGAATCAGAATTTTGGATGGCACCAAGATGATGTTTCACTCTGCATGCAACCTTCTTTTCAACAGCAGCAAAGTTACTCAAAATATGATAAGTTTTTGGAAGAACTCGATCGATACAATATACAATTTCAGAAGGAGAGAGAAGAAGCAAGAAGAAAAAATGATGCTTTGATAGCGCAGCTAGCAGAACAAAGGGAGTTAAGACTTCAAAAGGAAAGAGAAGAATCAAGACGAAACACTGACGCTTTGTTAAAGCAGATGGCGGAACAAAGGGAGTTAAGACTTCAGAAGGAAAGAGAAGAAGCAAGAAGAAACACTGACACCTTGCTGGAGCAATTAACAGAAACAGAAGCCAACCAACAGTCAGAACAAATCTCAGCAAGGCATTCAGATAGTAACGGTTTTATTGAAGAAAAGTGGGATGAATTTATACAATTTCAGCTGTATTGTGAAAGAGAAGGACTATCCGCTGACCTCGTACTAGATGAGATAGACAGTATGATCAACTGTTGGAACAAGCAATCTTCAGCAAAAGTTCAACCCAACCCCGTAGAATTTTGTCCCACCATAATTGTTAAATTGACAGGGGAGGAAACCAATGATGATATGGCTGAAAAAGAAGAGGAAACTGAAGAAACACAAGAAAGAGAACCAGAGGAAGTTGATGAAGAAAAGGAAGAAGAAGAAGGTGCATCAGAAGAAGAAGGAGAAGAAGAAGAAGAAGAAGAAAAATGAGGGGAGGAAACATAAAAGATGGTGCTTAAAGAAGAGAATGACTGTGAAAGGGAGGTATAGAATACAACATATGAGGGTGTACATGATGAAAAAGATCAAGAAAATGAGAAAAAGAGTGAGCATGGAGATGGAGAATCAAAGCCCGAGGAAGGAAGGGAAGTGGTACCAAGACCAAAGACCTTGCCTTATCCAACCAGTCCTCCAGAGGAAGATCAAGAAAGGCATGGTACAAGTGATAAACCTTCTAGACCTCACAAAAGAAAGGCCTGCAATCATACTGACCAGGACAAGGCAAAGAGAAGAAAAGTCAAGCTAGAATCAAATTCAGAGCCTAGAGCCAGATTGAAGATCAAGTGGTCAGGTGTGTTCCATATCAAAGACCCCCCTGAAGCAAAGAAATTGAGAACAATCAATTGTAAATCATCAAAGCTTCACAGTACAGGTTGTTCCAAGGCAATATTATGGGGAGGTATATAGGCCAAAGAAAGGAAGGGTGCAACTCACAAGCTCATCAAAATATTTCACTTTAAGCCACCTTGAGAGAACAGGCGTCGAGCTAGAAGACGTTAAACAAGCGCTTCCTGGTAGGCAACCCAGATATTTTTAAGTTTTTAATTGTTTTCAATTTTATTTTCTCTTTATTAGGATTTTTCATTTTTTTAGGATTTAGGAAATTTTTAAAATTGATTGGAATAAGTTTGTGGAAAATAAAATTTTTAAATAATAGGAAGTAGCAGAAAACGTGACTGAAAATTGCAAAATTACATTATGTTTTCTGCGCTTCACCTGCGCTACAGCGCAGGTAAAGCGTAGGAATGCAATTTTAGTCACTGACTTCTGCGCTTCACATGCGCTGTAGCGCAGGGTGAAGCGCAGCAGTACGATTTTTTTAAAAAAAAAATCTTCTATTTTCTCATGTACTGTTTCTCTACTTTCTAAGTTCTTCTTTTCACTCTTTCCACTCACAAACTTCCATCAATTTTGAAACTTTCAGTTATGTTTTCTTTAATTTTTATCAATTGAAATCTTCATTCACTCTATGATTTGAACTTTAGGATAGCAACCTTAGGAATGTGTATACTGTTGATAATTGCTATCTTAAATGTGATTTTGGCTGAGTGGAACATGAAGAATAATTTTCTTGATTGGAATGCCCTTTGTTTTGTGAGTTATTAAATTTGAAAGTGTTATGCTCTGTTTCTGTCAAAAATCTTAAACTTTCACTTTCCATGGATTGATTGAATGCTTGCAAAATAAATGAGTATGATTTGTTTTTAGGAAGTCATTACCAAGTGCACTGAACTTTTGTTGTGAAAATATTAATTCTTTGAATTATGCATGCAAATTGGTTAATGATAGGCTTCCATGTTCTTCATGAATTGCACAGACTGCTGCAAAGTATAAAGACCAGTTGACCTCAAACCAATCAGGAGTACTAGACCAATACCCAAGCATGCTGCTTGAAGAGTTCCGGATATTTTTGTAGTGGCCTGGGGACAGGCCTATTCATCCAGGGGGAGGTGGATCAGTAGCAGGACAAGAACTTACAGGATACAGAGGATGAAGATTGATACTGATGTTTTCTTTCTTTTAGTTTTTCTTTTATTTTCTATTATTTTCTAGGATTTTTGTTTCGTATTTCATATTTTTTTAGAATTTTAAAAATTTTTAGGACCTTAGGAATTAGGATTTAAGGCAACTTTTTCAAAAATCTTTGTAATTAGGTAGTTTAACTAACCAGACTAGGAAAGATGATAGAGTTTTGTGATTAATTCCATAATCAGTTAAGTTTAGGATACTTCTCAGGAAAACCTATTAGGATAGTTAATTAAAACCAGTAAGTGTTTTATCAAGGAATTTTAGCCAATAACCGGTGAGCTGAGAGCCTAAACACTGAAATTGAGAGTTTTTCACCGCTGCTTGTCAACTGTTATTGCTTGAGTTTCTGAATTTTGTCTTGCTAGTAGAAGGTATGGAAGTGACAAAGGTATATTTTATGATTATAATATTGTGCTCAGTGCCAAATATCCAACCTTGATTACATTATTTCAATTTTTTGATTGCCCATTTGAGCCTTAATATTTCCTTTGATGCACCCCAGCCATGATTAATGATCATACCATGTCCCTTCACACTTGGGATAGAGAGCAAGGTGCAACACAACAAAATGGGACAAAAGGTTGGTGAATTGAAAGATCAAGAAAATTCAAAGAGCAGACACAAGAATTCAAAAAGAAGAGTACTCCCTCATGAAGAAAAAAAAATCTGCACAAACATTGTAGAAAATAAAAAAATATATATAAAAAAAATATTCTGCAGAAAAAGTGTGGAAATTGAATAAGTTGGGGGGGAGTACTTCTTCAAACAAAGAGGCCAGCTGAAAAAGGGTGACAATTCAAGAATGACATAGCAGATGGAGAGAAGTCCCAAGCACAACCACAAGATGCTCTTTATTCAAAGTGTTCATTGCATATCCAGAAAAACAACAATTTCTTGATAGCCCAGCCTCATTACAACCAAAGAAAAGACCTTTTGATCCATATTAAATACTTGCAGGTTCAGATGTTGGAAACGACTATCAATTCTAGTTGTTCAACGATGGTGAAAAAGATTGAGGGAAATACTTACCCGTGAGAATGAGAGATTTCCTTTATTTATCACTTACTGCATTAATTGCTATTTTTGAGAAGTTTGACTGATGTTTGTGTTCTATTCTGATTGAGGATTGGTAACATCTCTTAATCCTGATTTTTTCTTATGTTTGGAAAGTGATTGTTGCTTAACAAGGAGATGATGAAGAGTTCCTTGAATTTGTTTTTGAATTGTTTTTTATTACACAGGGAATAGAATTGATGTTTTGATTGCAAAGAGGTCTCTTGCTTGAGGACAAGCAAGAAGTTAAGTTGGGGGGTATTTTGATAAGTGAAAATTAGTTGATAAATTAGAGCACTTTTTAGTTCACTTATCAAGGATAAAATGGTATTTTTGCCCCAGTTTAATCCCTTTTTATTAAATATTAGATAAATTGTATTTATTAATCTTAGATTTGAATTTGATGCTATTTTGATAGAAATATTGCTGATTTTTGCAGAATATTGCAAGGATTTGATTTGAGGGAAAGATAGCATTAAACAAGGGAGATATCTGCAAGATTTGAAGTTTAATTGAAGACATTTAATGAAGATTTGAAGATTATTTGAGAGCAATTAATGAAGATATCACTGCCAATTAAACATGGATTCTGCAGACAACCTTCCCAATTAAATCCAAGATGCTCAATAAATGCAAAGATTTCATCAAGAAAAGGGAAAAAAGGAAAGACAAATCAACCAAAACTAGTCTCGGGGAGAGATCAAGATAAAAAGAGAAAGTTTGAAGCTGCATGACGCATTATGCGCTTCAACCTGCGCTGTAGCGCAGGGTGAAGCGCAGCCCTCTGGAACCTGCGCTGCATCCTGCGCTGTAGCGCAGGGTGAAGCGCAGATCACGCTGATTCTTGCCCTGTTGCCGTTTTTAGATAGATTTCTCCCCAATTTTCTTTGTCTTTCCTTAGCCTATAAATAGGAACCTCTTGTACCAGATGAAGTGTGCACGATTATTGTAATTCAGTTGTATTTCAGTGATAATGCACCAGAGCTAATTTTAGAGTAGGAGAGGAGGAGCACTTCACAAGGATTGAAGATGGTGACAGCATCTTCGGTGGTTTGTATGGCTACCTTGTGTAGTTAACTCTCCATTAGGATTGGATGTAATTGATTCTATCCCCAAGTGTATGTAAACTCTATTTTATTACTTCATGAGCTCTCTTTCTATAATATTGCTAATCTTATTCTGTGCTTAATTCCTAACTTCCGCGCTTGCGTCGTAGTTATAGGCTAGTTTCGACTAGGATTGAGGATGAGGGAGCAGATTCTGAAGAAACTCATTCTCTGAGTGAATAAGAGGACTCGGTAGCTAATGAACTGAAACATGGTCGTTGATAGTGATTGATGGGTAGTGTGAGTACAATAATGAAGGGCGTCTACAGGATAGGCATGGTTATTAAATTACCGATAGCAAAGAATTAGTTGATTGTCAATCCAGGAAGCGATAACGTGGATTTATTCTAATGAGTGATGGGTAGTGACAGTACTCTAGTGAAGGTGCGTCCAGAGGAGTAGGCCTCGTTTATCAATTAGTTCTTTTACAAACGGAATAAAAGAAAGCAAAATAAGCCGAGGGTAAGTCTGTCGCCTGGGAGAGCCCGCATGGATTACCTTTGAGTGTGTGAGGTCGCTGGTAACTCGGGGTCTTAGCAATATAGTTTGTCTACAGTATTATAGAGTAAACCTAAAATAATAGATAGTTTTTACATGCACAAAGGGTGTGATGATATGAAGTCCAATCCTAATCCAAGTAAAGTGTCTCTAACTCTTCATTTCTATTTTTATTACTTATTAATTTGCAATTTATAATTTCCACGCATAATATCCTCACAAATCTGTTATTTGTCTCTTGATAAATAGACCACGAATATACGCGAGTTGAGCGTTCCCTGTGGATACGATACTTTTCTTACTATTATACTATTGGATTTTTGGTTCGCTTTCCAGAAACCCATAAGCTCTCAAGAGTATTTTTTTCTTTCTTCAAGCCTCTCCAGGCTCTCAAGAGTATTCTTTCTTTCTCCAAGCCTCTCCAGTCTCTCAGACACTTAATAGTGTTTACAATGAAAAGTTTAAGTTTCCTAGAAGCTTAAACTGAGATTCATCTTGTAATAAGGTTTAACTGAGTACTACTCAGGATACATGTAGTAAATCTAAGTACAAGGTATGACAGAGATACAAGTGTTTGATTCTAAGCTCTAATTCATCTCTGTAGGATCAGAAGGTTGGCTTTTAAAATCTGTATTGAGTTTGGCCAATTTCTTCTATGGGCTTGATGAATGCCATAGTTCAAGGATAGATAGTTTGGAGTTCTTGGCAGCTCATCATGGTCAGTTCCAGTGAATGAATCTTCAGGAATTTTTCCGACCCATTTCTCACCCTCTCTATCTTTATGTCTCTATATCTGTCTCCGTATCTCTCGCTCGCTCTTTCTTTAAGACTTTCTTGAGGCTATTTGTATGTTCTGAGAATATAGCCGTTTGAAGGTTGTTGATTTTACCGTTGAGAAGAAATGATTAACCTCATAGAGCCGTTGCGAGATAACTTTTCATTTGGTAGCTTCTTTCTTAAGCAGGTTAGGTGTGCAGATGACTTGGTTCTGACACACTGTAGATAAGCTCTTAATCATGAGAGATTTTCTTTGTCTTCAGCAGGTTGATATTTCTTCTCTCTCATTTCTTGCTTCATTTGTCTTCTTTAGAGTGTAAGGAGATAAAGATCCGTTAGTCTACTCCTTTTTTACCGTTGTGAGTTTTGCTTCTCTTTACTTGGCTTGTTTCTTTCTTTCTTTATTCTTCTCATTTCTTTACAAGGGAAGTCTTTGGAAATGACAACTTTAGACTTCACTTTTGTCCTGTTGTGCTTTCTGCTCTTCTTTTCACTTTGAGGTACATGCCTCTGATAACGTGTTGCAAAGAAGATACAGAAGTAGGTGTATAGCAGCGCTGACCTTTCTCTGAAATCTATTTGCTTTTCTACAGTAGGCTTCCTCTTTCATGTTAGGTTCTGAAGCTGAGCCCGAAAGCATTTGTTTTTCTTTGCATCAATTTATCTTCACCACTCATGTTTGCTGAGACTTAAGTCTTTTAAATAACTTATTCAGATTGACTCATAAGTCTTCAGAGAGTTGTATAACGTGTCTGGCTTCTTCTTCTGAGATGCCACGTCATCACGTTCAGAAGGTATGTGTTCGGAAGATTCATCAGTATACACATACTTTCAGCAGATTGCATTTCTTCACCTTGATTTAGCTTTTCATTTTAGGGATGCTTTCAGCGAGTTCCTTCCTTCATCGAGTTTCTTCTTCGGATGTTTGCTTTTTTCTTCTTCATTCTTCAGGAGCATGTAGTTCATCTTCATTTCAGCTTTCCCAGATGTACTCTTTCTTTTCTTCTAGGTTTTTTCTTTGGTTCAGTCGATTGGTTAATTTTTGGCAAGTTCCTTTCTTCAGCATATTGCCTCTCTGTTCTTCCTTCAGTATGTCTTCCTTCTTTGGCTGGTTCCTTCTCTTCAAGTCTATCTTTGATTCAGAAGGTTGAGTTGCTTCTGCATGGTTTATTGTTTACTTGACTGAAATGGATCATCTGAAGTATGCTTGTATCTTCTGAATGAATGATCTGAAGTATGTTTGTCTAAGACAAGGTGATGTTCTTTTGATTGACAGACTTTCATGGGTTTTAAGCTTGTCTTTATTTCTGATTCCATAGATATACTTCTTCTATACTTCTTCTTTCCACATTTTTCTTCAGATGGTTGGTCGCGTTCAGATAGTTGCTTCTATGCTCTTGTTGTTTTGTTCTTCTTTAGTAGATTTCTTCTTTCAGCGTTTCTTCTTGTTTAGAATTGCTTTGTCTTTCTTCGGATTTCCTCTTCCTGTCTTTTGCTTGCTTCTTTGGCTATCTTCATCTTCTTGTCTTCAGATGGGTGCTTCATCCTGTAACCTGAAACACAATGTGCACAGAACAATACTTTTCTCAGTAGAACCTGTTCTTATATGATCTAATTTGTTAATCATTAAAACCTGAGGCTAATGAGTCTTAGATCTAATTTTAATACTTAAATTAATTCTGAGACTCAACAACATAATCATCATCATTCATAGCGACTCACACTCTTCGTATTCAACATATTAACTCATCACAATTATATAATTCACACTTCTCAAATCATCAAGAACACGCTCTTTACACTTTACAAATTAATATAAATTCACATACTAACGCAATCATAAAATGACATGTATGCTCACTCTATGCTCATGCACAAAACTCTTCCTAAGGATCATGATTTGGAACTCCGCACAATGGGCGCACCTCATCAATCTCCCAAGTTGTTACCAATGAGGGCCCTACCGTTAACGCCCACTTGGCAGATAGGTTGCACAGTTATACACCCCCCTTGGGCCCGTGCAAAGACATTCGCACCCTGTCATCATCACCCACCCCTTATGGGCTAGATGACTAGCATACAAACACTCCCCCTTGGAGTAATGCATCGAATGTCCCCCATCATGGTCGTCACCCTACTCGTCGTCCCCCTTTAGGACTAGGGCATATGCTAGCCACGTCTGGCTTATGCATCACACACATCTCATCTCAAATGTTATGCTCAATGCAATTATCATCATATCTCTTATCTCTCACACAATCTCAATGCTCAATGCATCATCATCAATTCACATATACCTCATACAATCTTTATGCTCAATGCATCATCATCAATTCACATATATCTCATACAACCTCTATTATTATAATCACACCACATCATATAACAATTATTATAAACATAGGATATCACGTAAGATATTCACATCACAATACTCATATCATAATTAATACACTCTATGCATCCAATTTAATTTCATCAATAAAACCCCAAATATAGAGCTACAGTGCGAACTAAATATCTCCCAACCCAGACTTTGTATCAACGATCCAACCGTTAAGAATGAAGAACTGGATGTTCCGAACCAGATATCAAAATTTCAGCCCGATCCAACAGTGAACGAATCTGCAGTTGCTGTTTTACAGCTGCAGCTTTGTGTAAAAACGAGAATGGTTTTCCTCTAGTGCAAATTAAATTTATCCCAACCTAGACTTCGTATCAACGATCCAACCGTTCAGAATGAAGAACCAGATGTTCCGAACCAACTATCAAAATTTCATCCCGATCCAACGGTGAAAGAATCTGCAGTCACTGTTTTACAGTCGCTGCTCTGTGTAAAAATGAGAATGACTTTCCTCTACTATCTTCTTCAATCCCTACTCAAATCCTCAAGTTCCTAATTCAATTAAACTCGTTTTTACCGATTAAATTCACTGAAAACATCAATTATTTCAACGGATTACAGTTAATTCACAACCGTTCAATTATGAATCCCACCCCTAAATTCTAATTTAACCCCTTTTCGATGGTCTCGCTACCATCACTCAATTCATCAATAATATTACATTTATACATCAAATCAATCACATTCCAAACACACAATACATGATTCACAGATAAATTCTTGAATTTATAATTCTTAGAGGGTCTTATGGTTGCCCATCACTACCCAAGCACCCCAACATACAAGCACTATTTCCCCGTACCTTAAAGTTGAAGATCAAGAAACGAATGACATCACTCTCTTCGTGATCTACTCTGCTACACCTTCCCCTTGTGAAGTTACTTCTCTCCTCCCTAGGGTTTGATTATCTGATGTTTGAAAACTAATAGGGTGAATTAGATAACCCTCCCCTTATTTAAATATCTAACTGAGTTGGACTTACTCCAACCCAGCCGTTACCCCTTTTTAATTAAATAATACCTTTTTCTGAAACATATTTTATTTTATTTATTCCTTTATTTTAGAAATTAGAATCTTTATCTATCTACCTTCAAATTTAAATTCCAATATTATAATTAAACCTTATCCTAAATTTGTATTGATTCTTATCTTTAATCCTCGTGATCTCATTATTCCTATTTTAAAATATGATCCTAATTTAAAATATTAAACCATATCTCTCTCGTAAGATTATCCTTATTAATCTTGATATTATTATATTAATACAATAATTACTATACTTATAACCATTAATTTTAATTGCAATCTTAATAATATGATTTATCTCTAATAATTTTATTATTATATTCAATATAATCAAATTTGATTAAGATCTTAATAATCTGACGTCTCTCCGAATATTTATAATATTGCATTATTATTATATCCTAAATACCGTTATATTAATATTTACTATTATTATTTTAAAACTTCTATTTTTACAACTAACGTCATCGGAATATAATTATACATATTTTAATTATAATTCTAGATATCTAAATTTCAGGATGTTACATTGGAATCTATTGGAAGCAATTATAGAGAGTTGCTCCATTGTAGAGATAAAATGTTTAGAGGTGCTTGTATTGGAAAGAGTAAAAATGAGTTATGTGTACAAGTGGGTCCCATTGGAAGCACCCAAAAAGAGTTGCTCCGTTATGGATGCTCTTATAAATCAACCAATAAATAATAAAAAATGAGTTGCTGTGTATTGGGAAGCACCTAAAGAGAGTTGTTTCATTATAGAGATAAAGTGCTTGGGAGTGCTTGTATTAAAAAGAGTAAAAATGAGTGATGTGTACATGTGGGTCCTATTAGAAACACTCAAATGGAGTTGCTCCATTGAGGATACTCCAAGAGTGGTTTATACAAGCACTCTTACCCATTTTTAAGCAACTCAATTACTGAGATCCATATTAAAATAATAATTTTTAATTTAAACAACTTAAAATAATAATTTTTAATTTAAGCAACTGATATCAAGCCACTCGACTTAGATATTCTTCCGTGAAAGATATTCCAATTCCAATATGAAGAAAAAGATAGAAAGCATCTCAGCCGTCCATCTTCCAATACGTTTCACCAACTCATCGATCCTAATCAAGTCAAAGGAAGATCTTGACCGTCTATTCTCGTGTTCTGCTGGGAATGTAATTTGACAGATAAACAAGTTCCATGTCATCGATCCGCGCAACACTCCAATAGCCAATAAGAACGCGAAAACATGTTTATATATTAATCACTGCAAACTCCTATCCCATATGCAATCACTCCCGTTTTGATTTCCCAATTCCAATTCTCATTTCAAACCCTAACTTTCTTGAATTTCTCAATTCCTGATGGCACCCAAGGCAGAGAAGAAGCCCGCGGAGAAGAAACCCGCCGAGGAGAAGAAGTCGACGGTTGCTGAGAAGGCCCCACCGGCGGAGAAGAAGCCAAAGGCCGGGAAGAAACTTCCAAAGGAAGGAGGCGCCGCTGGAGACAAGAAAAAGAAGAGGAGCAAGAAGAGCGTAGAGACTTACAAGATCTACATCTTCAAGGTTCTGAAACAAGTCCACCCAGACATTGGTATCTCCAGCAAGGCCATGGGTATCATGAACAGTTTTATAAATGATATCTTTGAGAAGCTTGCTCAGGAATCTTCAAGGCTCGCTCGCTACAACAAGAAGCCAACCATTACTTCCAGGGAGATCCAGACCGCGGTCAGGCTTGTTCTTCCCGGAGAATTGGCCAAGCATGCCGTGTCGGAGGGTACCAAGGCTGTAACTAAGTTCACAAGTTCTTGAACTTGGAATTATCTTATTGCTCTTGTTTGTTATGTTTTAGGTATCCGCTTGACATAGTCGTCAATGTTTAGATTTGAATTAGTAGTTTTTTTGTTTCTTTCATTTTCCCCAATTTGTAACTGAAGATCGATCCTCTTTTGTGTATGGAAAATAGGACAATTTATGATATAGCACCGTAAAATCGTCGATATGGTAAATTAATTATCGGTTTGAAGCAATATACTTTCAATGGACTCAAGATACTTCGAAGATTTTATTCTGAGTTTTGCGCTGGTTAATAGTTTTTTTAATTTACTTTTTCAATTAGCTACAACATATGATAGCCCATAGATTTTCTTTCTTTCTTACCTTTTTCTTGTTTCTGTCAATTTCTCCCGATCTATACGTTTCTGGTTTTTGTCTTTTTTTTTCCCCTGAAAACGGTTTTTCTGCGGATTTGTCTCACAGATTCGCGAAGCGTTTTAAATTTTTATGCGTCAGGTGCCTGCTTTTCTTCGTTGGTAAGGTGTCAGTTGTTTTTACTTGCTTAAAGATATTGCTGAGGCATGCAACTTAGCTTAGCTAATATTCCGGTTGACTAGCCATGTTCAAAGTAGTCTATATCTTTATTTAAGCTTTTTTTGTTTTTTTTTTAAATTCTCATCCTTTCCACTGTGTTTGTTTGTGTTGATTTTGTGATGAGAGAAAGACAATAGAGTAAGATGAGAGAGAGATCTGTATGCCATCTTGTTTGTTTTAGTAAGGGGGAGAGAGTTTGAGTTGATATATGCAGTGGGATTCACAACAAAATTAATCTTCTCACTCTAGTAGAGAAATTGGGAAGAGAAGAGGTTGAATTACGAAAAGACTATTTTACCCCAATTTTAATTTACTTGTTGCTGTATAATTTCCCCAATTTTTGAAGAGTAGTTTAGTCTTTTTAACTTTTTACACATCTCTTTCTCTCTCATTTCTCTACAACCAAACAACTATTAAAATTAATTTCTCTTTTATCTCTCTCTTATTTCTTTAATACCAAACAACCTCTATTTCTACTTTATTTTTTCATTATCTCTCTTCCTTATTTCTCTCTTCTTTATTTTTTAATATAAACCAAACAGACGGTTCATAATTAGAAGGATACCCATACGGCCATACCCTTGTGATTGCACGGTCGACTATTTTTTTTGTAAAATATGATATATGCAATATAGGGCTTGATCTGAGTCCAACAGCCCATGGGCCACTTGTTTACCTTTACAATTTATCCAATAAAGGGCTTGTTCTTCACACATGCTCTTTTCATTTTCACACATCCCTTTCTTTTTTTATTTCCAAAAATATCCTGTTTGAAAATTAAATTTTAGCCTTTTGCTGTTACATCATATTTCTCCTTCTTCAGGAGTGCATTTTCACCACACCTCATGGTCACCAAATGAAGTAACCAGTATCTGTTAGGATAAGGTTTCTTATTAGTCAATTCAATTTGTTATTTACTGTTAATAAAGCCTTGAATATTAAGGACATGATTGTAGGTTGAAACACTAGTGCTTAGTCCTCCACGTTCTAGGGGTTGTTAAACGTGCTTAGTCAATTCAATTTGTTATTCATTCATGTTTTGAACGAAAAGAATTGGGTCTTAGGACCTCATGTTTTGAAAGAAGGAAATTGGGTCTTAGGACCTCAATGTTTTAAAAGAAAAGGATTTGGGTCTTTGGACCTCATGCATAAAGAGGAATTTCATAGGTCTTCGAACCAAAGAGGGGTCTCCAGACCAAAGAGGAAAAAAAGGAACGAGGTAATCACATTTATTCCTAGCCCATGGGGTAAACATGGTTCCTCAATTAAAATGTGTTGAGTCTCAAAATATTATTAAATGGTTAATAATGTTTAAGTCTCATAACCCTGAGTTTTAATGAGTAACAAATTTGGTTAAATTCCATGAAATAAGGAACAAATTCTGCTCAGAGGTATTTTCTGTGTTTTAGCAGCTTTCTGAAGGTGTTCAACCCTTTGATATGGTGGAACCCTCTGAAATAGAGGATCTTGCTGAAAGATCAAGACCTGCTGAAGCCAGTGAACCTTTCGAAGGCGAGGAACGTCGTACTGAGACTTATATCTTTTTGGAAAAGAGTTTCTCTGTTGTTCCTTTTTGAAGACTCAAGTCTTTCGTAGCTTTTCCCAGCTGTCTGCACTTCATCTTCTGCTGGAAAGTCAGAACAGTGGGTTTTTGGTATATTTCAAATTACTATTCACCAAAAAGGCAATACCTGCTACAAAGTACACTTTGCTCAGAAAAAGTAGAGTCAGCGCTGTTGACACCTACTCCTGCTGGGCCTGCTGCTGCAAGCTACCAGAGCTATGTGTCTCAACGGGAAGAAGCTATCTCTCAACGGGATTTAGAGGAGTCTAATCGGTCTCATCTCTCTTCCTCTATAAATACGAAGCCTCATGCAGAAAAGAAAGGAGAGAACGAACCAACTTGCTGAACTGCTGCTAAAATTTCTTAGAGAAATATCTTTCATCATGTTTCATTTGTACACCATTTTCTTATCCTGAGTCATACTCAGTTATTATACATCTTACCCAGTTTAGGCTTTAAACTTGTGTAGTTTCAAAGCTTAAGCAATCTCTTTTATAAACAATTTTCTGTTTGAGCCTGGAGAGGCTTATCTGTAAAACAATACTTGGTGTTTAGAGCCTGAAGAGGCTTGACTGAAAAAGAATACTTGTATCTATTCAGATAGTGGAAATTCCTTTGCTGGTTTGGCATTGTGAATGGACGTAGCTCACAGTGGTAGTGAGTGAACCAGTATAAATTCTGTGGCTAAGTTTTCTCTTACCCTTATCTTTTTTTAATTGATTTAAACTAACCTGGAGGGTTCTGAGTATAAGGTTTTATAAGTTGAAACTGAAAACGAATTCAAGCGTATTTAAAAACAAGTTTCCAAAACTGTTTTATTGGACCTGCTGAAGCAACCTCAGCAAGTACCTTAACTCCCAGTTTCAGCAAGTTACCTATATTACTTTGTGAAAAGTTTTGCTTGTGAAAGGTTTTCCTAAAATCAGTTTTAAAATATAAAACATTATTCAACCCCCCTTCTAGTGTTTCCTGTGGTTTCTACAAAATGAACCACATGCATGTCATTCTTGGTTATTAATAAAACTTAAAGAAGATGGCCCTGGATGACGGTCTGTGGTCATATGACCGAGCGCTCAAAAGAGGTAACCCTGAAAAGACACCCGGGTGTGGGTTACACACTTGATTTCTCCATGAGGGAGGTTTTTATTGATTTATTTGGTATGATGCATATGACTAAATGCCTGGTTGCATGTATATAGATGTGTACATATGAATTGTTGCATTCTCATTTGCCTGATATCTCTACACTGCATGCATGACTGCATTCACTGGGACGTTAGTCTCACCCCTCGTTGCGGGGAATATATTCAGTTGTTCAGGTTGCTGTCTAGATGCTAGACTGGAGAGTTGAGGGATCATTTGGATGGGCTATTGAAGACTTACCTGTGCAGTATTTTAGAATTCTGGTTTAGTAGATAGGATGTGAATTTGAAGTGTTGTAGTTAAGCCACTGAGTGGCCTTTTGATTGTAATCATTGAGTATTGGGTAAATCTATGCTTAAGTAACGGTTGGATTACTTAAGCGTTATGATGTATTGTATGTTGATATCGATAATACGCGAATTAATTTCAAGAATTTGGAAATGGTGCTCCCAACAAGCATTATTTCTGAATTTAGAAATTAGGATGTTACATTATGGTATCAGAGCAGCTCAATCCAGTTGGACTGTGGTTAGGTTAGTTGCCCATGACTTACCATGATCCCACGATATCTCGTACCCGTTATAAGGACTGATCACCCCTATAGTGTGTGTTGTACACAAGATTATGGTTAGTGACGTGAGTAGGAGGCCTTGGTAAGGAAGTTGGGACACTTCCCTAACAAGATTAAAACCACTCGCCTGTTAGGTGGAGAGGGAACAACACAGGCTTTTCCCCAAGAGTATATTTCCTAATGAGTGAAGAGAGTATGGGCTGCTTGAACTTGGAGTCTGGTAGCATGAGTTATCTTAATTGAATGTGATACTTGTTTTGCTTGAATGTTTTGCATGTACGTAATTAATTGTGAATCTTTTGGGTATAGAGTGGATGATCCGGGAATTTAGGATTTGGTGGACCGGGAAATTCGTGTATGGATGGATTGTGAATAAAAGGTGTGGAACTCGGGAAGAGTTAGGGGAACTCACGTCCTAGGTGTGGAGACATTGTCATTGGTTTAAAGCCTTCAGTTTGGGTTTGAGGAGCACCCATGCTTGGAGTTTTAAGATTAGTGGTAAAGTGGCCCAGGAGGCGTTAAAGGCCTGCTTAGAGAATGGAGGGTGAAGAATACAATAGATGAACCTAGACCACGATTTTTAAAATTATTAGGAACATGATAGGAGTCAGAGTACAATGAGCAAATAGAGGAAATCTAAGTCTAATGACCACAACTCAATACCCATTTTGTCCTACCTTAGAGCTTCCTCATTGTTTCGACGCCGCTTTTTCGTATACAACCATGTTATTCATTTTTGGTTTATGGTTGGGCATTATTACTTGATGAAGACCTCATAATCAGTTCCGTTTGAGCTACGGAGTAAACCAGTAATGTGAGGATAGTGAGTGAATCTGGAAACTTGGATGGTTAGAGGTACCTGACAGGTTGCAATCTTGGTCAGTCCCTTTTTATTCTATGTTTATTTGGCTATTAGTGTTGAGTCTCAAAAATATCATAAGAGAAATTATGATGTTTAAAACAGCTCAATTCCCAAGTTTTAATGCTTAACAAATTTGAGTTAAAATATTTATCATAGATACATATATGTTTTAATGATCTATCTATGATTTCAGCAAGCCACTATAAGCTTATATAAAGACTATGTGAAGTGCTTTCAACCTGTCTAAAGAGTTAAGCCTTCTGAAGGTTCAACCCGTCTGAAGTGTTGAAGCCGTCTGAAGTCTCATTAATGACGTGGCACCCTTTGCTAAAGTTTGTGAAGACTTTTCTGAACCTCTGCTGCACGCACCTTTTCAAACACGTTTATAGCAAGGAACACAGAGACCTTTCCTGGTGTTTTTGAATTTCATACACCACTGAGGAAATCTCTGCAACGCAGCCTCTGCAACAACATTTGTAGCAGCTTTATGGCAGGAGCAACGTTATACCGTGTCAGAAATATCAGAGCTCTCAGAAGCATGTCTCGCAACGGATTAAATAGCACTTAATGCTATCTCTAAACGGTGGTATTTCAACGGATTGAAGATTGGGTATAAATACCCCTCCATGAAGACCATCAAGTGCAAGAACAGAAAAATCAAGAGAAACAAAACGCTGCAAGTTTTTACTCTGTAAAAACTCTCTGATAAAATTCTTTGTACACATTTGTATATCCTGAGCATACCTCAGATTTTATTGTACATTGTATTTGTTTGAGCTTCAAACATGTATAGTTTAAAAGCTTAAACTTTTTTCTTTGTAAACTTTGTTCAGAGCCTGGAGAGGCTTGGTTAACAAAAGAATACTTGGTTGTTGAGCCTGGAGAGGCTTGTCTGTAAAAGAATACTTGGTTGTTGAGCCTGGAGAGGCTTGTCTGTAAAAGAATACTTGGTTGTTGAGCCTGGAGAGGCTTGTCTGTAAAAGAATTCTTGGTTGTAGAGCCTGGAAAGGTTTGACTGTAAAAGAATACTTGTAATCTTGGTGAAGATTAAGAGAAAATCCAAGTGCTAGTTGGCATTGGGACTGGACGTAGCTCACAGTGGTAGTGAGTGAACCAGGATAATTCCTTGGCTAAGTTTTCTTACCCTTATCTCTTGTCAATTTATTTATACTAATCAAAGGGTGTTGAAAAGCAATTCTGATATTTTAAAAGCAAGAAAACCTTTTAAAATACATTTTCAGAAGCCGTCTTAAAGAACTTCAGACAGTCCCTAAAAAACCTGTCTGAAATCGTTTTAAACTTGTTGTTTACAAAAAGATTTCATAAAATATTAAGAAACACTATTCAACCCCCTTCTAGTGTTTCCCTGTGTTTCTACAGTTGGTATCAGAGCTCAACTCAGGTTTGAGCACCTAACAAGTGTTGAGGACTAAAGATCCAGATGGAAGCTTCCAACAACAACAGGCAATACATCTCTGAAGGAGCCTCTATCACAAGGCCCCCAGCATTCAATGGAGTGGATGACCACTATTGGAGGGATCGTATGAAGTTGTTCATTGAGAGCAACAACATTGATGTCTGGGATGTGGTCACTGATGGAGACTATATGCCTATGCACAATGGAGTGCCCATTCCTAAGGCTGAATGGACCTTGGAGCAAAAGGCTAGAGTACAAATGAATGCCAAAGCCAAACTCTATCTGATATAATCTTTGAATAAATCAGAGTATGAGAAGGTTCATGGATGTACTTCTGCCAAGGAGATCTGGGATACTCTTGCAGCAACCCATGAAGGGACAGAAAGTGTCAAGCAATCCAAGATCAACATGCTCATACATCAATATGAGATGTTCAAGATGGAGGAATCTGAAACCATTGACCAGATGTTTGGGAGGTTTCAGACTATAACTAATGGACTCAGGTTCTTAGGTAGAACTTATGAATCTGGAGACAACAATAGAAAGATTCTAAGAAGTTTGCCTAAGTCCTGGAGACCCAAAGTTACTGCCATTCAAGAGGCAAGAGACCTACACTCTCTTAGAATGGAAGAACTGTTGGGATCTCTCAAGGTCCATGAGCTTGAGCTTTGAGAAGATGACAACAAGAAGAAGTCTCTAGCACTAAACTCCAAGGCCAAACAACCTAGGCATGGCAGCATGAAGGCTATGCAAGCTGAGGAAACTTCAGAAGCAGATGAAGATTCTGGAGATAGCTCAGAAGATGATGATCTTGCTCTTCTCAGCAGGAAGATCAAGAGGATGCTGCAGAACAGAGGAAAGTTCAGAAAGAACCAATCCTCTACCTCTAAATCAGGTAAATCAGGTAAGGATTTACACAATGACAAAATTATATGTTTTGAGTGTAAACAACCAGGTCACATGAAGACAGAATGCCCAAGACTAAAGAAGAAGTTCTTAAAAAGGAAGAAGGGTCTGATGGCAACATGGGAGGATCTTGATGAGTCTACCTCAGAAGAAGAGGAAGACACTTCAGAAGAGGCCAATCTATGTCTTATGGCCAGTCTGCCGTCATCAGACAGCTCAAAATCTGAGGTATTTCCTTTAACCCTTCAAGAGATTTATGATGACCTGGAGGAAAGTTCCAAGGAACTCTTCATAGAGTATAAGAATCTGTCCAAAGCCCACACAGAAATGTGTAGTAAATATGAGGCTCTTGAGATAGAAAATATTATGCTCAAGGAGAAGATCCTTGTATCTGAAAACAGTAGTTCACAAACTGTGTCTGAAGAAAATCAAAAACTTCAGAAACAGGTTGAGGAACTAACAAGAGACTTAGCCAAATTTGTCAAAGGAACAAAAAATCTTAATATAATACTTGGAAATCAAAGGCATTCCCTTGACAAAAGTGGTTTAGGTTTTTGTGATCACAACATCTCTGAACCTCCTACTGTCTTAAATTTTACTAAAGGCAAAAAGAAGGTTATTGGGTGTTCTCACTGTGGCAAGCCTGGACACAATGTGGCTCAGTGCAAACACAAGAGGAAAGCAAGGCCCAAAGCTAACAAGAAAGGACCTAAAAGAATATGGGTACCTAAAAACTTGATCATTCATGTTGCAGATGTGTTTAACAGGACAAAGGAAACCCCACAAATGGTACCTGGACAGTGGATGCTCGCGACACATGACAGGAGAAAGGTCTTTGTTCCAAAACCTTAGGCCCAGAGCAGGAGGTGTGGTCACCTTTGGTGGAAATCAACAAGGGAAGATCACTGGTATAGGGACTGTAGGTATATCTCCTTTATCCCTTATTAAGAATGTTCTTCTAGTAGAGGGACTTCAGCACAATCTACTGAGCATAAGTCAATTGTGTGATAGTGGATATGTGGTCTCCTTTACTAAAGAAGGATGTATAGTCAAAGACTCTCATGATCAAATCCTTTTTACTGCTAAGAGACACAACAATGTGTACAAAATTGATCTAGAGGAGTTGGCAAGTCAAAATATAAAATATTTCATCTCTGTTGAAGATGAAAAACAGATTTGGCATCAAAGACTTGGGCATGCCAGCTTGAGATTAATCTCAAAGTTAGCAAAATACAACCTTGTTAAAGGACTGCCCAAGCTTTCTTACAAATCTGACATTTTATGTGAAAGCTGTCTGAAAGGGAAACAAACAAGACACTCTTTTAAGAGTAAGGATGTTGTTTCTACTAGCAGACCTTTAGAAATGTTACATATTGACTTGTTTGGTCCTATTAGAACAGAAAGCATTAGTGGTAAAAAAATATGGTTTGGTCATTGTTGATGACTATTCTAGATACACATGGGTATTATTCCTAAGAAGCAAGGATGAGACTTTCAAGAATTTCACAATATTCTGCAAGAAGGTACAGAATGAAAAGGGATTCTGTATATCTGTCATCAGAAGTGATCATGGTGGAGAGTTTGAGAATGCAAACTTTCAACTATTCTGTGATGAGAATGGGATCTCACACAATTTCTCTGTGGCAAGAACACCTCAGCAAAATGGGGTTGTTGAGAGAAAGAACAGAAGCTTGCAAGAAATGGGTAGAACCATGCTCAACTCATGCAACCTACCAAGATCCTTCTGGGCAGAAGCTATTAACACAGCTTGCTACCTTCAAAACAGAATATTGGTAAGACCAATTCTGAAAAAGACTCCTTATGAATTGTGGAAAGGAAGGAAACCCAACATATCATATTTTCATCCCTTTGTATGTGAGTGTTTCATACTCAACACCAAGGATGATCTTGGAAAATTTGATGCAAAGTCTGACAAAGGATTTTTCATAGGTTATTCTGAAACATCTAAAGCCTATAGAGTTTATAACTCTAGAACTTTAATTGTAGAGGAATCAATCCATGTTAAATTCAATGACATGAAAGAGACTGATAGGGAACTATCAGATCTAGAAGATGATTTTGCAGGAATGGAGCTGAATACTCATGACAGCAGGAAGGATGAACAGGTGTCTGAAGCACCATCTAAACCTCTTCAGACAAATGTTGAGTCTCAGACTGATTTGATATCACCTCAGAAACCTGACTGGAGATACAAATCACATCATCCAAAAGAGAAAATCATTGGTAGAACTTCAGAAGGAGTTAAGACAAGATCAAAATTCAAGAATCTGAATTCTCTTGCTTTCCTGTCTGAAATTGAGCCAAAGAACATTGATGAAGCTCTGCATGATGAAGGGTGGATCCTAGCCATGCAAGAGGAGCTAAATCAATTTGCTAGGAGTGATGTCTGGACCCTTGTTCCTAAACCCCATGGGAAAACTATTATTGGAACCAAATGGGTGTTCAGAAACAAGTTGTCTGAAGAAGGAAAAGTGGTCAGAAACAAGGCAAGATTGGTGGCTCAAGGGTACAATCAACAAAAAGATATTGACTTCACTAAAACCTTTGCCCCTGTTGCCAGGTTAGAAGCAATTAGAATTCTTCTCTCTTATGCTGTAAATAATGGCATCAAACTATATCAAATGGATGTCAAAAGTGCTTTTCTCAATGGATTCATTGAAGAAGAGGTTTTTGTTAGACAGCCCCCTGGTTTTGAAGATATAGCTTTTCCTGATCATGTTCTCAAACTAAAAAAGGCTCTTTATGGTCTGAAACAAGCCCCAAGAGCTTGGTATGACAGATTGAGCAGTTTTCTTATCAAAAATGGTTTTGAAAGAGGAAAAGTAGATACAACTCTTTTTAGAAAACAGTCTAACAAAGATCTTATACTTGTCCAGATATATGTTGATGACATTATTTTTGGTTCAACTAATTCTTCTCTGTGCAAGGAGTTTTCTAAGTTGATGCAATCAGAGTTTGAAATGAGTTTAATGGGAGAACTAAAATTTTTCTTAGGACTTCAGATTAAGCAAGATTCTGATTGTATATGGATCCATCAAGAAAAATATACAAAAGAAATGATCAAGAAGTTTAAATTAAATGATTGCAAACCCATGTAAACTCCTATGCATCCCTCTTCATCTTTAAGCAAGGATGAAAATGAAGAACCAGTGAATCAAACTTTGTATAGAGGAATGATTAGCTCTTTATTGTATCTAACAACAAGCAGACCTGACATAATGTTCAGTGTGTGTCTTTGTGCTAGATTTCAATCAGATCCAAGAACTACTCATTACAAAGTTGTTAAGAGAATTTTTAGATATCTTAAAGGCACTACTAATCTTGGTCTATGCTATAAGAAAGACAAGGATTGCAGGTTAATAGGATACTGTGATGCTGGCTTTGCTGGAGATAGAATAGAAAGAAAGAGCACTAGTGGAGGATGTCATTTCTTTGGAAGTAACATGATCAGCTGGTCAAGCAAAAGGCAAAGCACCATTGCATTATCAACAGTAGAAGCAGAATACATCTCAGCAGCAAGTTGTGTTCACAACTGCTATGGGTGAAGTATCAGCTTGAGGACTTTAATATTCCTATCTCTGCTATACCTGTTTTGTGTGATAATACAAGTGTTATTAATTTGTCTAAAAATCCTATCCAACATTCTAGGGCAAAGCATATAGAAATCAAACATCATTTTATTAGAGACTATGTTCAGAAAGGTGTTTTTGATATTCAGTTCATTGAAACAGAGCATCAATGGGCAGATATATTCACAAAACCCCTGGCTGAAGATAGATTTAAGTTCATACGCAATAATTTGAACATACATGCATTTTCTAATAATTGATTGTGTATGATACTGTCTGATATGTTAAGAGTATCTGAAATTCCAGGGTGTCTGAAATTATGACATGTCTGAAATTTTAGGGTTTCTAAAATTTTATATGTGTGTCTGAAATTTCTCACTTGTCTGAAATGACTTGCTGACGTGGCTATCTGAGACGGTTTAATTCCATTTATTTTGTCTCTTCCACTTCGCACGTTACCCAATGTCTGCGCAGCCAGTACTAGCCATCATTGCATCGTGGATCTATAAATGCAGGAGTAAGAGTGTCGAGGAAGTCTTACACTTTCTCTCAGCACTGTTTGAACTTCTTCTTCTCTCTAGCAACCGTTTTCTCTCAAGCTTTCTCTGCAACTTCAATGACACCAAAGAAGTCTTCCAGCTCTGGTGGGAATGTGGTCAGATCAAAAGGCGTGGACCTTGAGGACCTCAGAAACCTGGGAATGGACTTAACTGAGGAATTTGATGTTGTTGGCTGGACTCCATTCTTTGACAACATCTACTGCTCATGGCACGAGCAGAGTGTCATAGATTTCTGGGCTTCAGCTAGAGGAATCCCTAACTCCAAGGGAGTGTATGATAGCATCAAGGCTGACTAAGCTATTGCTGTGGCCTCTCAGCTAGCCTTGGCTGAAGATGAAAGGCAAGCTACCTTGGCTCAAGGTAATAAGAAGAGAAAGAGGTCTAGTGCTCAGCAAAGGAGGAGAACCAAGAGCAAGATTCTTGAGACAGCTCCTGAACCTACTACTATGGTTACAAGGAGCATTGCTAGCCAAATGGAAGCTATGGATGAAGCTAGCAAGTACCAGAACTTTGTAAAGGCCAAAATCTATTTCAAGAAGAGAAGAGAAGAAAAACAAGCTGACAGGAAGAAGGTGTCTGAACCTGAGAAGGTCAAACCCCCTGTAAAAAGACCAAGGGTGAGGTTTGACAATGTGACTCCATCACCTCCTTCCTCACCAGAAAAGAAAGAAGAAAAAGAGAAGGAAGTTGTTCAACAACCTATGGAGACAGAAGAAGAACCAACACCACCATCTCCATCATCACCTCCATCACCACCATCTTCACCATCATCATCATCTTTAGAGGCAACTCAATCTGAAGATCCTTTTGTGGAGATTCAGTAAGGAGGGAGCTCAAAGGTGTGGAAAGGGAGTGTGCTGCCTGAACACATTAGGCTAGGACCTAAAAGTAGGGATTTCTTCACAGAACCCACTTTTGATCCTTATGCATTTCCTTTCACTCAGCATCAGTATGATGAGGAAGCTGAAGTGCCTCATAAGAGGTATGAAGGACCTTTCTTTGAGAGGGAAAGGGTTCCCAAGTTCCCAAACCACTATGAAGAACTGCAATATTTCAGAGATGCACCCCCTATCTCTCTGAACCATGGGCTAGTCAAGCATACTTCAGATGCTGAAAGAGAGAAGTATCAAGGAAGCTTAGACCAGATGTACTCAGGGCAACTTGAGAAGATCAGAAAGGGTGTGGTATCACCTACTCACAAGTGGGCTCCACTTAACCCTTTCTCTAATAAAGATTGTCTGAAGCTGTCCAATGAAGATTGGTGTTTTGCAAGGCATCTATACACAGAAGGAGAACTGGTAGAGAGGGACTACATCAAGTCTGTTGGCATGAGAGGATACAGGCCCCCTAGAACATTTTCCATCAGGCCAACCACCAAGATTCTAGTGCAACCTGATAGAATTGTTCCTAGGTACCCTCTGAAGGAAGGCCCTGCTGATAAGTTCAAGGAACCTAAGGCCTATCCTGTTCCCTTCAAGCCTCTGACTCCAAGAGAATGGAAGGAGCTACCAGCAAAGGTCAAGAGACAAGGTGGAGGCATGGATCACAGTTTCAGAGACAGAGTTTGGTCATCTTACTGGAAAATCAGAGAGGATGCCGGATCCTCTTCTGGGTCAACTGGACCAGATGCTGATTCTATCATAGGGCATGGGAAATTCTTAAATGTGAAGTATCATTACATCAGAGGCCATTTCCCACCTCTGTCTGAATCATTTCATGAAGACTGGGAGATTATGTGTCCCATTGGAACATTCTTCTTTCCAGTGTATCATCCACAGGAGTATGGTTTACTTCCAGGTTTTGATGTGCTGAGATTTGTGTGCAGACACATCCAGATTATTCTTTATGAAGCACCACCTGATCCTGAAGAAGAGAACAGAAAGCTCAGGCTGAAGATAGAGAAGCTAGAAAAGAAGAATGTTGATCTCATTGCTAAACAAGATAAGATTCTTCAAGAGCAACAACAGATTAGAAGTGGCCAAGAAGACATGAAGACTGCTCTCATCTCTCAGATTGACAAGGCCAAGGATGAGTTGATTTCCTTCATGAAAGAAGCTTTGCTGAAGAAGGATGGGTAGTCAATGATGTGTAGCCATGTCTCATGTTTATTTCTGCTAAGTGATTATTATTTTTTGAACAGTTTAATTAATACTATCAGTGTTTCACATCATGCTGTGTTTGTGCTGAGTTTGCTGTTTTCTTTCATACTTCATGATTTTGCTATGATTGCTGTTGTTGTTATGCTCTGGAATTCCCTTTTGATTAATGACAAAAGGGGGAGTATTAAAAACTAACAAAATCTGAATCTGAAGTGATCACAGGACTCAGGGGGAGTAAATAAGAAACTGATAAGTATTTTTTATCAAATCAGTTTAAGAGATCACCATCTGAGGGGGAGCTATCTATTCTTTTATCTTTAAAACTCCTTTCAGATTTATGTATTTTAAACAAATTTGTCATCATTAAAAAGGGGGAGAATGTTGAGTCTCAAAAATATCATAAGAGAAATTATGATGTTTAAAACAGCTCAATTCCTAAGTTTTAATGCTTAACAAATTTGAGTTAAAATATTTATCATAGATACATATATGTTTTAATGATCTATCTATGATTTCAGCAAGCCACTATAAGCTTATATAAAGACTATGTGAAGTGCTTTCAACCTGTCTGAAGAGTTAAGCCTTCTGAAGGTTCAACCCGTCTGAAGTGTTGAAGTCGTCTGAAGTGCACAACCCGTCTAAAGTGTTGAAGCCGTCTGAAGTCTCATTAATGACGTGGCACCCTTTGCTGAAGTTTGTGAAGACGTTTCTGAACCTCTGTTGCACGTACCTTTTCAAACACGTTTATAGCAAGGAACACAGAGACCTTTCCTGGTGTTTTTGAATTTCATACACCACTGAGGAAATCTCTGCAACGCAGCCTCTGCAGCAACATTTGTAGCAGCTTTATGGCAGGAGCAACCTTGTACAGTGTCAGAAATATCAGAGCTCTCAGAAGCATGTCTCACAACGGATTAAATAGCATTTAATGCTATCTCTAAATGGTGGTATTTCAACGGATTGAAGATTGGGTATAAATACCCCTCCATGAAGACCATCGAGTGCAAGAACAGAAAAATCAAGAGAAACAAAACGCTGCAAGTTTTTACTCTGTAAAAACTCTCTGATAAAATTCTTTGTACACATTTGTATATCCTGAGCATACCTCAGATTTTATTGTACATCGTATTTGTTTGAGCTTCAAACTGGTATAGCTTAAAAGCTTAAACTCTTTTCTTTGTAAACTTTGTTTAGAGCCTGGAGAGGCTTGGTTAACAAAAGAATACTTGGTTGTTGAGCCTGGAGAGGCTTGTCTATAAAAGAATACTTGGTTGTTGAGCCTGGAGAGGCTTGTCTGTAAAATAATACTTGGTTGTTGAGCCTGGAGAGGCTTGTCTGTAAAAGAATACTTGGTTGTTGAGCCTGGAGAGGCTTGTCTGTAAAAGAATACTTGGTTGTAGAGCCTAAAGAGGATTGACTGTAAAAGAATACTTGTAATCTTGGTGAAGATTAAGAGAAAATCCAAGTGCTAGTTGGCATTGGGACTGGACGTAGCTCACAGTGGTAGTGAGTGAACCAGGATAATTCCTTGGCTAAGTTTTCTTACCCTTATCTCTTGTCAATTTATTTATACTAATCAAAGGGTGTTGAAAAGCAATTCTGATATTTTAAAAGCAAGAAAACCTTTTAAAATACATTTTCAGAAGCCGTCTTAAGGAACTTCAGACAGTCTCTCAAAAACCTGTCTGAAATCGTTTTAAACTTGTTGTTTACAAAAAGCTTTCATAAAATATTAAGAAACACTATTCAACCCCCCTTCTAGTGTTTCCCTGTGTTTCTACAATTAGACCTTAAGGAACAAGGTTCTGTGTTGTTTGAGTCAAAGTGTTTCTAGATTAGAAGTTTTATAATTATCGGTTTCGTGTTTAATACATTATTGTTTGTTTCCCATGTTTAAGTGTTTTCTGTTACCTACGTTTAGGACTATGTTGTTAGTACGTGGGTAGTTGCCTGTTTTCTAGTTCATCAGTTGCAAAGCTAAGTCCATAAATTTGGCTCCTTTTATTTTGGTTAGCGATCTACAAAATTGCAGTTTTCGATCCTTAGAATCGGCCTTTGTGAGATAACATCCTTGTCCCTACTATTCGAGTATTAGGAAAGCCTTTTTAGAATCCATGTTTAGGTCATAAGTCCCTATGTCTATACATAATGGTCCCCACCCATGATAGTTTTAGGTAATCCTTCGTGGTTTGGTAAGGAATGTTACAATGGTCTACCTTGGCGCCTCAATTAATTGAGTTGGACATTTTAGCATTTGGTCTTGGTCTTCCTAGGTACCAACGAATCCCTTAGTATTGACATCATTTAATTGGTGTATCACCTTCACCTAATCAATTATTCGGAGGATTTCTTAGTTTGAAACCAAGTTGAGATTTGCCTTAGAACGATTATGACTTTTTCCGGAATAAGCTCGGTAGTTGTGGGTTGCTCAGTGACCCTAGTGGCCTAGGGGCGGCAGGCTTAGCTTCACATAAGTGAAATATTCTGCGACTAAGGGAAGGGATGGGAATGTGACTAGTCCATGACCCAAATGGAGGGATACCTAGAATCGAAAAAACCTTATTCCCACCTAAGACTAGTACTCAGGCAGGGTTAGTAGCGACTAAGTGTAGAACCCTGACTTGTTTCGCAATTAGAAGTAGTTGGATATGCTGCAGAGCGTGGATTCGAGTTTCATAACCTTGAGTAAGACACCTTTAGGAGAAAATTAGAGTCTTGGACCTTCAGGATTTGTTTGAGACCCCAAGTTAAATCGGGGAAGCCTTGTTCTTTAAGGGGGTAGCCCGTGCTATGGGCCTAGGGAAGGGACTCTTGAGGTTAAGTCACGGGATAACGCAATGTTTACCAGAGTCATTCCTTAACCTTCAGAGATTGTATTTGTAGAAGTGTTGCATGTTCAGGTCGTTAGTGTTCCCTTGGTCCTGTTTGCTCGTCTTCATTGTCTTTCAAGTCGTTGATTGTGCATGAGTTGTTTTTTGGGTTATGTGCTCCTTGAATGCATCTCTAGTGCCGGATCACCCTCCCGGTACGAGTTTCATGATTCATGTATTTAGTGATTGCTTGTGACCGTGTGTTGGCTTCAGTTTCGGGAAAACCATGTGGCGATCTAGAAATCAGTTGGAAACCTTCAAATTAAGGCCAAGCTATAAAACAACACAATTTTCAGGTAGAGTTGTAATTCTCTAGAGTTAATGTCCCCATTAAGTGTGTAATTCTAGGTGACCCGCAGATGTAGTGGACTAATTAAGAATCAAGTCAGAAACTTGGAACCAAAGTTTAGGGAATCATTTCATGTTGCGACCTTTTGGGGCAACAAGGGACATTGTTCTATGCCATAAGATAGTTGGGAGGAGGCTACCCTGCACATCCTCTCAGCTCATCACAACCCTCGTCTGAGTGGAAACCACCGATGGAGTACCTTTGGTCTATCAAGTAGTAAGGATGTTCAAACTTGTCAAGCCCTATAGGGAAGGGAAAGTGAGATAGTAGGATAGTGACGTTATCAAAGTTAGACTCAGAGCGAGATTAATAAGTTAATGAAACCCAAGACTGGACTGGCGAGTAAAGGCTAAAGAGGTAAGACTAGGAAGCCAATCGACCTTTAGTTTCCTCTTAGCCACCTTGAGTAATAGATGTGTTGGTTATCGAGCGACAATCTTGGAGGATTACAAGTACACAAAGATAGTTAAGAATAGGAGTGTGACTCTGCGTCAGGATCATTGGAGGTTGAGTGTGGTCTCGGACAAGGATTAGAGAATCCATAGAGGAACCATGAGTTTTAAGAGATTTTAGAAAAGGAATCTAGAGTTAGGCCAATCAACTGTAGACTAAACATAGAAGAAACCACACCGTGAGTCAGAGAGAAGTATAACGGTTTGAGAATGAGGAAAAGAAGGTTAGAGAAAGAAGAACTAAGTTGGAAGAATAGGCTATTATATGGAGTTGGGGAGAAGTGAATCACCCTATGCTTTAGTCATTAGGTGTGTTAAAATAGCAATGGAGTAGGCTTTAGGAATAAAGGAGTTGATTTGATAAAGTTTCGAGTGGGGAGAGACTTGGATGAGAAAAGCTAAGTTAGAAGGAGGTTTTAGGGAGAGGAAATAGGTTTGAGTGGAGGAGAATTGAATTAGAATCAAAGAGGGGTAACAAATCAAGTTTACGAGGGCTAATATGCTTGCTCAGACGGTGCTCAAGCGCAGCCTGAGTGAGGATATCAACAATAAGGGAAAAATTGCAATATGATTTTCTAGCTCAGGCTGAGCTCGAGCGCAGCCTGAGCGCAAAAAACAGAGAGCTATTTGGGAAATTCAGCTCGGGCTGAGCTTCAGCGCAGCCTGAGCGCAGATCCGCGTCAGGATTTTTCTTCCTTGCGTCCGAGCTGTGCCGAGGCGAGCTCTGAGTGCAGGAACACTGTCAGCTCTTTTAAAACACGTTTTTAGGGCTTTTCTCTCATTTTCCTTCCATTCTCCTTCATTTATAGAGAGAGATAGATTCCTAGAGAGAGAAAGAGTGAGAAAGATGAAGAAAGGATAGCTTGGAGGCTTCTCCACCATTCTTGAGGCTCGGATTCATCACCCCCTCCTTCCACATCTCCTATTTTCTTCTCCTTGAGGTGAGTGTGGTTCACCCGCTCACTTTACTCTTGATTTAATGCCCTTGTATGCCCCCTATTCTCACTTCCCTTGCTTGCATTGATGATTGTGGTTGATTAGAGATAAATCTAGGGTTGATTGTTGGATTGATTTGGTTATATGTTGTTATGGCTCAAACCCTAGGTTAGAGGATTTGGGGAGTTTGTGTATTTGTGGATTATTGATGCTGAAACCTTGGAAATATTGTATATTCATGCTCATACTCATGCTCATGAAATTATGGTTATTTCTCGTGTCCCTATTCATTCATGTTTTGAAAGAAAAGAGTTGGGTCTTAGGATCTCATGTTTTGAAAGAAGGAAATTGGGTCTTAGGACCTCATGTTTTAAAAGAAAAGGATTTGGGTCTTTGGACCTTATGCATAAAGAGGAATTCCATGGGTCTCCGGACCAAAGAGGGGTCTTTGGGCCAAAGAAGAAAAAGAGGAATGAGGTTATACATTTACTCCTAGGCCAAGGGGTAAATGTTTCCTCAATTAAAATGAACCACATGCATGTCATTCTTGGTTGTTAATAAAACTTAAAGAGGGTAGCCCTGCACGGCGGTCCTTGGTCATATGGTCGAGCGCTCAAAAGAGGTAATAGTGAAAAGACACCTGAGTGTGGGTTACACACTTGATTTCTCCATGAGGGAGGTTTTAATTGATTTATTTGGTATGATGCATATGACTAAATGCCTGGTTGCATGTATATAGATGTATACGTATGAATTGTTGCATTCTCATCTGCCTGATATCCCTACACTGCATGCATGACCGCATTCACTGGGACGTTAGTCTCAACCCTCGTTGTGGTGAATATATTCAGTTGTGTAGGTTGTTGTCCGGATGCTAGACTGGAGAGTTGAGGGATCATTTTGATGGGCTATTGAAGAGTTACCTGTGCAGTATTTTAGAATTCTGGTTTAGTAGATAGGATTTGAATTTTAAATGTTGTAGTTAAGCCATTGAGTGGCCTTTTGATTGTAATCATTGAGTTGTATTTGGTAAATTTATGCTTAAGTAGAGGTTGGATTACCTAAGCGTTATGATGTATTTTATGTTGATATCGATAATGCGCGAAATAATTTCAAGAATTTGGAAATGGTGTTCCCAACAAGCATTATTTCTGAATTTAGAAATTTGGACGTTACAGTAAGAGCACTTCTGGTTACGTGTTCTCTTTGAGTGGTGGAGCTATAGCCTGGAGTTCTAAGAAGCATTTGGTGGTCACATTGTCAACCACAGAAGCGAAATATATAACAGTAGCTTATTGTGCGACTCAAGGCATATGGTTAAGACGAATTCTTGACAAACTTAGTCAAACTAAAGGCAGAGGTGTTACAATCTTTCGTGACAACTGTTCTACTATCAAACTTTCTAAAAATCTTGTATTTCATGGGCGAAGTAAGCATATTGAAGTCCGGTTCCATTTCTTACGTAACCTCAACAATGATGGCAAGGTGAATCTGGTACATTGTAATTCATTTAATCAAGTGGCAGACATAATGACTAAACCACTCAAGCTAGATGCATTTGTTAGACTAAGGGAGCTACTAGGAGTTCGCAAGGCTCCTAACTTAAATTGATTATACCATAATCAGGTTTAGGGGAGGATATGTTAGGATAAGGTTTCTTGTTAGTCAATTCAGTTTGTTATTTACTGTTAATAAAGCCCTGAATATAGGGACATGATTGTAGGTTGAAACACTGGTGCTTAGTCCTCCACTTTCTAGGGGTTGTTAAACGTTGTTGCTAAATCTTCTCCTGTTAGTTGTAAAAGGCTTATATAAGCCCCAATATGTTAATAAAGAAGGTGTACTATTCTTCTGCAATTTCTATGAGCATTAGCTTAGTATCTAACAGTATCTGCATGTGGATGCGCAGTCAGGGATTTGCCAGAAGAAATTGAAAAGTCGAGGCACATTGATTTAACATCTTCACATCATACATCAAGATAAAAGCATAATACGGATCCAATGAATTGAAAAAAAAGAAAAAGCAAAAATCAATGTGAAATGCTTCAAACTTTCCCACAACTTTCTCCTTCTCCAGGCACCATTCATTAATGACCCTTCAAGCCAATGTCGCAACAGCAGCAAGTCAGCAACTGACTTCCCCTTCCGCCATTATTGAGATGAGTTCGTGGCAGCAGAAAACTTGAAGTAAAAAAATAAGAAAAAAAAATAGGGAAGAAGCTGAAACCGGAAACTAATTACCAAAATGGGTGTTTTGGGAAACAAAAGAAGAATGGGATGTGTGAGACAAAAAATGGTATCACACACATATATATAAAGTAATAAACAATGAGGGCATTTTTTCCCGCCTAAACTGAGGTTATATATGTAAATATACTTTTTAATTCATTGCTTATTTTTTTAACACACTTAATTGTTGTTGTAGTGGGGTTTGGGAATTGTAATATTCATTTGTTGTTGGTACTATTTCCCAGCCGCTAAACCCCTCTTTACATTTTCTCTTTCTCTTCATGTGGAAAACTCTCTTAATTTCTCTTTCACTCCATCGTTCCTTTTCCTCTCCGTCTTCTCCCTTATCTTTTTCTCAACCAGTATTTTCTTCTTCCCCACCCATGCACACAACTCATGCTTCACCTCTTTCCAACATTTTAAAAAAAAATCTATTATATTATATCTTTATTTTTCTCTAATCATCACCCTAATTTCAGAGAAGGATAGGAAGATGAGGAGAAGGCCACCGCAATGGCAGGGCTGCAGTTGCACCCGGGCACCCTACGAATCATTGATGAAAGTTGGAGATTTGGAAGTGACGTAACAGTCATCAACGACGACGAGTATAGAGGCGACGATGCTTCGGGTTTGAACGGGGGCAAGGCCGCCAGCGACGACTTGCGATTGGAACTTGGACAATGACGAAAGGGGAAATGGAGGAGCAGTTGTGCATGACGGTGGCTACGATGAGATGGAGGAACACAGTGGGCATGCACCGCCTCTACTATCGTTCGTTCGTCTTTCGTCAATTACAATTCATTCTTCCTTTGCCACAACGCCTTTTGGTACCACAATTTCGTGATCCTCACTATATAAGAAGTATCATTTGTGTATTTTTCCCTCTTTGTCGGTGTGTGTTTAATTTGGATTTGTGCATTTCTCTGTTATTGTGACCTTAATTGTCTGTGGATTTAGATTTTGTTATCAATTGTATGCGAGAATTTTTTTTTCAACTAAAACTATTTGATATCGATTCTGTGAGAATCCCAATTGTTTGCTAACAATTTGATTGGAAAATCTTATTTTCATCTGAATAAATTAAACCAAATTAAGTGTTATGTTGTAGAGCAACATAACTAAATTCTCTTATTTTGAAGCAAGATTGTCTCATTTAGATCAGGCGCTTAGCCTTTTGTCTAATGTAGCTTGGTTCTACTTCGTCATGCTGCTTCATCATGTAGAAAATGCTTCTCCTCAGTCGTTTTCTTCTTCAAAACACGGGTAAACACTGGGCTTTCGCCTCCCTTCATTCTTCTTTGCTTCATTTGGATGTTCATACTTACTGCATATTTGTTTTTGATTATCTGTTCTTTGTTTTTGTGTGTAATGTTGTCTTTATTGGGTTTGGTTCTCCTGATTATGTATTCTTTTATTTTATTTGATTCTATTAAACTGGTAAGGTTTTTATTTTGCATTTTTTATCTATCTTTTCTTTACCATTGATTGATTTAATTCATGAATTTGGTTGTTTGATTGATGGAATGAAGCTCTTTTCATTCTACAAAGGATGCAATCTTTGCAATGAATCTGTAATTTTTTTTCAATTTAATTTTCCCTTATTTTTCCCTGATGAATTTTACCAGGGTTTTCATAATAAATTTTCCTCATGATTTTGCAGGTCTCTAAAAAAATTCTTTTTTTATTTCTCAAGATCTCTGAAAGAATTTTCTTATTGATTTCTCAATGATTTCATTGTAAAATCTCATGTTGTTTTTCAAAGTTTTCATCAAAATAACTTGTTTCTTCTAAACTATTCTTCATCTTGTTATTCCCATATAGATTTGGCTAGGTTATTGAATGTAAATGGTCTTGTGTTTTAAATTGTTACCACAATGCATGATTTTGATCTTTATCATTTGTGTGATTTATTTGTATGTGTTTTGTTTTAAGATGAATTTGGTTGCTTCCTCATTTTTGCTCATTATTTCTATTTGAAAGAATAAGCAAAAGGGGCTACTGTCAGCACCTTATTTTGTCCGGGTTTATTCGCACACATACACATTTTTAGTTTTTTTAAATATTTCCCTTTTACATTACTAAAATTAAAAAAAATTAAAAAGATAAAAAAAATGAATTAATTAATTACTTGATTAATTAATGATTTAATAATTAATTAATTAATTGATTGATTAGTTAAGGATTTTAAAAATAAAAAATTTTTAATCTATTTCTTTCAGTTTTATATTATTTCTGATAACAATGAAAATTGGTAAAATTAATTAATTAATGTTAATTAATTATTCCAAAAAAAAATCAAAAGCAAAAATAAAAAAGGAGAAATGGTCTTGCAGCGGAATAAATGGATTCCCTCCCTTGTTATGATCGTTAATGCGAAAACACGAATTAAGGCATGAAAGACATAAAACAAAAGGTCGTACCTTTTAAGGATTGCGAACGAGGCAATAGCAGCCACGTCTCTAGTGGTGTCCACGCCAACAGCCGGACTAGGAAACCTTCCTCAACTCTGCTAGTAGCCTTTAGAGAGTAAGAGCGACTCATGACATGAGTGTAGGGTAATGCATCTCATGCTTTATTTATAGAATGGTGGCTAGGGTTTTACCCCCCATTCACTTATCCCTAACACATATGGACCTGGCCCATTAGGTTATAATTCTAATTAAATTAGAATTATTATCTTTTCCTAGCGGCTTGTTGTATGCGTGTGACCCAATAGGTTTTTAATATTTGGTTATGATATTAAAATAAAACCCTATTATATTTAATATCATAAATAGTGAGCGGTATCTAGCAATACATCATTACCCAAATATTGAGATTATCAACAACTTTGACGAATCCTATTTTATGATAATTTATATGATCTGTCCCTTTGTCCAAATATCTAATTAAACACAAGGGCATGGAATGTGTCAACCTTGTATAGTTCAATTTATGTTTTCTTGATCCCCAAGTAGACTGTACAGAAAATAAACATCTCATGTTTATCTTTCTGAGCATGGCCATGCATTTTGCAGTCTCACTTTATCAAGAGGCCTACAGATATAAATCTTGTTACATAGGAGGGACAAATCCCATCTAGGTCACTCACATCCCACCACATGATTTATTATATGTCCAAAAATCAACTTTATGATTACCTTGTTACAAGCAACGTTTGATGATATTAAAACATATAATTCCTTATGTAGGAATCGTAGTGATTTCAGGTCAAAGAACTTCATATAACATTTATCAATTTAGGAAACATTCATGACACTTATGTAACAATCCATGCAACGTTCTTAAGGTGGGTCTGTCCAGTACACTATTACTCTTAATATGTACCTATGTGAGCACATGATATCTCATATCCATGATCCGTGAGATGTGATCATCAATGAACTCACATACTAGTCTAAATGCATCTTTGTCCTAAGATGATACTTGACCAGGGACTATTTTAAGAATAGTTCTTCATAAGATCTCACGATCAAGTCATCTACTTGATTTCTTATGAAGTTTGAGCTTACTATTCTAAGGACATTAATTGTATTCTTAAAAGAATGAATTGCCTTTATAAAATAATATGATACATGTGATGGAACATATAAGTCTCTAGTGCATATACCTAACAAATACAGAGGGGGAATTTGATTGAAAAAAAGATACACAGAGAAACAGATAGAGCAAAAAGCTTAGAGCTCATTGTTTAAGTTCTAAACCCTTTTGAAAAAAAAAAACAGAGAGCATACAGAGAAAATAGAGGAACTATATAGTACCAAAAAACAGAGATCGTACAAAGCGATTAGCCATTGAGATAGAGAGGAGCGGACAACACAGGCTTACATACTCTTATTACTCTATATTCTCCAAGCTTCAGGTATTTATTTTTCTGTCCAGTTCTCAAACTTGGAATACAGATAAACAATTTCAATTGATTTGAAAACTTCATAAAATTAAGTCCTCAACAAAACTGATATATTAATCTTTCATGAGAATAGAAACAACCCAATAGAAAAATCCAGCCATTATATACCCTCAGCCAGTAACAGTCCTCACTAATCATACACAGTCCCATTACAAAACTGGAATTTAAGAAAGAACAAGAGAAAGGAGTGAAAATCAACAAACAAGCAAGACCAAAAACAGAAAATCAAAAAAATGAAAAAGTGAGGGAGAAAGAGAACTGAGAAGCAGCCACCACAGCCACCACCCCCTCTCACCGCTGCAACCTTTGCTGAATTGCCTCCCAGCCGCGGCCAAAATTGCCGCAGCCAAACGGCCGCGGCCTACACCATCCCCGTCCGAAACCACCACCGTCGCGCACACCTTCGATGCGGAGTGCGCCTCCGTCCCCGCATCCCCACCGCAGTTGCACCACAGTGTGGCTGTCTCTCCCTCATCCCATTCGAACACCACCGAGCTCACCGCTCGCGCCATTCGCAGCCCCCTTCACCTTGCTGAACCACCTTTGAAGTCACCTCCGCGTCCTCGCGCCGCTACGCGCGTTACCCCACGGCTGACGATGGCCATCGCGTCATCACGCGACCGCCCAGAGCGTCGTTGCGCTCCTCGTCGCCGTGCTGTTGCGGCCTGACTCCATTGTGCGCACCGCCACTGCGCTGTAGCACCACTTTGTGAATGTGCACCTCTTTTTCTCTCTGCAGCCATGGTTGCCCGTCCCTTTTGCTCCCTCTCTCTCTCTCTTTTCCCAAGCTGTAAACCCTAGCAGAGAGGGTAGGAGAAGAGTTTGGAAAGGATAAGACTCCTCTAAAGTGAGGTTGTGTGTAAAGTGAACAAGTAAGGATATAATTACCATTGATTTAATTTTAGAAGCATCATAATCTCAATCTGTAAGAATCCATGGGTGAATAATCCTTTACTTGCTCACTTTACACACAACCTCACTTTAGAGGAGCTTTTTCCGTTTGGAAACACTCTAAATTTTCTAGCCCATTTTAAATTCCTTTTTCTTTCACCCTTAAAATTGGCTGATTTTGTTTAAATGTGAATTGGGCCAGCGAACCTGCTGGCCCATTGGTGTTTTATAGCCATTTTTTTCTGATTCTTCTTTTTGGACAGTGGTTGGGCCGATGATGACCTGCTGAGGCCCAACTCATTTCTCTTCTCTTTTGCTCTGATTTGGCTATTTTGTTCATTTTCATTATCACTGTCTTAATGTGTGTTATTTGTTTTAATTATGTTTTTATTTCTTTTATTATTAATAATCTCTTTCTTGTAAATTATTTTAGATCCACTATCTTGAATTTCGTTTATGTGAGTATTTATAATTATCCGTTTCCTAATTGTAACTATAAATATTTGTTTATCTCTATGCAATATGGCTTTTCTTTCAACAAAATCCTATTTCCAAAATCTCAAAAAAAAAAAAATCAAAACAAAAATATTTTAAAAAAAATTACTTTAAAAAAAATATATCAAAATTTAAATGTTTTCAATAAATTCCCTTTTTCAAAATTAAAATCAATTATTTTCCCAATCATTTAACTTTAGAACTACGTGGTTTGGTTCAATTGTTGAGGGGAGTAAAGCTTTTTGCTTTTGATTTGCAATAGTAGACGTTTTCTACTAGTATCTTTAGAGGGATTCTTTTTTCTTCTTTGGTGGACTGGTTTTTGGTTTGTAATTTTTATACTCTTTTAGGTTACATTATACTTTATATTTTGCATTTTGGGTTGGAGCACCCCTAGTGCTCTATTTAATGATATTTTGCCTATTTAAAAAAACCTTCAGAATTACGTCGCTTTAATTTCCTCATTGCACCTAAAGATACGTAGGAGCAGGTTTTTACCTGTTAAGCCAAAATAAAAAAAGAATGTTTTTTTCCTTTTAATAAATTTTACTATTCATTTTAAAAATACAAAAAAATAGTAAATAAAAGGAAAATAACAAAAAAAATCATTTTCTTGATAATTTTCTAAAAATTGGGTAAAATAAATATATTTCAAAGTTAATTAATTATGCACAACTAATTAAAGGTAACCGTCTTAGAACGGACGTCGTAGGGTGTTAATACCTTCCCTACGCGTAATCGACTCCCGAATCCAACTCTGATTTCGCAGACCATTTTTCTCTTTAAAGGGTTTTTCCGAAATTTTCCTTAAAAAAAATTTTAGCGGTGACTCTATTGAAAAACACTTTATTTTTCCTATTCGGTTTGCCGCCTCGCCGCGACCCCGGTTGTGACAAGTCTCCACCCTTCCTTATGTATAATCAACTCCTGAACTCACTTGGTCTTGACAGATTAGATTTTAAAAGGTTTTTTCTAATTTATTCCTTAATAAAATTAGTTACGATTCCATTGTTTTTAAATATCTTATTTTTTTCGAGTAGTTACAATGTGCATTAATAGATGTAATGATATGAGATTCCATCAATCAACTTTGTGTTAGAATGAATCAATAATTATTCCAATTTCTAATATCCACATTTATATAATGGTCACACATGCACAATATATTAAGACCAGATGAGATAGATAACTTTGTGTTGGCTTATCAGTTAGAATGAATCAATAATATATTCAAATTTCTCAATATAATTGATGAAAATATTTTTTTTTAATGTATAAGAAAAATAATGTGATTTGAATCTAAAACCTCATGTTAAATTTGTCAAATCCCTACCATTAAATCCAGAGTAAACTAGCAAATCGGTCCTTGACTCTAGGGTGACCATGCAGTTTAGTCCCTGACTTTTCTAAAATAGCACTTTAGTACACACTTTACTAAAAAACATACACTTTACTTTAGTCCATAAATTGTATGTTTTTTAATAAAGTGAAGGACTAAAGTGCATGTTTTTTAGTGAAATAAGGACTAAAGTGCATGTGTTTTTAATGAAGTATGTATTAAAGTGTTATTTTAGAAAAGTCAGGGACTAAATTGCATGGTCCCCTCAAAGTCAGGGACCGATTTGCTAGTTTACTCATTAAATCCACCTTAGTGGGTTTCAAATATAATGTTTTTGTACCATAAATACTTTTGCAAAATTGGAAGAGAAACAAATGTGTGTTTAGTTTGTCGTTAAAAACTGTTAAACTCAAATTTGGATTCTCAATACAAATATTTTTAACGTTATAAATATGAATATTAAACCAAATATGTTCTAAATCATATGATTTCGAAGCTAAACCATATAGTTTATATTTGATATACTCCAAAGTTGCGTTTCAAACGCTATTCAACAAATTGAACCGCGCATTCGCGCAAGATGGTGATGGTGCGTTTGGCCGCGCAATGAAAACTGAAGAGTGAAAAGCACTTATATTCTACCGCGAAAGATATTCCAATTCCAATCTGAAGAAAAAGATAGAAAGCATCTCAGCCGTCCATCCTCCAATGCGTTTCAGCCAACTCATCGATCCTAGTCAAGTCAAAGGAAGATCGTGACCGTCTATTCTCGTGTTCTTCTGGGAATGTAATGTGACGGATAAACAAGTTCCACGTCATCGATCCGCGCAACACCCCAATAGCCAATAAGAACGCGAAAATATGTTTATATATTAATAACTGCAAACTCGTATCCCATATGCAATCACACCCATTTCGATTTCCCAATACCAATCCCCAATTCAAACACTAACTTTCTTCAATTTCTCAATTTCTGATGGCACCCAAGGCAGAGAAGAAGCCCGCGGAGAAGAAACCCGCCGAGGAGAAGAAGTCGACGGTTGCTGAGAAGGCCCCACCGGCGGAGAAGAAGCCAAAGGCAGGCAAGAAGCTTCCAAAGGAAGGAGGCGCCGCTGGGGACAAGAAAAGGAAGAGGAGCAAGAAGAGCGTAGAGACTTACAAGATCTACATCTTCAAGGTTCTGAAACAAGTCCACCCAGACATTGGTATCTCCAGCAAGGCCATGGGTATCATGAACAGCTTTATCAATGATATCTTTGAGAAGCTTGCTCAGGAATCTTCAAGGCTCGCTCGCTACAACAAAAAGCCAACCATTACTTCCAGGGAGATTCAGACCGCGGTCAGGCTCGTTTTGCCCGGAGAATTGGCCAAGCATGCCGTGTCGGAGGGTACCAAGGCTGTAACTAAGTTCACAAGTTCTTGAACTTGGAATTATCTTGTTTGCTGGCTTGTCACATTCTCTTGTCTGTTTTGGGTATCTGTTTGACATAGTAACCTTTGTTTAGGTTTGAATTAATAGTTTTTTCTTTCTTTTTTATTTTCCCCCCAATTTGTAACTACAGAATTGGGATCTTCTCGATCCTTTTTGTGTATGGAAATGGTAGTTTTGATGACATAGGGATGTAAATCGCTGGAATAGTACATGAATTGGTGGTTTGAAGTAATATCTTTTCTTTGAACTCAAGATACTCAGACTATTTTATTATAACTTGACGTTTGTTAGTCTGTCTTTAACTAGACTCTTCCAATCAGCTACAAACAATATTGGCTCATGGTATTTTTCTCCTCAATGTTCCCTTATTTACTAAAAGTGTCTGGTTTTGGTCTTGTTTTCTGTGAACGGATATTCACCGGTGCACTTAATCGCTAAGCGTTTTGAATTTGGTCGTAAGTTAGGCGCTTTGAATTTGGTGTTAAGTTAGGCGCCTGCTTTCTCTTTTTAGTCTGGTGCCAACCGTCATTGGCATACCTCAAGATATTGTTGATGAAAGCTTGCATCTTAGTTAACATTGCGATTAACAGCGAATGGCAGTATATTTTTTTTCTTGCTTTGTTAGCTTAGCAACTAGTATGATGTAACATTACACGTTTTCCGTGTCCAAGTAGAAATGGGTTTAGTTTTTAAGCCTGTGTCCTCGCTGTCTGAACTAAACTCTGCTAAAGTGGATTCGGGACAACTTCGCTGAAATGCTGTTCCTTGCTAATGCAAATGATGTTCCCATTCGTAGTTAAATTGGACGGATTTGGAGGGGAGGAAAGGGGTGGTGGCGGCGGCGGTAAGGCGGCGGTAGGGACAGCAGTGGCGGTGTAGGGTTTGGGGTGATAATGGTGGTGGTAAAATTTGTTGGGGTGATAATGGTGGTGGAAAAATTTGTTAGGGGATACGGTGGAATATCAATTTTGGGAAGAAGTTTAAGAGAGTGGGAAGAAGGTTAGGAGAGTGAGAATATCAATATTCCGATTTGTTCTCTTTGATTCCACCATTTTTTGTAGGACTAAATTGTTCTACTCTTTCAATAATATGTCTTGTTTTATTCTATTTTCAAAATACACTAAACATAGAATAAAATCTATATATCACGTTATGTTCCTTTTCGAAGTGTCTACCAAATGATACTTAAGAGTGTTGGATTCTTTTTTAGTTTTTGAAAATTATTTTATAAAATAATTTTTAAAAACTGATTTTTATAAATGAAAATTGTTATTTATAATATTTTTAATATAAAAACAGAAAAATTAAAATAATTTTCTAAAACATCTAAAAGATTAAAAATAGTTTCAGGATTTTATTTTTTGGTACGCATAGAATTTTTGTTTTTATCAATTAAAAAAAATCATGTCTTAAAATTGTTTTTGAAAATTGTCTGTGCAACAATCTTTTCAATTTTTTGCTTTTAAAAACAAAACAGATTTTAAAAATTGTAAACTTACAAGCCCCAAGAGTTTTTATGTTTGGTTGTATTAGACCATCTCTAAAGCGATTTTCTATTTGGATTCTTAGAATTAAGAAGTTAAGGAAACAACTTACGTATCATTGGAGCATTAAAGTTTTTAATTTTTAAATATTGGGTTGCTTAAATAATTGTAATTGTGGGGTCAAATAGTATTTTAAGTAGAAATAATAAATGTGAGCTAGTTTATGGTCCATTTTGTTAGAACCGTGGGAAACACTAGAAAAGGGGGTTGAAGAGTGTTTTAATTGTTTAAACAGATTTTCTGGAAACCTTTTTGCAAATAGAGTTTTCTCAAAGATTATAATCAACTTGTTGAAACTGGAGTTAATATACTTACTGAAAATGTTTCAGCAAGTCCAATAAAACTGATTTCATAAACTGTTTAAAAACGTATTTTCTAAAGATTGCGCTTAAACAGTTTAATTCACTATTATCCTTACCCTTCTTGTTAGTTAAAATAACAGATAAATAGAGATAAGGGTAGAGAAAACTTAGCCAGAGAATTTATCCTGGTTCACCCACTAACTCAGTGAGCTACGTCCAGTCCCAGGGCAAACCACCACTGGATTTTCACTAATCCCGCAAGATTACTAGTATTGTTTAAACCCAGCCTCTTCAGGCTAAACTAAGTATTCTTTGGACACAGCCTCTCCAGGCTAAACAAGTATTCTTTGGACACAGCCTCTCCAGGCTAAACAAGTATTCTTTGGGCACAACCTCTCAAGGCTAAACTATGTATTTTTTGGACACAGCCTCTCCAGGCTAAATAAGTATTCTTTGTTCCTCCAAGCCTCTTCAGGCTCTCAGACACTTAACAGTGTTTACAATGAAAAATAGTTTAAGTTTCCGAGAAACTTAAACACTGACTCTCTTGTACAAAGGAATGACTGAGTATAACTCAAGATACAGAGGATAAATTCTAAGTATAAGGAAATGAAATATAACAGAGTGTTTGGCTTGGAATAGATATTCTTTTGATTTGGCCGATTCACTCTTTTTGCTAAGCTTATTCTCTTTTCTTTTATGATGAGCTTTTCTAGCTTTTCACGCTTTCTTGATCTTTTCTTTTAGCGTGCTTCCCTCTATGGGCTTTTTTGTCGCCGACCTTCATAGTCCTTCAAGTAGGTATATATATAGTCCAGAAATATGATCGTTGAAGGTTGCTTGGTTACCGTTGAGAGAAAAGCATTATAGCCGTTGTGAGACAATCTTCTAATAGCTTTTGACTTGAGTAGTGTAGGTGTGCAGGAATGATTCAGTTCTGACACACAGCAGTTTGGCTCTTGAATTTGCTTGAGAGATTTTCTAGCACTTCAGCAGGTTGATGTTCTTTAAGATTTTTTGTTGATCCCCTATTGAATGAATAGTGGCTTAAAAATTAAAAAGATTTGATGTATATATATAGGACCACATAAAAGTTATTAAAATAAATTATAAGCAACTTGCAAGAGTTTTTCCATTAGAAAGAAAATTAGAGAGGATAAAGTAGAAAAATAGCGAGGACATGAAAAATGCCTAAGATTTAACAAGCTCTTCTAACCAATTGGTTAAGGTATTCACAGGTATCTATTAATATTTAAAAAATCAAAATTTATAGAAAGAAAGAGAGAAAATGTCATATAATATACTATAATATCATATTATATAATATAAATTAACGTTATATAATATCATTACATGTTAATATATTAAAAATATCATTATAAAATAATAAAAAATAAATTTTATCTCATCTTAAAATACTAAATAGTTCTAACATTTTAATATATTTAATAGAAAATATATTTTTAAAGAGTATGCGGGTACCTAGGACATGGAATGAACGTGTAGGACGATTTCCTGAATTTAGAGGAATTGGCTTCCCTTGCATGAGTTATCTTGACCTTCCAATTTGATGGTCAAGGAATCAAATATGTTATTAGATAATTTTATCTTTTATTTTAGTTTATTTTTAATTTCCCTAATAGGCCACATGGTCATATGGCCTAATTTCTTTAGTTTGATAGTTTGTATTTGATTTCAGTTGTGTTTTTACCTTTCTTGCTCATCCCCATTTACAATTCAGTCATTTACATTTAGTTTATCCCCATATTTTTACTTTCAGCTCATCGCCCTTACTTCTGCCATTTAATTTATATCAATCTCCATCCTTTTAATTTATGCTCATCCCATCTACTTTTTTGCCATTTAAATTTAGTCAACCCCATCATTTTAATTTCAGTTCATCCTCTTTACCTTCAACTCTTTATTTTGTGCAATTTTTCTTCCTAATTTTGCTTATCTATGCACATTTTTGAGCTTGTTTTGTTCAATTTATCTGCTTTAGTTCTGTCTATTTTCTTGCAAATTTGATTTGTACGCTAGCAAGTCCCTAGGAAACGTGTGGTTGATCGCCAAAATCTCATAATTCTAGGTTGGGTAATACTTGGGAAGTCAGTTGAAAATTCATCATATTCATGGTGAAATTTCCACTCATGACTCAAGTTCGATCCATAAAATTCACCAAGCCCGTTTTTTGTTGTTTGACCACCTGATTGTCAATTAAAGGAAATGCTATGCTTTTGGTAGAATTTTGATTCAAGTTGCCAAAATTTCTCAAAGCAAATTTTAGAAATTTTGGATCTAAGCTCAATTTTGACCAATTTTGCAAACTCATTTTAATCCAATTTTTAGGGGAGATATACACAAATTTTCTTTTAGAATAATGACTTATTTGTAATTTTCTGTAATACTTTAGTTGGGGAAAAAGACAACTTAGAAAAGTACAAAGAAAAGGTCAAAGTCAAAACAGCAAAAAAAAAGAAAAAGTCAAAGTCAAAAGAAAGAAAAATATGTGTAGATGAAAAATAATACTCATCATTTACGAAAATTGAAGTAAGAAAAGTGTGTAACATTCTCCCCTATCTATTGCAATTTCATTTTGTTTGTATCATTTCCTTCCGTTGTAATTTGCAGTTTTTCTAAAACTTTGGCAACTTTGGTTTCTTACCACTTTAATAAAAACCTATTATAAACATTCTCTTTGCAATTTTTTGTCTGTTTATCTTGTTTGAATTCTTACTTTTTTGTGTAGCCTTTATTCAAGCCAACATTTCTTGCTTGTCTTTATTGAATTCTTAGTTTTGTCTTAGGCAATCTCTAGCTTTCCTTAGATAAACTTCCTTTTTGCTCGCGTGTTTTCTAGCTTGGGAACTTGGGTTAAGTCTGTACATTTGGTTTTAATGAGCCTAATCAAGCCTTACCCGAGTGGAAGAGGCAATTTTTAGAAAAATCTAAAAAGAGTGACATACACGAGTGAACCATCTTTGAGAGAAACACTTAGTTGAGTGGAAAGGTCTTTAAAAGCTTAGTGTAACATCCCGATAATTCAAACTAATTACATATAGAAGGTTTTAGAATAATGATTTCTAAGAGGAACAATAAGAAAAGGGGTAAGGAAATAGTAGGAGGGGAGTTTAAGAGCGAAAACTAAGGACATATTTGGTTTACATTTTCATTTCCTGTTTCCATTTCCTGTTTTCATTATGTTTCCCGTTTTCTGAAATTTTACAAAGGAAAAACTGGAAAGGCTGGAAATAACAAATTTTTGTTTCCAGCATTTCCAGTTTTTCCTTTGTAAAATTTCAGAAAATAGGAAACAGAAAATGGAAACAAGAAATGAAAATGCAAACCAAACAGACCCTAAGAAATCAAGTTTCAACATTCTCAAGCAAGAATGAGCTCGCTTGAGCGAGTTATGCAACAAAAATGGGAAAATGAGTTTCTGTCAAACTCGCTTGAGCAAGATGATTCTCGCTCAAGCGAGAAACATGGGATAATTAGAATGCTCTCTGGAAGAATTTCGCCTCGGTGAGAATGGTCTCGCCCAAGCGAGAATCTTCCAGAGAAGGGATACTCTCTGGAGTATTCTCGCTCAAGCGAGAAGCTTCTCGCTTGAGCGAGAATGCGAAGAAGGGGTTTTTCCCGACCCTCTCGCTTAAGCGAGAAACCCTCGCTTGAGCGAGATTGCGCGTGCAGGTTTAAAACCATTAATTAGGGCATTGAATTCATTTATTTCATTTCGTCCCTTCTTCTTCCTAGAGAGAGTGATTCCCAGAGAGAGTAGCTGTCTTGGAGGCTCAAAGGAGGTCCCTCATCCCTCAAGTTCATTACCAAGCTCTTGGATTCACCCTTCGCACCCTTCCTTCTTCCTTGTTGTCTCTCCTATTAAGGTGAGTGTGTTCACCCACTCACTCTCATGATGAATGTGTCTCTATAAATGTTCCCCCTTCTCACTCCCTATGCTTTATGCTTGATTTTGATTGTTAGATGTAGATTGTTTGATAGTTAGGTTGAAGTCTGCCTTGTAGTGCTTATAGTATTTTGCCCTAAGTGATATGTTAGGGTTTTGGAAAATGATTATCATGTCAATGATGTTTTGGCTGTAGGATATTGTATGCTCATGTTAACTCTCATGCTCATTTGATTATTGATGATTATTCATGTTCCTAACCCTATTCATGTTAAAGAGGAATCCTTGGGTCTTAGGACCTCATGTTAAATATTCAGATTTTGGTCCTGGACTTCATGTTCCAAGACAATGTCTTTTGTCCTTGGACTTCATGTTTAAAGATTAAATCATGTATGAATCTATCATGTTTAAGGGTAAGGTCTTATTGCCTTCAGGAACGACGGTTCCTGTTAGTCTGAGCTCAGTCCAGCCTTATTTTAAGTGGAAAGACCCCTTGGGTGTTGGGTAAACACTTCATGACTAACATTGCGTTGTTATTATTATGTAAGTTCTATGAATTGATTGGGTTGAATTATGAATTGTTGCACAACATTTGCCTACTTATCCTACACTACATGTTTTATCACGCTCACTGGGACGTTAGTCTCACCCCACTCCGTGGGTATTACCTTCAGATGTGCAGGGTCCTCGTTCAGAGCTATTATGGAGGGCATTAGCTGTTATGGGCTTTGTGATGGTCCACTTTTGGTTCATAGTAGTTATTTTGTATAGGCATAGGTTATGTAACGTCCTAATTCCATGAACCTAGAAATAATGTCCGTTGGAAACACTTTTCTAAGTTTTCTGAAATTATTTCGCGTCATTACCGATATCGTCCTACAAACCACATAATTGCTTAGGCAATCCAACGTTTTATTTAAGCTTCCAAGAAATTCATACACCGTTACAATCGGGACAAATCCTCATTCAAAATTTAGAAAACTAAACAACACTTTGGGGATGTTATATTTCATAACATTCCTATCGAAAATCCGGCAGAGTTTCCCCTATAAATTGGATATTTCCAAAAAATCCATCTCAACCTGAAACCCAGAAAATCCAGCCAATACAATATATAATAGTACAATGTAGTTTCTCAAATATCATAATATTCCTTCCCCTAATAATCATGACCTATGCACACCCCTACAAGTTCGGAATTTCATTTACAATTACAAGGCCACAACCACCCACTCAAATAAGTCATCAACTCTTCCGCCAAGCCTCTGGACCGCAACCTGCACAACTGAATATAATTCCCACATCGTGGGATGAGACTACGTCCCAGTGAGTGTGATAACGGTGTGTGCAGTGTGGGGAGACAAACACATGATATGTAGTAAGTATAGAATAACTTGATCGGTTCATAAAAACATTCGCAACGACAAATCATACATGCGATGTTAGTCATCACCATGACAATCATATATGCAAGGTTAGTAATGAAGTGTTTTACCCAACACCCAAGGGTTCTTTCCACCTTACATGAGGCTAGACTGAGCTCAGACTAACAGGAACCATCGTTCCTGAAGGCCATAAGACCTTACCCTTAAACATGATAGATTCAAACATGATTTTTCTTCTTTTAACATGAGTCCAAGGACCGAAGATAAAGTCTTGGGAACATGAGTCCAGGGACCAAAATCTGATTATTTGACAAGAGTCCAAGGACTGAAGACAAAGTCTTGGGAACATGAGTCTAGGGACCAAAATCTGATTATTTACCATGAGTCCAAGGACCGAAGACAAAGTCTTGAGAACATGAGTTCAGGGACCAAAATATGATTATTTAGCATGAGGTCTAAAGACCCAAAAATCATTACATGAGGCCTGAAGACCCATGGTGTTTTCATGACGCCCGGAGACCCAAAAATAAATTCATGAGGTCCTAAGACCCAAAAATCCTCTTATTTTCATGATTAGGGTTAGAGATAAAGTCACAATAAATAAACACATGATTCATGAAGGTAGGCACGAGTGTACAATTCTTTTAAGCATGTTCATCAAACCCTAACAACTTCTAGGGCACATGTTGATAGCATCTCAATAAATCATGACCATACATCAATAGCAGTACATCAAACAACTACAAAGCAAGTAAAATAGGAAGGAGAAAGGAGAAGAGGGATCATTAAGGGACTTAACACATGATGGAAAGTGAGTGGGTGAATCACACTCACCTCAAGGCAAGAAATGGAGAAGGCTAGGGTTGAAGATGATGATCCAAGCTCCTTGATTGGTGTGGGGGCTTCAATCCAAGCTCCTTCCCTTCGAGCGAAACTAATCCTTGCTGGAAACGCGTTCTCGCTTGATGGGTTTCTGGCAAGCGAACCAAAAATCCAGTAGTATAATAGTAAGAAAAGTATCGTATCCACTGGGAACGGTCAATTCATGTATACTTGTGATCTAATTATCAAAGGAAAAAAAGGGTTTTGAGAATATTATTATGTAAAAAACGTAAAAAGAAAATTAATAATCAATTGAATTTAGAAAGGAAGAGTTAGAGACACTTTACTTGGATTAGGATTGAACTTCATCTCATCACACCCCTCATGAATGTCGAGACTACCCAATATTTATAGGCTTTAAACTATAACACTGTAGACAAACTATATTGCTAAGACCCCGAGTTACCAGGCGCCACCCACACTCAAAGGTAATCCATGCGGGTTCTCCCAAGCGACAGACTTACCCTCGACTTATTATGCTTTCTTTATTCCGTTTGTAAAAGAATTAATTGATAAAAGAGACCTAATCCTCTGGACGCACCTTCGCTAGAGTACTGTCACTACCCATCACCCATTAGAATACATCCACGTTTCGAATCCTAGATTGACAATCAACTAATCCTTTGCTATCAATCCATTAGACCATGCCTATCCTTTAGATGCCCTTCATTAGGATACTCACACTACCCATCAATCATTAGTAACACCCATGTTTCGGTCACTGGTTAACCGAGTATTCTCATTCACTCAGAGGTTGAGTTTCCTATGTCTAGGCTCCCTCAAACTCAATCCTAGTCGTAACGTTAATTACAAACTAGCCTATAACTCCAGCGCAAGTGCGAAAGTTAGGAATTAAGCACAGAACAAGATTACAAATATTATAGTTAGTGAACTGCATAAATAAATAGATAGAGTTCAACATACACTTGGGAATGGAATCGATTACATTCAATCCTAATGGAGAGTTAACTACACATGGTAGCCATACAAACCACCGAAGATGCTGTCACCATCTTCAATCCTTGTGAAGCGCTCCTCCTCTCCTACTCTAAAATTAGAACTGGTGCATTATCACTGGAATATAACTGGATTACAATAATCGTGCACACTTTGATCTGGTGTAATGAGGTCTTATTTATAGGCTAAGGAAAGACAAGGAAAATTGGGGAGAAATCTATCTAAAAACGGCAACATGGCAAGAATCAGCGTGATCTGCGCTTTACCCTGCGCTACAGCGCAGGAACCAGAGGGCTGCACTTTACCCTGCGCTACAGCGCAGATTGAAGCGCGCAACACGTCCTGCAGCTTCAATCTTTCTCTTTTTAACTTGATCTCTCCCCGAGACTGGTTTTGGTTGATTTGTCTTTCCTTGTTTCCCTTTTCTTGATGAAATCTTGCATTTATTGAGCATCTTGGATTTATTTGGGAAGGTTGTCTGCAGAATCCTTGTTTGATTGGCAGTGATATCTTCATTAATTACTCTCAAATAATCTTCGAATCTTCATTATTGCTCACAAATAATCTTCCAATCTTCATTAATTTCCTTCAATTAAACTTTAAATCTTGCAGATATCTCCCTTATTTAATGCTATCTTTCCCTCAAATCAAATCCTTGAATATTCTGCAAAAATCAACAATATTTCCATCAAAATAGTATCAAATTCAAATCTAAGATTAATAAATACAATTTATCTAATATTTAATAAAAAGGGATTAAACTGGGGCAAAAATACCATTTTATCCTTGATAAGTGAACTAAAAAGTGCTCTAATTTATCATATAATTTTCACTTATCAAAATACCCCCCAACTTAACTTCTTGCTTGTCCTCAAGCAAGAGACCTCTTTGCAATCAAGAAATCAATTCTATCCCCTGAATAACTAAAAATTCAAAAACAAATTCAAGGAACTTTTCATCATCTCCTTGTTAAGCAGCAGTCACTTTCCAAAGATAAGAAAAAAATCAGGATTAAGAGATGTTACCAATCTTCAATCAGAATAGAACACCAACATCAATCAAACTTCAAAAATAGCAATTAAAGCAGTAAGTGATAAACCAAGGAAATCTCTCATTCTCACGGGTAAGTGTTTCCCTCAATCTTTTTCACAACCGTTGAACAACTAGAATTGATAGTCGTTTCCAACATATGAACATGAAAGTATATAATATGGATCAAAAGGTCTTTTCTTTGTTTATAATGAGGCTGGGCTATCAAGAAATCATGATTTTTCTAGATATGCAAAGAACACTTTGAATGGAGAGCATCTTGTGATTGTGCTTGGGACTTCTCTCCATCTGCCATGTCATTCTTGAATTGTCACCCTTTTTCAGCTGGCCTCTTTGTTTGAAGAAGTACTCCCCTAACTTATTCAATTTCCACACTTTTTGTGCAGAATATTTTTTTTGAACTGTTTTTTTCATAAACAATAACATAGAGAATTTATTCATGAGGGAGTACTCTTCTTTTTTATTTCTTGTGCTGCTCTTTGAAAATTCTTTGACCTTTCATTTTACCAACCTCTTGTCCCATGTTGTTGTGGTGCACCTTGCTCTCTATCCCAAGTGTTAAGGGACAGGATATAATCATTAAGTATGGCTGGGGTGCATCAAAAGAAACATTAAAGGCTCAAAATGAGCAATCAATAAATGGAAATATTTAATCAAGGTTGGCTGTTTGGCACTGAGCACAATATTATAATCACAAAATATGCCTTTGTCACTTCCATATCTTCCACTAGCAAGACAAAATTCAGAAACTCAAGCAATAACAGTTGACAAGCAGCGGTGAAAAGCTCTTAATTTCAGTGTTTGGGCTCTCAGCTCACCGGTTATTGGCTAAAATTCCTTGATAGAGCACTTACTGGTTTTAATTAACTATCCTGATAGGTTCTCTTGAGAAGCATCCTGATCCTAACTGATTATGGAATTAATCACAAAACCCTATCATCTTTCCTAATCTGGTTAGTTAAACTACTTAATTACAGAGAATTTGAAATTTTTTACCTTGAATCCTAATTCCTAAGGTCCTAGAAATTTTAAAAATTCTAAAAATTTAAAAAATTAAATACAAAACAAAAATCCTATAAAATAATAGAAAATAAAAGAAAAAGAAATAAAACACTAGTATCAATCTTCATCCTCTGTATCCTGTAAGTCCTTGTCCTGCTGCTGCTCCACCTCCCCCTGGATGAATAGGCCTGTCCCCAGGCCACTGCAAGAATATCTGGAACTCTTCAAACAGAATGCCTGAGTATGGGTCTAGTAATTCCTGTTTGGTTTGAGGTCAACTGGTCTTTATACTTTGCAGCAGTCTGTGCACTTTTGATTCTCATGGGATCATATTCTTTGATCCTCTTCACAATGCCTTCTCCTCGTGAGCTAAAGCCACGGGAAAGACCAACAATTTAATTCTGACATCTGAAAAGTCAAATAACAACACATTTAATTCAATGATGCCTTATTGAAAATATCAATTCATGAAGAACATGGAAGCCTATCATTAACCAATTTGCATGCATAATTCAAAGAATTAATATTTTCACAACAAAAGTTCAGTGCACTTGGTAATGACTTCCTAAAAACAGAATATACTCATGTATTTTGCAAGCATTCAATTAATCCATGGAAAGTGAGAATTTAAAATTTTTGAAAGAAACAGAGCAGAACACTTTCAAATTTAATAACTCACAAAACAAAGAGCATTTTAATTCAGCAAATTGTTCTTCGTGTTTCACACAGCCAAAATCACATTTAAGAGAGAAATTATCAACAGTATACACATTCCTAAGGTTGCTATCCTAAAGTTCAAGTCATAGAGTGAATGAAGATTTCAATTGATAAAAATTAAAGAAAACATAACTGAAAGTTTCAAAATTGATGGAAGTTTGTGAGTGGAAAGAGTGAAAAGAAGAGCTTAGAAAGTAGAGAAACAGTACATGAGAAAATAGAAGATTTTTTAAAAAAAATTGTACTGCTGCGCTTCACCCTGCGCTACAGCGCATGTGAAGCGCAGAAGTCAGTGACTAAAATTGCATTTCTGCGCTTTACCTGCGCTACAGCGCAGGTGAAGCGCAGAAAACAGAATGCAATTTTGCAATTTTCAGTCACGTTTTCTGCTACTTCCTATTATTTAAAAGTTTTATTTTCCACAAACTTATTCCAATCAATTTTGAAAATTTCCTAAATCCTAAAAAAATGAAAAATCCTAATAAAAACAAAATAAAATTGAAAACAATTAAAAACTTAAAAATCTATGGGTTGCCTCCCAGGAAGCGCTTGTTTAACGTCTTCTAGCTCGACACCTGTTCTTTCAAGGTGGCTGAAACTGAAATATTTTGATGAGCTTGTGAGCTGCATCCTTCCTTTCTTTGGCCCATATACCTCCCCATAATCTTGCCTTGGAACAACCTGTAATGTAAGGCTTTGATGATTCACAATTGATTGCTCTCAATTTCTTTGCTTCGGGGGGTCCTTGATATGGAACACACTTGACCACTTGATCTTCAATCTGGCTCTAGGCTCTGAATTTGATTCTAGCTTGACTTTTCTTCTCTTTGCCTTGTCCTGGTCAGTGTGATTGCAGGTCTTTCTTTTGTGAGGTCTGGAAGGTTTATCACTTGTACCATGCCTTTCTTGATCTTCCTCTGGAGGACTGGTTGGATAAGGCAAGGTCTTTGATCTTGGTACTACTTCCCTTCCTTCCTCGGGCTTTGATTCTCCATCTCCCTGTTCACTCTTTTTCGCATTTTCTTGATCTTTTTCATCATGAACACCCTCATATGTGTTGTCTTCTTTCTCCCTTTCACAGTCAATCTCTTCTTTAAGCACCATCTTTTCTGTTTCATCCTCTCTTTCTTCTTCTACTTCTGCTCCACTTTCTTGTGTTTCTTCAGATCCCTCCTCTTTATCAGCCAGATCATCATTGGTTTCCTCCCCTATCAATTTAACAATTATGGTGGGACAAAATTCTACGGGGTTGGGTTGAACGTTTGCTGAGCTCTGTTCTGACTGTTGGTTGGCTAGTGCTTCTGCTATCTGTTCAACTGTTGCATCGGGAAACTCTCTTATCTTGTTGAGCAGTTCCAACATGAATTGCTCCATGGCTTCCAACATTGGGATGTTGATTTGCTCTATTTTGTTACTCTCCATGTAGGCTGCAAGTAACGTGTTCATATCTTTCATGGAGTGATTCTTTAGATATGGTAATTTCCTGAGTTGCAGTGCATGTGTGAACTCTTCTTTTTCTTCTTCTTTATTTTCTTCAGCAGCTTCTCCTGATTTTCTTTCTTCAATTTCTCTTTGTTGTATTTCTTCAGTTTCCTCTTCTTGAATGTCTGGATAAGAGCAGTAACCATTGAGATGGTTACCTCCGCAAAAATCACAAATTAATTGTGGTGACTGGCCAGGATAAGAGTGAACTGGTTGCGGTGGCTGAGAAAGTCTGTCTAGCTGCTTTTGGAGTTCTTCTAATGACTACTTCAAACTCTTATTTTCTGCCCTGAGTTCATCTTCAAAAGTTTGCTTATGGGATGAAATAGCATCTTGTTGCCACCCAAAATTTTGATTCTGGTAACTTCCCCAATCCTATGAAAAATTGTTAGAATAATTGTTGTAATTAGAGAAGTTACCTTGAATTGGTGTGTGGGAGAAATATTTTGGCTCTTGCTGCCTAACATCATCTCCAAGGGTTCTTCTTGGTGGATTTTGATAATCTCCAAGTATTCTTCTTGGTGGATTTTGTCATTCAGAAGCCATTCAGCATTTACTTCACTTGGGGTGGTTGAACAGAGAGTGTTGAAATTGTCTCCTTAAGCTTAGCCTTGCCCCTTTTTCTGTTACCTGTCTTCTCAAGAGAAATAATCAAGAAGCTCAAACAAATGTTAGCTCAGATGAGAAGAACAAAATAACAAAAAATAATATTTTTTTTTAAATAATAATAATAATAAATATATTTTTTTATTAAAAAAAAGAAAATAATTAAAATAAAATAATAAAATATTTTTGTTTTCTTCTTGACTTCTCCCTCGTCTCTTTCTCTTGTTTCTACTTCTGTTCTTCCTTGATGTCCTTTCTATTTCTGGATCAAGTTGTAATTGATTGGGGACACTTGGCCTCTCAAAAGCATAAACAAGAAACTTTGAAAAAGGTAAATGTGGAAGAGAATTTTAATAATAATAATAGAAAAACTATAAATTTCCTAAATAATAAAATTTTCCTAAAATAATAAGAATAATAAATAAAAGAAATCCTAAGATAAATATCCTTGATAATTAGACCTCCAAGGTTTACATGAATTGGAAACCGTTCCCCGGCAACGGCGCCAAAAATACTTGATGGGTTTCTGGCAAGCGAACCAAAAATCCAGTAGTATAATAGTAAGAAAAGTATCGTATCCACTGGGAACGGTCAATTCACGTATACTCATGATCTAATTATCAAAGGAAAAAAAGGGTTTTGAGAATATTATTATGTAAAAAACGTAAAAAGCAAATTAATAATCAATTGAATTTAGAAAGGAAGAGTTAGAGACACTTTACTTGGATTAGGATTGAACTTCATCTCATCACACCCCTCATGTATGTCGAGACTACCCAATATTTATAGGCTTTGAACTATAACACTGTAGACAAACTATATTGCTAAGACCCCAAGTTACCAGGCGCCACTCACACTCAAAGGTAATCCATGCGGGTTCTCCTAAGCGACAGACTTACCCTCGACTTATTATGCTTTCTTTATTCCGTTTGTAAAAGAATTAATTGATAAACGAGGCATGATCCTCTAGACGCACCTTCGCTAGAGTACTGTCACTACCCATCACTCATTAGAATACATCCACGTTTCGAATCTTGGATTGACAATCAACTAATCCTTTGCTATCGATCCATTAGACCATGCCTATCCTTTAGATGCCCTTCATTAGGATACTCACACTACCCATCAATCATTAACAACACCCATGTTTCGGTCACTGGTTAACCGAGTATTCTCATTCACTCAGAGGTTGAGTTTCCTATGTCTAGGCTCCCCCAAACTCAATCCTAGTCGTAACATTAATTACAAACTAGCCTATAACTCCGGCGCAAACGCGAAAGTTAGGAATTAAGCACAGAACAAGATTACCAATATTATAGCTAGGGAACTGCATAAATAAATAGATAGAGTTCAACATACACTTGGGAATGAAATCGATTACATTCAATCCTATTGGAGAGTTAACTACACATGGTAGCCATACAAACCACCGAAGATGCTGTCACCATCTTCAATCATTGTGAAGCGCTCCTCCTCTCCTACTCTAAAATTAGAACTGATGCACTATCACTGGAATATAACTGAATTACAATAATCGTGTACACTTTGATCTGGTGCAATGAGGTCCTATTTATACGCTAAGGAAAGACAAGGAAAATTTGGGAGAAATCTATCTAAAAACGGCAACAGGGCAAGAATCAGCGTGATCTGCGCTACAGCGTAGGAACCAGAGGGTTGCGCTTTACCCTGCGCTACAGCGCAGGTTGAAGCGCGCAACGCGTCCTGCAGCTTCAATCTTTCTCTTTTTAACTTGATCTCTCCCCGAGACTGGTTTTGGTTGATTTGTCTTTCCTTGATGAAATCTTGCATTTATTGAGCATCTTGGATTTATTTGGGAAGGTTGTCTGCAGAATCCTTGTTTGATTGGCAGTGATATCTTCATTAATTGCTCTCAAATAATCTTCGAATCTTCATTATTGCTCACAAATAATCTTCTAATTTTCATTAATTTCCTTCAATTAAACTTCAAATCTTGCAGATATCTCCCTTATTTAATGCTATCTTTCCCTCAAATCAAATCCTTGCAATATTCTGCAAAAATCAGCAATATTTCCATTAAAATAGCATCAAATTCAAATCTAAGATTAATAAATACAATTTATCTAATATTTAATAAAAAGGGATTAAACTGGGGCAAAAATACCATTTTATCCTTGATAAGTGAACTAAAAAGTGCTCTAATTTATCATATAATTTTCACTTATCAAAATACCCCCCAACTTAACTTCTTGCTTGTCCTCAAGCAAGAGACCTCTTTGCAATCAAGAAATCAATTCTATCCCCTGAATAACTAAAAATTCAAAAACAAATTCAAGGAACTTTTCATCATCTCCTTGTTAAGCAGCAGTCACTTTCCAAAGATAAGAAAAAAATTAGGATTAAGAGATGTTACCAATCTTCAATCAGAATAGAACACCAACATCAATCAAACTTCAAAAATAGCAATTAAAGCAGTAAGTGATAAACCAAAGAAATCTCTCATTCTCACAGGTAAGTGTTTCCCTCAATCTTTTTCACCACCGTTGAACAACTAGAATTGATAGTCGTTTCCAACATCTGAACCTGCAAGTAATTAATATGGATCAAAAGGTCTTTTCTTTGGTTGTAATGAGGTTGGGCTATCAAGAAATCATGGTTTTTCTAGATATGCAAAAGGTCTTTTCTTTGGTTGTAATGAGTAAGGTTTTTAATTTTAATGTTGCGCTTCACCTGCGCTACAGCGCAGGTTGAAGCACAGATCTGCAGTATTCTCTCTGCTTCTGCTACTCCTAATTGATTCCATGCCATCCTTTTAGATTTAGATCCCCATTTTAACAATTTCCTAATTACACAGGTAAATCCTAAAACTAAAAATTACCAAAATGAAAATTAAATGAAAATTAAAAACTTATAAGGGTTGGGTTGCCTCTCAGGAAGCGCTTGTTTAACGTCTTTTAGCTCGACGCCTGGTTACTGAACCCTTCTATGGTGGCCTCAAGTGGAGGATGATGTTTGACTCCATACCAGTTCTTCCTTTGAGCTCCCATCCTCCATGCCAATTTTTGACTCTTCCATCACGGTCACTATCTTCCTCAGTATCAGATGTTGATTTCATTCTCCTCTTAAATTTGAACTCCCATATTGACTCTGGATGGTTTGCTCTCATTCTAGGCTTCCTCAGAAATTCGGAGCCTGGCAGCTTTGTTTGACTATTGAAATTAGCATCAGTTTGTTGTAACTTGGGCGTACCTCTATGAAACGTAATGCTTTCATCTTCTGAACTCAATTCATATCTTCCTCGATCAACATCAATGATCATCTGAGCAGCTTTCATGAAGTGTCTTCCTAAAATTAGGGGGACTTCAGTATCCTCCTCTTCTATTTCTGCAATATAAAAATCTATAACATATGCAAATTTATCCACTTTGATTTGAATATCCTCTAATATCCCATGAAGGCGTTGAGCGGATTTATTTGCAAGAAGTAACCTCACATTTGCATGCTTGACCTTCACATTACTCAACTTGTTAAAATACGATAGCGGCATCAAATTGATGCTCGCTCCATGATCTAATAAAGCATGAGTAGGAGGTAGATTACCAATAGAGATGGGTATAGTAAACCTACCTGGGTCAAGTGACTTACTTGTGATTAAGACCTTCTCTTCATGATGTTCCTTTTGTGCTACTTCTTCATCTTGTTGAACACCTTCCTCTTGAAGAAATTTTTCTTCAAAGATGAATTCTTCTCCCTCATCAAGTTCCTCCTCCTCTGTCTTGTTGCCATCAGTAGCAATCAAGCTACATTGTTCCTATGGATTGGTGTGGGTCACAGCTGAGAAGTCTTGTTGCCTGTGTTCTGCCATTTCAGTTGCTAACTGACCCACTTGACTCTCTAGAGTCTTGATTGATGCCTTAGTAGCTGTCTTGAATCCACTAAATTTTTGCACAAGGTCATCAAATTTTCCTTCCAAAATGTTCAATTTATCATATGTTGAGGGTTGCTGTTGGTAAGGTGGTTGTCTTGGTCCTCCATTCTAACTCCAACCAGAGTTGGTTTGGTTATTTCTCCAACCTTGTGAATATTGATTGTTGTTATTGTTGGAGTAATTCCCTTGCCTTCCCTGGTTTCCCATGAAGTTGACTTGTTCTGTTTGTGTTCCTTGGCTAGCACATTGACCATTTAGATGGTCTCCTCCTCAGAAATCACAAATCAATGGTTGGGCTTGGATGGGTTGTGAGTGGACATCTTTGAGTTGTTGAGGGCGTGTCTTCAATGTCTCAGTGAGTGCTTCTAGTTGACGTTTAATGAGCTTGTTCTCAGCTAACAGAGCATCATTTTGATTGAGTTCCATCATCCCTTTCTTTGGTAATTGCGCGGGTTGTCTTCCACTTTGAGCTTGTTGATCGTTCTGTGCAGAGTGGTTGATGATTTCTAGCGCTCGATCAACTTCTGCGGATAAGATAGTACCAACTGCTACCGCATCTATGAATGACCTTGAATCTGAACGAAGTCCCGTGCAGAATATGTTGAGTTGGGCTATATCTTCATAGCCATGATTGGGACATTTGCGTAGCATAGACTTGAATCTTTCCCAAGCTTCACATAGTGGCTCATCAATCCCTTGTCTAAAGGTAGAAACATCTGCCTTGGCTTCTATCTGCTTCCTGGTTGGGAAGAATCTTGTCATGAATTTCTCCTCAACCACACCCCAATTGGTTAGGCTTTGATTTGGGTGTGATTGCAGCCATTCCTTAACTTTACCTATCAAAGAGAAAGGAAACAAGCGTAAGTAAACAGGTTCTAAATTACCTTCCTCGAAACCCATATTACCAATCAATTCACAAAAGTTAGAGAGATGAGCATTTGGATTTTCATGATATAATCCAGCGAATTGATGTGCACTGATGAGGTTGAGGTGTGCAGTCTTCAACTCCAAAGCTCTTGCGTTTGGTGGTAACACAATGCTTGAGAAGTGACGTGGTCCTTGATGGGAGATATAATCTCCTAGAGTCTTTCTTGGACGTTCCTCTGCCATATTTTTGGGTTCCTCAACAATTGTTCTTCTTCTCCTTCTCTTGTTCCTACCTCTGTTCTTTCGCGACGTCCTTTCTATTTCCGGGTCGAACTAATTGATTGGGAGACGCCTGACCTCTTAGAAGCATAAACAAGAAACTTTGAAAAAGGTAAGTGTTGAAGAGAATTAGAAAAAAAACAAGAATTTTCCTAAGATAATAATAGACCCTAAAATAATAAGAAAAATAAACAAATAAACAAAATCTTAAAATAAAAACTTGATAACTAGACCACCAAGGTCTACATGAATTGGAAATCGTTCCCCAGCAACGACGCCAAAAATACTTGATGGGTTTCTGGCAAGCGAACCAAAAATCCAGTAGTATAATAGTAAGAAAGATATCGTATCCACAGGGAACAGTCAATTCACGTATACTCGTGATCTATTTATCAAGGGAAAATGTAACATCCTGAATTTTATTAAGTAAAATAAAATTAAGGATAATTAACAGAGTAGAAGAAATAAATAAATAAGTAAATAATATTAATAAAATTAATATATTTAACGAGTAAGGGTTATCTAATAAGAATTAATAAAAGTAATAAATAGGATAAGTGGGTAGAGGATGGGCCCAAGCCCATTAAGCGTATAAGTATTCAAATAAGGAAAGGGTACCAATTCACCCAAATCCTTATTTTTCAAATCGTCGGAGAGCGAAGAGCCAAGGAGGGGAGAAATTACATATCAAGAGGAGATTGCTGAGTGATCGAGAATCAAGAACCAAGGATCAAGATTGTTGCAGTCGATCTTCACTCCAAGGTAACGGGGGGAAAAAGGTGTTCCTTGTATGTGCATGTAGGGGGTGTTTGGGTAGTGGGGGCAACCATAAGACCCTCTAAAGGCTCTAAATTCGTATGGATGAATGCATAATTAAGAATGAATGATATAATCTGTTGATTTATGGTGATTGTATGTCTATTGATGACTTATTGAATTAGAATAAGGATGACATTGAGAATAATTGAAAAATGGGTGATTATGGATTGAGAAATTGGGGTTTTGATGAATTGAGGATATAATCTGTAATTGATTGTTGATTTACAGAGTAATTGATGTTAATAATGATTATGTATTATGTTTAGACGAAAGAGATTGATTAGGGATTGATTGGATGGGTTTGAGGGGTTGGAGATCGTGAATTCTTCGATCTGCGTCGCGGGTAATCGATTACCAAGAGTGGTAATCGATTACCAGAGTGTTCTGGGTAACCCAGAAGCACTGTTTGCTTGCTGGTAATCGATTACAGGGTGCTGTAATCGATTACCAGAGTGTTTGGTTGCAGGTAATCGATTACATGGTGGTTGTAATCGATTACCAGAGACCTTGTTTGCAGGTAGTCGATTACTGGAGATTGGTAATCGATTACCAGAGTGGATTTTGAGATCCTAAGTGAATTGATGATGATGTATGAGATGTGTGATGATAAATGTTGTTGATGATAATGTTATGTTGTTGAGGATGATGCATTTAATCTTATGTTGATTGATCATGCGTTGAGCATGTGAGTGGTGGTACTCGGATTGCATGAGCCTAGAGAGAGGCGAGTGTAATTCGGGGAGTTGCTAATGATGAATAATTACATGTTGCATATAATTGTGGAGAATTTGTTGTTGTACTCGATTACATGAGCCTAGAGAGAGGCGAGTGTAACTCGGGGAGAGTTTGTACTCAGGAGCATAAGCCTAGAGAGAGGCGAGTGCGACTTGGGAGAGTTTGTACCAAGGAGCATAAGCCTATAGAGAGGCGAGTGCGACTTGGGAGAGTTTGTACCAAGGAGCATAAGCCTAGAGAGAGGCGAGTGCAACTTGGGAGAGTTTGTACCGAGGAGCATAAGCCTAGAGAAGAGCAAGTGCGACTTGGGAGAGTTGGTACCGAGGAGCATAAGCCTAGAGAGGGGCGAGTGCAACTCGGGAGAGTATTGGTGAGGATTATAAGATTGGTGATGTTGATGAGTTTGGGTGTATGTGATGATGGATGAATATGTGTTATAAATGATGATGAAATGAGTTATAGGATGATGGATGAATCTGTGTTATATATGATGATGTTATGAGTATAATGATGAAATGACTAAATTGTGTTGAGAATAGAGTATGTGCTTTCTTTGGTGAATGACGTAGTGAGATTTATATGATGATATTGATGAGCTGTTAAGTGAGTTCATAGATAATTGTTATTTGATGGATTACTTGTTGTTTGGGTACGTGGTGTGGTTAATGATGATATTGATTATATGTGGGTGAGGATAGGGTAGCCTCCTATGTGTATATATGAGTTAAAGCTCTTTCCTCACTGTTACTGTTGTTGTTTCAAGTGATGGTGATGACACCTTTGGTGTCGAGTTTAATTAAAGGGAGTGTTGCTCTGGTACATGTGACATCATGGCATATTGTTGGGGTGTTCTTTATGTTTTTTAGTTAGGAATATTTTTATAAACCCTTTTGGAAGCTTTGAACGGCAAGTAGGAAGTTTAATTATTTTATTTTAGAGATTCCGCTGCTTAAGTATTTGAGTACATTTGAATTCTATTTTTATTCTTTTATTCTTTCGAAATAATGAGGTTTTCGAATAAAGAGTTATGTGAACCTTTTTACCCAATGTGAACTTGTTATATTTTCGAAAGTCTTCCGCTACGTTATTATATAAGTGTTGGGGTAGAAGGGTGTCACAAAAAACAACGGTTTTTGAGAATATTGTTGTGGAAATTCTAAACTGAAATTCAATAATTAATGAATTAGAAAGGAAGAGTTAGAGACACTTTACTTGGATTAGGATTGAACTTCATCTCATCGCACCCCTCATGTATGTCGAGACTACCCAATATTTATAGGCTTTGAACTATAACACTGTAGACGAACTATATTGCTAAGACCCCGAGTTACCGGGCGCCACTCACACTCAAAAGTAATCCATGCGGGTTCTCCCAAGCGACAGACTTACCCTCGACTTATTATGCTTTTGTTATTCCATTTGTAAAAGAATTAATTGATAAACGAGGCCTACTACTCTGGACGCACCTTCGCTAGAGTACTGTCACTACCCATCACTCATTAGAATACATCCACGTTTCTTCCTGGACTGACAATCAACTAATCCTTTGCTATCGGTAATTTAATAACCATGCCTATCCTGTAGACGCCCTTCATTTGAGTACTCACACTACCCATCAATCACTAGCAACGCCCATGTGTCGGTTCATTGGCTACCGAGTATTCTTATTCACTCAGAGGTTGAGTTTCCTATGTCTAGGCTCCCCCAAACTCAATCCTAGTCGTAACGTTAATTACAAACTAGCCTATACCTCCGGCGCAAGCGCGGAAGTTAGGAATTAAGCACAGGACAATATTACCAATATTATAGTTAGGGAACTACATAAATAAATAGATAGAATTCAACATACACTTGGAAATGGAATCAATTACATTCAATCCTAATGGAGAGTTAACTACACATGGTAGCCATACAAACCACCGAAGATGTTGTCACCATCTTCAATCCTTGTGAAGCGCTCCTCCTCTCCTACTCTAAAATTAGAACTGGTGCATTATCACTGGAATATAACTGAATTGCAATAATCGTGCACACCTTGATCTGGTGCAATGAGGTCCTATTTATAGGCTAAGGAAAGACAAAGAAAAATGGGGAGAAATCTTTCTAAAAATAGCAACAGGGCAAGAATCAGCGTGATCTGCGCTTCACCCTGCGCTTCAGCGCAGCTTGCAGCGCAGAGGTCAGAGAGTCGCGCTTCACCCTGCGCTACAGCGCAGGTTGAAGCGCAAAATGCGTCCTGCAACTTCAAACTTTCTCTTTTTATCTTGATCTATCCTCGGGACTGGTTTTGGTTGATTTGTCTTTCCTTGTTTCCCTTTTCTTGATGAAATCTTGCATTTATTGAGCATCTTGGATTTAATTGGGAATGTTGTCTGCAGAATCCTTGTTTGATTGAAAGTGATCTCCTCATTAATTGCCTCAAATCTTTTTCAAATCTTTATTAAATGTCTTCAATCAAACTCAAATCTTGCAGATGTCTCCCTCATTTAATGATATATTTCCTTCAAATCAAATCTTTGCAATATCCTGCGAAAATCAGCAATATTTCTATCAAAATAGCATCAAATTCAAATCCAAGATTAGTAAATACAATTTATCTAATATTTAATAAAAAGGAATTAAACTGGGGTAAAAATACCATTTTATCCTTGATAAGTGAACTAAAAAGTGCTCTAATTTATCAACTAATTTTCACTTATCAACTATATCACAGAAGGCGAATCTGTGACAAGGCCTCCGGCTTTTAATGGAATTGATTATCATTACTAGAGAGATCGTATGAAACTGTTCATTGAAAGCAGTAACATTGATCTGTGGGACGTAGTTACTGATGGTGACTATGTACCAATGCATGGCGGTGTACCCTATACCTAAGGCCGAATGGACAGGCGATCAAAAAGCTCGAGTTCAACAAAATGCTAAGGCAAAACTCTACTTGATATGTTCGCTGAACAAGCCTGAGTATGAGAAAGTGCACGGTTGCTCCACTGTCAAAGGGATCTGGGATACATTGACTGCAGCCCATGAGGGAACTGACAATGTCAAACAATCCAAGATCAACATGTTTGTTCATCAATATGAGATATTCAAGATGAAGGAGTCTGAAACCATTAATCAAATGTTTGGGAGGTTTTAAACAATAATAAATGGACTCAAGTCCCTGGGGAGAACCTATGACTCTGGTGACAATAATCGCAAAATTCTTAGGAGTCTTCCAAAGGCTTAGAGACCCAAGGTAACTTCCATCCAAGAAGCTAAAGATCTTAACTCTCTTAGTATGGAAGAGCTTTTGGGTTCTCTTAAGGTCCATGAGTTAGAATTGGTAGAAGACGCACCAGCTAAAAAATCTCTAGCATTAAACTGAAGGTGCAAACAGCCTAGGCATGAGTCACATAAAGCCATGCAAGCTGAAGAGACTTCAGAAGATTCTGAAGGTTCAGATGGTAGTTCTGAAGATGATGAAGATCTAGCCCTATTAAGTAAGAAGATCAAGAAAATGCTTCAAAAGAAAGGAAGATACAGAAATCATTTTCTGTCATCCTCAAGAACAATTAAAATAGGTAAAGAAATTTCTGCAAGTGACAAAGTTACATGTTTTGAATGTAAACAACCAGGTCACGTGAAGGCAGATTGCCCCAAACTGAAGAAACCCTTCTTCAAGAAAAATAAGTTTCTCAAAAAGAAGAAGGGTCTTATGGCAACCTGGGAAGATCTTGATGACTCATCAGAAGATGAAGAATCATCAGATAAGGCCAACCCATGCCTTATGGCAAGCCCTCCATCATCAGATAGTTCTGAGTCTGAGGTAATTCCTCAAACCCTACAAGATGAATATAATGATCTGATGAAAAGCTCAAGAGAACTTCTCAATGAGTACAAAGATCTTTCAAGAGCATACACTGAAGTATGTGACAAAAATAAACTTTTAGAAAAAGAAAATATTGTACTCAAAGAGAGACTCTTGATGCAGGAGACTAGTAATTCAAAACATCCTTCTGATGAGATTGAAAAACTCAAAAGAAAGATTGATGAACTTACTAGAGACCTTGCCAGATCGGTTGGAGGAACAAAAAATCTCAAAATTTTGTTAGGAAATCAAAAAGGTTCCTTTGACAAATCTGGACTGGGATTCTCCGAAATCTCATCATCACATTCATCTGATCATACCTCTTTTGTTCCAAGCAAAAAGGATTTGAGAAAAGGTAATAGGTGCTCTCATTGTGGAAAGTCAGGACACCATGTGTCTAGATACAAACACAAAGGGAAATCTGAGCCCAAAACTAACAAGAAAGGACCCAAGAAAATATGGGTACCTAAGAGTTTGATTGTTCCTATTACAGATGTGTTTAACAGGACAAAGGAAACTCCACAAATGGTATTTGGACAGTGGATGCTCGCGTCACATGACGGGAGAAGAGTCATTGTTCCAAAGCCTTAGACCAAAGAATGGTGGTGGGTGAACTTTGGCGGCAATCAACTGGGAAGGATCACAGACATTGGGTCTATAGGTATATCTCCTTTATCCCTGATTCAGAATGTTCTTCTTGTTGAAGGTTTACAATACAATCTACTAAGCATAAGCCAATTGTGTGATAGTGGTTATGTTGTGTCCTTCACAAAAGAAGGGTGTATAGTCAAAGATTCTTCAGATCAAACTCTCTTTATTGCCAAGAGACACAACAATGTGTATAAAATTGATCTTGTGGAACTTGCAAATCAAAATGTGAAGTGTTTACCCTCTGTTGATGATGAAAAATAGATTTGGCACAAGAAACTTGGGCATGCTAGCTTGAGACTAATCTCAAAGCTTACAAAATACAATCTTGTCAAAGGATTGCCCAGACTATCTTTCAAATCTGATATTCTTTGTGAAAACTGTCTGAAAGGTAAACAAACTAAAAGCTCATTCAAGAGCAAAAATGTTGTATCTACCTCAAGACCTTTAGAACTACTTCACATTGATTTGTTTGGACCTATAAGAACAGAAAGTCTTGAGGGAAAGAAATATGGTTTGGTAATAGTTGATGACTATACTAGATTTACATAGGTTATCTTTCTCAAAAGCAAGGATGAAACTTTTGAAAATTTCACAAGATTTTGTAAAAAGGTGCAGAATGAAAAAGGATACTGCATTTCTGCCATAAGAAGTGATCATGGGGGTGAGTTTGAAAACTCAAGCTTCAAAGTGTTCTATGATGAGAATGGGATCTCTCACAATTTCTCAGTGGCAAGAACACCTCAATAAAATGGGGTTGTTGAGAGAAAGAACAGAAGCTTGTAAGAGATGGGAAGAACCATGCTCCTTTCAAGCAATCTACCAAAATCCTTCTGGGCAGAGGCTGTTCATACAACTTGCTACATTCAAAACAGAATATTGGTAAGACGAATTCTCAAAAGAACTCCTTATGAATTGTGGAGAGGAAGGAGACCCAACATCTCATACTTTCATATCTTTGGATGTGAGAGTTTTATACTTAACACCAAGGATGATATCGGGAAGTTTGATTCAAAATCTGACAAAGGAATCTTCATTGGTTATTCAGAAACTTCAAAGGCTTATAGAGTCTATAACTATAGAACCTTAGTTGTGGACGAAACCATCCATGTTAGATTTAATGATGCTAAAGAGACTGATAGGGAACTATCAGATCTTGGAGATGATTTTGCAGGTGTGAAACTCAACCCAACTTCAGAATGTACAGAAGCAAAAGATGAGCAAATCGCTGATGTACCCTCTGAAGAACCTGCTGATCAACTCTCTGAACAACCTATTGAAAATCCATTTCAGAAAGTTAATGTTGAGTCTCAATCTGAGCAACCAATGCCTTTCAGGAAAGTATGGAGATACAAAACTCACCATCCTCAAAATCAAATCATTGGTGAAACTTCAGAAGGAGTAAAAACAAGGTCAAGACTAAGGGAAGTCAATAACCTTGCCCTACTCTCTGAAATTGAGCCAAAGAACATTGATGAAGCTTTGCTTGATGAAGGGTGGATCCTAGCTATGCAAGAAGAGCTAAATCAATTTGCCAGGAGTGATGTATGGGCTCTAGTTCCTAAACCCCATGGGAAAACTATTATTGGAACCAAATGGGTGTTTAGAAACAAACTTTCTGAAGATGGAAAAGTAGTCAGAAATAAAGCCAGACTTGTTGCTCAAGGTTACAACCAGCAAGAAGGTATTGGCTTTACTGAAACCTTTGCTCCTGTAGCTAGGCTTGAAGCTATTAGAATACTTCTCTCTTATGCAGCAAATAATGGAATCAAACTATATCAAATGGATGTTAAAAGTGCATTCCTTAATGGATTTATTGAGGAAGAAGTCTTTGTTAGACAACCTCCGGGTTTTGAAGATACTGCCTTTCCTGAACATGTTTTAAATTAAAGAAGGCTCTGTATGGTCTTAAACAAGCTCCTAGAGCTTGGTATGACAGATTGAGCACTTTTCTCACTAAAAATGGTTTTGAAAGGGGAAAGGTGGACACAACTCCTTTTAGAAAAATGTCTAACAAAGATCTTATACTTGTCCAAATATATGTTGATGATATTATCTTTGGTTCAACAAATTCTTCTTTATCCAAGGAATTTTCAAGGCTGATGCAATCTGAATTTGAAATGAGCCTAATGGGTGAATTAAAGTTTTTCTTAGGACTGCAAATTAAGCAGGAATCTTATTGTATATGGATCCATCAAGAAAAATATACTAAGGAAATGCTCAAAAAAATTCAGAATGAATGATTGCAAGCCCAAGTCAACTCCTATGCATCCCTCTGCTATCTTGGGTAAAGATGAGGGTGAAGAATGTGTTGACCAAACCTTGTATAGAGGAATGATAGGTTCTCTATTGTATCTTACAGCAAGCAGACTTGATATCATGTTCAGTGTTTGTCTCTGTGCAAGATTTCAATCAGATCCTAGAATATCTCACTACAAAGTTGTAAAGAGAATTTTCAGATATCTAAATGGTACCACTAATCTTGGTCTTTGCTATAAGAAGAGTAAGGATTGCAGATTGTTAGGATACTGTGATGCTGACTTTGCTGGAGACAGAATTGAAAGAAAGTCAACCAGTGGAGGATGCCACTTCATTGGAGACAACATGGTTAGCTGGTCAAGCAAGAGGCAAAGTACAATTGCTCTCTCAACAGCTGAAGCTGAATACATAGCTGCTGCAAGCTGTTGCTCACAGCTTCTCTGGATTAAATATCAATTAGAAGATTTTAATATTTCAATTAATTCTATACCTGTTTTGTGTGATAATACTAGTGCTATAAATCTCTCTAAGAATCCAATTCAACATTCCAGAGCTAAGCATATAGAAATCAAACATCATTTTATTAGAGACTATGTTCATAAGGGAATTATTGATATAAAGTTCATTGAAACGGAATTTGAATGGGCTGATATATTCACTAAACCTCTTACAAAAGATAGGTTTAAATTCATTAGAGATAATCTGAATATTCTTGCATTCTCTGAAAAATAATTTTCTGAAACATTTTTAACTTGCTGATGCTTTGAACTTTCTAAGATAATTGTTCTCTCTGAAAGCTTGAACTTGCTGAACATAAGGACTCTCTGAAATAGTCACTTAGTGACGTGGCACTCTGAGACGATTGGTTTTCTCAACCTTTCCATTACTGCACATTGCACGTTCTTAAATATTGCGCAGTCTGTAACTGCCATGATTACAATTCTAGTGACGTCTATTTAAAGCGTGTGAGGTGATATCTTAATCTTACATCAAGGACAAGGTGCTGAACACTACTGTGTTCGTTGATGAAGATGTTCTGGAGATTGTAACCAGGACGAAGTCTTAAGGCTTGGAGTTCGTGAAAGATTGGGAAAGCCAAAATGGTGGAACCAAGAAGTTTAACCTAATGTTGTACGAAGAAGAAAATCCATCCAACAAAGACGCTACCAAGATGTTCAGAACTCCTCGCATTCTTCATGCCATCCTTGGATGTTGCATCCTACCCAAGATTGGTGGGAAGAATCACGTCTCTGAACTGGAGAGGTTCTGTATAGTGAATCTGATGAGGAAGCAGAAGATGAACCTGCCAAAGATCATCCTTCATCATATGATCAGAAGAGTAAAAGATTCTGCCTCTAGTCTCCCTCATAATACCTTGATCATGGGTATTCTGGAGCACTTCAAGGTGCCAATTAATATGTTGATCGACCACAAAGCTCCTGCCTACTTTGGCTCCAAGAATTTGAAGCAGATGGGCTTTGATATCAAGCCTCCACCTCCTCCTTCTCCAAAGCTCAAGGAATCTATTGCCATTGGCAAAGCTGCTGCTACTGGAAGATCAGTTCTAGAGATTCTTGAGAATGATCTTAGGGGTGACACAAGAAGAAGTGAGTTTGTGCCATTAGCTCCCACTCCTGAGAAAATTGTCAAATAGAAGAGGACCAGAGTTATCAAGAAAGTTGTTCAAGCTCCTGCTGATGATAGACTTCAACCCTCTGAAGAAGTTGCTCAACTGACATCAACACCTTTGACGGTGGCTGATGCAACACAATCCAAAGTTTCTGAACCTGTTCAGAAAGTTCTACTGGAACCTACTGAAATTGTGGGTCAGAACGCTAAGGGGAGTGGTGCTCAAATCACTGAGCCTATTTCTCTAGGAGAAAGACAAGGTGGGGTGTTTAAACATTCAGATGGGTCTTCAGAAAAGACTATTGAAGTTGTACCCCTTGCTGCAAGAAATCCAGATCCTGAACTTCGGAAAGTGGCTGCCATAGCCAATATGCTTGATGAAGAAGAAGTCAGAAAAGCAAAAGAGCAAGAAGAACTGGATCATCCTATTGATGTTGCAACACATCAAGCACTGCTTGAAGATGAGAGGTTAGAACAAGCGTCTAGGACCAAGAGAAGAAGGGTTAGTGCACAGAAAAGAAAAGTGAAAAGGAGATTGCTTTCTCCTATTACAGAGGCACCTCAAATGGTTACAAGAAGCAGATCGACTCAGCAAGCTGATGTTGTAAGATTTCAGCAAGTTGCTAAAGAGGAGAGGAAAAAGAAGCTGGAAGAACTCAAAAGGAAGAAGGGAAAGGTTCCTGCTGAAGAAGAACCCCCATACAAGAAAATCCAGGTGGTATTTCAAAATCTGAATCCTTCAGATGAGGAAGTTTTGAATAATCTTGCACCACCACCTCCTCAACAGCAGTCTGTTGTAGATCCACCAAGTCCTCCTCCATCCCATTCATCATCCTCTGAAGCTTTTGAAGAATCTGAAGAGGAGTCTAAAGAAACTGAAGAGCGATACATCTGGAAGGGTAACAACCTACCCAGAGAAATTTTGCTGAAGCCAAAAACAAGGGATTGGTCTCGACAAAAATCATATGATCCTTGTCCCTTTCCCATGTATAAGACAGAAATTAGGCTGAGTCAGGAAGAGCCTCACAAGCCTTACAATATTCCATTTGCTGAAAGGCCCAGAGTTCCCAAGTTTCCAAATCTGTTTGAAGCGCTGGAATACTTCAAGTCCTACCCTTCTTTGCCTGGCTTTGTTGGTTTGCATGTGGATTCTCATGATGCAGCCAGGGCAAGAAGAAAAGGAAAATCTTTGCTCCCTGATCAACTGGAGAGGATCAGAAATGAAGTGCAACCCTCTCAAAATTTCTGGAAGCCTGTTGATGTCTTCTCTGAAGAATAAATAAGAATGTCTAAGGATGAATGGCTGCTGGTACGCAATCTAAATGCTGAAACTGAGTTGTTTGAAAGGCACATTCACAAAGCCTCGGGTTGCAGATACTTCAAAACTCCAAAACCTCTCACTCCCGGTGATGATGAAAAGGGCAAAGCTGACAAGTTCTATACCTTCGGTGATACCAAGTTCAAACCCATGACTCCTGCTGAATGGGAAGAGCTACCTGCTTATGTCAGAAAATATGGTGGGTTGAGTCATACCTACAGAGACTGGGTTTGGGACTTCTACTGGCATGAACGTGAAAAGGAAGGTTCCTCTTCAGGAACTTGATTTGACTTCATTGACTGTGCCACTGATCACTCTCTGCACTATCAAGAATGGGCTACTTTCTTTCGGGGACGTTTTCCTAACTCAGTGAGGGAATCGTTTGATGACCCTAGCAATTGGAAGTTGCGGGAGTGGACGGGTTTCCCTGAATACACTTGTTTAGTATTCCATCCTGAGAAGTTTGGTCTGCAATTTGGTTTTGAACCCTTCAAGTTCACTGGACGGCTGCTCTCCATCACTTTCATTGAAGCTACTATTCAAGATGAGCTTAGAGTAAGAGAAGATTAGGTCAGGAAACTCAAGTTGAGAAGTTCTAGGCTGATGAAAGAACTGAACGCGACTAAGCAACAGCTTACGACGATTCAGATTGTGCATTCTACTGAATGATCTTCCCCCTCGAGAGTGGAAAGGAGAAGAAGTCTGTGATGTGGATGCCATTTTATCTCAGTGGGTTGCTTATGTTCACTCATTTTTTCTTACGTTCTGCATGATTGATACATTATTTTCACAAATATCATGGGTTCATGATCGTTCCTATTTTCGCGCGTATTTATTATCATTTATTACTCTGTACCCTTTTTGCTTATGTTCACTTCATGTTGCCGTACCCTTTTTGTTGATGACAAAAGGGGGAGTTATATTTTAACAAATCTCTGAAGATTATATTTATGACTAACAAATCTCTGAAACAGTTTTGAAGTCTTACAGAAATAGATTCATCTCAGGGGGAGCATTGTGTTTTAATAAGTATCTGGTTAAGGGGGAGTATCTCTTACAATTATTTCAAATTTTCCCTTCATATATTTGATAGTCATAATCAAATTTGTCATCATTAAAAAAGGGGAGAATGTTGAGTCTCAAAAATATTATTAAGCATTTAATAATGTTTTAAGTCTCTCATATCCTGAGTTTTAATGAACAACAAATTTGACTAAGTCATTTCTACATTTTATGCGTAAAGTACTTTATATGTTTTCAACAAGGATGGTTTCAGCACGAAGAAATGAATTCTAGAAAGGTCAACATTCTAAAGTAACCAACATGCTGAAGAGACGAACTATCTGAAAGGAACTCTCTGATACTATCTGACGTAACTTGGTCCCTGCACCAAATTCTTTATTCTTAGAGACCTCTTGAAGAACTTGTCAAGGTTTGAAACTGCTCAGATATCTCTGCACATTCTCCATTCTCAGCTGTGAACGCAGAAAGCCTCCTCAAGTTGTTTTCAAAAAGGATACCTTAAAGAGGAAGTCTTGTCTGCTGCAAGTACAATTGTTTAGAAAAGCAAGTCAGCTCTGCACACCTACTGCGTACTGTAGAAGAAGCTATCAGAGCTTTGTGTCACAACGGGAGAGAATGCATTTAATGCTATTTCAATAGGAATTAAATTGAGTCTAATGGATTTCAAATCCAACTCTATAAATACCCATGGAGAACTCATGAAAAACAGAGAGAAACGAATAAGCCAACTTGCTGAAACGCTGAATCGCTGAAATATTATCTGTATATTATCATTGTACAAAAACTTTCATATCCTGAGTCTACCTCAGTTATCCTGTACATTTCCCTGAGTTTAAGCTTTAAACTTGTGTAGTTTATAAGCTTAGACTTTCACTTTTAAACACTGATTTGTATTAGAGCCTGAAGAGGCTTGGTTGATAAAACAATACTTGTTGTAGAGCCTGAAGAGGCTTGACAAAAAAGAATACTTGGTAGAGCCTGAAGAGGCTTGACAGAAAAGAATACTTGTTGTAGAGCCTGAAGAGGCTTGACAGAAAAGAATACTTGTTAGAGCCAGGAGTGGCTTGGTAGGACAAAGAATACTTGTTAGAGCCAGGAGTGGCTTGGTAGGACAAAGAATACTTGTAACAGAGCCTGAAGAGGCTTGGTTGACAAAAGAATACTTGCACTACTGATCAGATAGTTGAACTCCTTTGCTGTTGTTGCATCGGGACTGGACGTAGCTCACGGTGGTTGTGAGTGAACCAGTATAAATATGTGGCTAAGTCTTCTGAACCCTTATCTCTCGTAAATTCAATTATTGCTAACTAAGGGGATTTGAATTTGAAGTTATATAACTCTAAGTGTTTTCTTTCAAAAGTTTCGGTTGTATAAAACATCTCTCTGAAGGAACTTCAGAGAATTCTTTACGAACTTGCTGAAAAACACTTCTTCACAAAAAGCTTCCAAAACTCGTTAGAGTTTATAAAAACACTATTCGACCCCCTTCTAGTGTTTTCCTGTGTTTCCTACAAATCATACATAATCATGGCTACACATGTACAGTTATATCCCACTGAAGAGTAATAGTTAAGGGATCAAGCATCTCAAAACCGACATGTTAAATACAAAAAAATAAAATCTAACTCCAAGCTCCAACGCTCTCACTGCCTGGTCCAAGGTGAAAACTTGTGCATCTAAATAATAGCCACAAAATATTTGGTTAGACTGGAGTCTCAGTGAGCATAACCAAAACATGCAGTGTAGGGTAAACAGGCAGGTGGGATGCGACAAAACAAAACATACATAACATGCATGTATATTAATGACATATCCAGGGCCTAAATCCTGCATACGATCAATATTTTATAACACATATTATACTCTTTGACCTGAGCTGCGAAAATCCAAGCAGTCAACTTTGGTGCACGCACCCTCAAAGTGTAAACTTAGCGCATACGCCCTCATCTGTAACTGTGGCGCACATGCCTTTATCTGTAACTGTGGTGCATACACCCTCATTTGTAACTGTGGCGCATACGCCCTCATGTGTAACTGTGGTGCATACGCCCTTAACTGAGTTCACAACCATAAGTAGTGGAGCTGTACTCCGAACCCAAATACTTGATCACTCAACCCACATCTCGCGGGGATGAGCTCTCCACTATAAATACACGATTAACATCAACTTTCCCATTCATAATCATCTTGGACACAAGTATTAACCATGGGACAGGTGGAGGTCTTCAATACTACGGGTAGAGCTTTTCATAAAACAATAATTAACTACATTCCTCTTTTCTTCCGTCTAGGTCTTGCATTCATGTAACATACTAGAAAACCCCTTTTTTCTTCCCTATAAACAAACCCTAAGGGTTTGGCCTCACAAAAATCCCCCTAATATCACACCGTCAAACATATCAAATAAGGCAAACACCAAACATCATAAATCAAGCATTCACAAGCAAACCAAGAAAGGGAACACTAGATGAGGGGTCATATATGGTTTCAAGCATGATGAGAGTGAGTGTGTGGGTTAATTATACTCACCTCAATGGAACCTAAATGTGATGGGAGATTGAGTTGAGGGGGCTGAGGTGAGCGATCCTTGGCTTCCCCTTCTTCCTCTAGGCTCCAAAAGCCCATTTCTCTCTCTTGGGTTCTCTCTTTAGAAGTATAAGAATGAATGAATGTAAGAAAAATGAGCCCTAATAGTGTTTTTATGAAGCCCAGCTCGCGCGCTCTCGCTTAGGCTCGCTTAAGCGAGGCTGAGCGAGATTTCCACTTCATAGAGCCCCATTATAACTCTGTTTTCTTGCTCACTCTCACTCGAGCGAGCTTGGGCGAGAAAACCAGAGTAAATTCCCCTATTTCTGTTGATATTCTCGCTCGGGCGAGGGATTTCTCGCTTAAGCGAGAATAAGCCTTTTTTAAGGTAAAATTGAGATCGGAATACTATCATATAACATATCAAACTGAAGCCCTAAATCTTATATTTCTAATACAACTTGATTCACCTAAATTAAACACCCCTAACTCTAGATATCATTGAATTAGTGCACAATGGTCAATAGGCTTAACATCCAAAATTAAGCAACAACCTTGATTGAAGTCCAACGGGGTTCACTTCACGTGAACAATGATGTAAAGCATCAATTCAATCCAATTCCCTCGTTCCGAAGCCTCTACTGCCTTCCTCACCTCTTGACCTTGCTAGCCTCTCCACCTTTGGGTGTGACTCCTCCTAAATTAAATTTACAGTTATGTTTGGCTTAATACTTGGTTTCTCGCCTCAATTACCTTAAACTCCTAGCTCTCCATACATTCCCCAATTCTTGTCATAATTTACACTCAAACCCTTAGTTGAAGTGAAGCTAAAGTGAAGCATATAAATACAAGAACTCTCCTGAAGCTAAAAAGATTGTCGAGCGAGAAACATACGCACGCACGAAGAGCTGATAGCAAAATTGAAAAATTGTATTTGTAACGTTCTAATTTCTAGATCCGAGAATTTAGCTCGTTGGGAGCCAAATATCCGAATTCCTGAAATTATTTCGCGCCATTTTAATATTGCAAACACATACATCATATAACGCTTAAGTCCCAACGATTACTTAAACAATGTATGAAAAGTGTCAACTGGTTTAAATATACATAACAAGGTCGTCAAGGCTACAATTTGTCCCATACATGGAAGTCAGTTAGGGATACCCCCATACATGTGTCCTAACCAAAGAGAAAGATTAAAGACACACATGTACAGTCATATCCCCTCCAAAGAAATGCACTAGTCGACGTAGGCACCTTAGTATCATCTAGGGAGGGCTTGAGATCGGAATCCTATCGGGTGAAGAATAAGACAAATGAATTTCTCCGGACTACCTTAGGGCTAGTGAGGGGGCCTTTCGAGCAGTTAGTGATGCTATTCGGCTACCCAATCCTACCACGTGCTTAACCTTTCTATCCAACGCCTAGATTCTACTAAGCAACCCTTAGGAGTAGTGTGAGAACGCCCTAGACTGCGAATCTTGTTCAAGTAAGTTTGTGACCATCGAAAGGTGAGGGAGTAGTGGCTTATGCCTAGACAAGCTAGCAATTCTTAAGTAAGGATACTTTATCCAGACCCTAGGACTCACCGCATCAATGGTGACCCGTGAGGATTTGAAGACGGGTTCAGGAACGAGTGAGGTAGAGTCCTCTAGTGGCTTCAGGAAGCATGACTGAGAGGGGTACCCAAGTAGGGAACCCTTATGGGGGTAGTGAGGGAAACCAGAATTTCCTAAGAACAAGCAACTGAGCTGGAACACCACCTAGGTGCCACAAAAGGGACCTACCGATATCTATGGAAGGAAGATTTTAGTTACAACTCCCATGGAGGACAGGAATTGTAGTCGAGAGAGCTAGGGAGTCGAGCTTAGATGACGGAAAGTAGCGATAATATGATAAGGCGCCGAGTAGAAATAGAGAGTCCTTATCAAACTACCCTTAGAAGTAGCCTTAGAGCTTTAACCAGGAGGACACGATTGAGTTTTGAGCTTAGGGCTTAGGCTTAGGACCTCCAGTGGACGAAGGAAGGTTGGGAGATTTGAGGGCCGTTTAGGGGGAGTCCGAGTCCCTAAGGGGGTAGCCCTTCAGAGTAGGGTTAGAGGGAAACCACAGGGGAAGACCTCAATACACCATGACATATCCAAGGTGTACCCAGTCTAAGAGTAAGATTCAAGGGTAGGTAGTTAGTCACTATCGGACGACCAGGTTTGGTTATACGGAACCGATAGGCTGGCAGACTAGGGTAGAATACCAAAACCTTCAGAAGTCCTCAGTTACATAGGAAGCACCGAATGTGGGTTAATCATAGATCGCCTTAGACCTTCACATTCAAAATCCGTCAATAGTTACTTATTACATTCTTTCCGCCTTACCATTGGGGTGGGTAGCTTCACCGATAATAGTATCCCTACCACACACAAGCGTTCACTTTTTGGTTTCACTTCCACCTTGTTTCGCTCATACATATGTAAGTCTCAGCTAAAGATGATAGATAGTCAACCTCACCCTCAGCGACCTTTAAGCCCAGAAGCCCCAACATCCTCTCTACCACCCAACTCCACCTGAGGCATACACCACTCCACACTACCCTGGCAAAGCGAAAGCTTGCGCATACCTAGAACTCGTCCACCATAGGTCTAGCACCCGAGTAGCGGACACTTAGATTTCTTAGCATCAGCCTCTAGAATCCAAACCCAGGTCTTAAATTTGTCTACCCTCTCAATTCTAGGGAGGGTTGGCGAGGGCAGTAACCGCCCGAATCATGTTTGTCCTTTTAGTACCTTCTACAAAGGTGGTGAGACCAGTCTGGGTGTAACGTCCTAATTTCTTAATTCGAAAATAATGCTTGTTGGGAGGACTATTTCCAAATTCGTGAAATTATTTCACTCATTATTAATATCGACATATAAGACAACACAGGCTTAGGTAATCTAACAGTTACTTAAGCAGGAATTTCAATACATCATAATGGTAATATTACAGTTGCCATTAATGGCTCAATATACAATCTTCAATCAATAGGCATAATGAGATATAACTATACATATGTCCTGGAATATAAAATAAACCCCTGAGGCCCCACATGTACTATTCTATCCCATCAAAATAAATCATCTTATGCATATACAAAATAATCCATAATCGTCCCAAAAGAGTTGGGCCATCGCAAGGGCCCAACAACAGCTCCGACCATCTATCAAGTCTCTGAACGGGGACCCTAAACATCTGAAGATATTTCCCATGGAGTGGGGTGAGACTAACGTCTCAGTGTGTGTGATAAAACATGCAGTTTAGGAGAATCAAGCAAATGATATGCAACAATTATATCGTAACTCAATCAAATCATAAGACATTCATAATAGCAATAATGCAATGTTAGTCATGAAGTGTTTACCCAACACCCTAGGGGTCTTTCCACTTTACATGAGGCTAGACTGAGCTCAGACTAACAGGAACCATCGTTCCTGAAGGCCATAAAGACCTTACCTTAAACATGATAGATTATTACATTCAACATGAATTTCCTCTTTAACATGAGGTCCAAGGACCCAAAATTATCTTATACATGAGGCCCAAAGACCCTTAATTTCATCCTTAACATGAGGTCCTAAGACCCAAATATTCCTCTTCAAATGATTAGGGTTAGGGACATGAACAATTAATAATAATCACATGAGTATGAGTGTTATCACGAGCATACAATTTCTCTAGACCAAAATCATCATTATCATGAGAATCCTTCCTTAAACCCTAACATACCATCTAGGGCAAAAGCACAACACATATTTCATGGCATGCCCTAACCTAACCATCATAGATTTACTTCTAATCAATCACAAACAAGCATAAAGCAAGGGAAATAAGAAAGGGGAACATTCATAGGAGTACATTCAAGAATGAGAGTGAGTGGGTGATCACACTCACCTCAAAGCAACCAAGAATGGAGGTGATAAAGAGGTTGGGGATGATGATTCCAAGTCCTTGAAGAAGTTTGAAGTTCCAAACCAAGCTCCTAGAACTTCCTCTTCACTCTATCTCTCTCTAGCAAGCGAAAGGAAAAACATTTAATGAGGCTACCCTAACACGAAACAACATTAAAAGTTGTTCGCACACCGTCGCTCAAGCGAGAGTCTTTTCGCTTGAGCGAGAAAAAGGAGAATCGCACTCTCGCTCAAGCGAGAGCTTCCTCCCTTGAGCTAAATTCGCTCAACAAAAACCCCAACCCCTCTGACTTTGTCTCGCTCAAGCGAGAAAGTTCTCGCTTGAGCGAGAGAAAGTCAGAGAGAAAACTTAATTTTTGAATTGAATTGCGCTTGGGCGAGAGGCTATCGCTCAAGCGACCATATCAGTAGCCAAATCTCTGGTTTTTTACTGATATGCTCGCTCAAGCGAGACCTTCTCGCTTCAGCGAGAACACCGGAATCCAGATTTCTTGTTTTTCACTCTTAAACCTATTTTTCCTTAATTCCTTTTACAAAAACCTTTTCTCCCTATTAATTTGATTGATTTAAAATAGTTGGAATTTTGGGATGTTACACTAGGCGGTGATCAGTGAAGGAAAGCCAACACTGGTCACCCTTTTCTATTTGAAACCATTTGTCTTCCACACCATTCTTGAAGCTAGAGGTTGTTGCTTGTGCCTAGATTTAGCCCCGTGTATGTCGGTAGGCCCAGATCTCTGTTTCACTCCAGTCGCTCCAACGTCCCTCTAGTGGTCATTTCACTCTTCCCGGAAGGGGGAAACTAGTAAAGGCAACCCGTATACACGGGAAATCACTCCCTTAAGTTTAATCTAAACATCTTGAAATGAATGCAATCGGTAAATGCTTTAGGTGCCATAAGTAGTTACACCTTTTGGTTAGGGGAACCAATCCACCAATAATAGTTGATGTTGATGATGGTTTAACAGGGGCAAGTGTTCGACTTTAGGGTGGAAGGGAGTTGTTAGAATCGAGGTAAGGCGAGTAAGAGCGCGGGATGATAGGGGAAATGTAGAGGTAACCTTTAGGAACACCCTAAGACGTAGGAAAGGTAACGAAGCGTATCTTACGGTGTCAGAAATAGAGATATGAGATTAGTTTATCAGATTCTTGGTTCAATAGAGTAATCGGCTAGTAGATCGGAGGATTAGTATGGCAAATTTTGAGGACAAAATTTATTTAAGGGGGGTAGAATTGTATCATCCCGAAAATTAGGGCCTAGGAACTATAGTGGAAGCCTTAGGCTGTGAATTCGGTCAATAGAGGGAGGTTAGAAGCAAGATGAGAACTTGGCGGATTGAGCGTACAATAAGACAAGAATGGGGGAATATATTGAGAGCTATGGGTTTTAATAGAATTTAGGAGGGAAACCAAGTGTTGAGTTAAACACAACTGCAGACCGAACTTAGGAGAATCACACCCTGAGACGGGAGGATTACAAGATATACAAATGAGGGGGGAGGTTTAGATTAAAGGAATTAAACTAGAAAAGTATTTTTATAAAAATAAACTAAGAAAAGAGGGTAACAATCAATGGGGATGGTTGGGAATGGGAATGGGAATTTAGAATTCCCACTCTGCAGCACACTCGCTCAGGCGATAGTGCCTCACCTAGGCGAGCATATAAGTAAAAATCAACATTTCTGAGCGAGAGCCTCTCGCTCAAGCACAATTAAGCCAGAAATAAAGAGTTTTCTCTCTGACTTACTCTCGCTCAAGCAAGAGGACTTGCGCTTGAGTGAGACGAAGTCAGAGAGGTTTGGGGGTTTTACTGGGAGAATTGCGCTCAAGTGAGCATGTCCTCGCCTGAGCGAGAACCTGAATCTTCCAGGGAATATCTCCTCTCGCTCAAGCGAGAAGGCCTCGCTTGAGCGAGAATGCGCAGATCTGGTTTTTTTAAAATGGAGCACTGAGGGCTTTGCGCTTATTCTTTCCTCATTTTCTTCTTGTAGAGAGAAGTTAGAGAGAGAGAGGATGTGCTATGGCTTGGGATTGAAGGAGGAGGAGAAGATGGGAGCTGCTCCGCCACCTTCCGGGACTATTCCCCTTCTTTTTGCTCGGCCTTAGGTGAGTATAACTCACACACTCCCACCAATTCATGCTTGACAATCCTTATATGGGGTATCAGTCAAACTCCTATGATCTACCAAGACTTGTCCTAGATCAACATATGTGATAATTGTCTCAATGACCACCAAATCATCATAGCTTGGGATCACCAACTTGTAATCATCTTCAGAAAATGAGATGACTGATGTGGTATTTGCCTTGGTTGTGCAATGTTGTTGTTTGTCTTAATCCACTCCTAAACCCCTGACTGCCTTGCCTCTTCCTAGTGTTGGCCAAGGTGCTTCGTCTAGCAAATCCTCATGAGATAGTTTTGAATTTTTTATACAGACTTGGGAAAGGGCATGTGTTGGTCTTAGGAGAGAGATAGGTATATCTTTTTCTTCTATTTCTTTGTCATCCCCATTTTTTGAGGATTTGGATCTCTGTTTCTTTAGTTTTTCTCTTTTATATATATGTGTGTTGTTTTTTTTCCCGATATTTTAATTTATGATTTTGAAAATAAGAGTGTTTTAACTAATTATCTCTACTTATTTATAATTGGGAAATGCTAATTAGGTCTTTGGTTAAGAGCTAAAAATATAAAGTTTATATGAATTTGTAATACATTTCGTGTTATAAATGCAATGAATGTTATAATTTCCAATAAAAAGATTAACAATGATCTTAGGACACTCATTAAGAGATCCATTTATAATTTATTTGATTAGTTTATAAGATTGATTAATTAAAATGGAGAAAGTTAGTAAATAAATTTAGGGTAAAATATGTTTTTTATCTTTGTATTTTTGATCAACTTTAGTCTTTGTCTATAGCTTTTAAAATCTTTATTTTTTATCCTTATATTTTTAAAACATCTTAATCGTAATCTCTGGCGTTAATTAACTTTGTTAAGTTGTTGCCCTATTTAATAGACTTCCACATTACTCTTTAGAGTTGGAAATGGTAGCTCAAATCATTTCATCAATGTTTGATAAGGTATGTTTTTTGAAATATTTACAATTTTATTCCTCAACAACTTTCATTCATTTTCAACAACTAGTTTTACCAAACACTTTTAATTAAATCAACAGTTTTTTTAGTTTTCAACTAACTTTAAACTTTCATCTAATTTTTCAGTTTTTAACTATATTTTTAACTAATTTTACCAAATACACTCAAAAACCAAATTGTTTTTAATGCTCGGTTAAGTGGAACCTCTATAAACAACAAAAGTGTCTTCAAATATTTAAGGCATGTGCATACCAACTAAATACTCGGAAGAAAAAACATTAGGGGTAAAAAAACAAATTTTATTTCACTTACTTATAAATTTTTGGGTAAAATATGTTTTTGATCCCTGTAAAATTAGCGGGTTTTGTTTTTAGTCCATATAAATTTTTTTTATTAAAGCATCCTCCCAAAATTTTTTTTTCAATTAGTCCCTCCCCTTAAATTGCATGTGTCAGGTGCTGACGTGACACCTTCTCTCTTTCCTAAGTGTCCATTATTATATTTCTGGCGGTCTTAAACCGCCAGAAATTATGCTAAAAAACGCCACAAAAACCTCCCATTGTTTCCCTCTCCCTCTCCCTCTCCCTCTCCCTCTCCCTCATCCCCTGTAACCCAGTCCACTGTTTCGCCATCCCGCTTCTCTCACTCCCTCTTCATCCCCTGTAACCCAGTACCCTTCACGCCCTTTGAAGAATTTCTCCCACAAAGGTGCTAGAAACATAGGACCCCTTGTCAAGAACATAAAGCCAACCTTAGGAACTCGATCAAACGGGTAATTAGAGATCTTTGCAGTCATGGAAGCTCTCCATGTCAATTCCTCATCATCCATAGAAACTGATGATAACTCCAAGGGTCACACCAAAGACCAAAACGAGGACATAGATAAGAAAATGAACAAAGTGAAGTTGAGCATTTAAAAGCTTGGAAACAAAGTTTAATGGGTATTGATTATTTGAGTCCTTCATTTTTATGGTGGACAAAAATGAAAATTTCCAAATAATTCTAAGTTAATGCTTGTAAAAAAAGAATAATTAGAAATATGTGTGTGTGACTTAAAATGTCTATCTATGACTTTTTGTTCTGATGAAATACTTCAGAAATATCATCAACAAACTTATGAGGAACACCACAGGGGGTGGTGATAGAGAAAGAAAGGATTGAAATTGAGCTCTGGAAGTGCAAAGAGATGGAGAAATAGAAAAAAGCTATCTCCCTTGAATCAATTTTATGGCACTAACACAATGAAATAGGAAGGAGGCTCTCTCTCTCTCTTTCGGTCTCTTCTATGCGCACTATATAATTTAATTTACCCTTTGTTCTATGCTACGTTAGAAACAATAACAGCTTCGTTCTATGAGAGCAATACTAGTATGAGAAGGCAAAGAAGGGATTTCCCAGCAGAAAGGACAGTGTCCACCGCCATGGCTTCCACTATAGAGGCTATATGCACGGTCCTCTTCACGAAGCTAAGAGAAGAAGAAGATACCTCTTCCATAACAGAAAACTAAGATTTGAATAGAAAACAAAATGAAAAGATAGGTAAAATAAAACCCTAAACAGAGGAAGACCAACAACCTTAGAGAGACACACTGAAGAGAAGAGAAGAGATTACTCTGACATTGAGGAGAGAATAGTAGTTCGGTCCAGTTAGTTGTGGCGGTATATATATAATTTTTGGTGGTCTTATATAGCCTGGAATGCAAAAATTGACACTTAGAAAAAAAAAATGTGCCACATTAGTATTTGACACACGCCATTTGAAGGGAGGGATTAATTATGAAAAAAAATTTAGAAGGACATTTTAAAAAAAATTATAAAGACTGAAAATAAAACTCGCTAATTTTATAGGGACAAAAACACATTTTACTCTAAATTTTTTAATGACATTTTAAAATATTAGTTAAAAGTTAAAAAGAAAGAAAGAAAGATTCCTAGACATAAATCAACACCTAGTGATCTGTTCTTTTCTCGTATGCCAAGTGATTCTCGTGTCGGTTCTTAGAGTGGCGCAGCAGTGGTCTAATTGAATTGACAACAGAGCGAGTCCCGATGGAATAGGCCACACCACAGTCACAGTGTGATCATAATCCCACGCCAGATCAGCTTGTTTCGTTATCCAAAAACCAAACTCATCCAATTTCCAAAACACCCCACCGCGCCACCGCATATTGCACCTAATCTAATCTAATCTAATCCAATTCTAATTCTAATAACGCACGAAACGTAGGTGTTTATGTGTCAGAGCCCTGTGAGTGTGTATTGTATTTGTATGTGTGTGACTCTATCTGACGGCCACGCTTCATCGCAACGTCAATTCAACCCTCAACCACCCCTTTTTGTTCCCCAAGTTTCTACGCTGTTCTATACAATTTCGAATAACAAACATAACATAGCTACCAAAAGAGAAACAACCAAGATCCAACACAAGAAGAGGGAAGCGGTTGCGATCGGTTAAGATACCAAACTGTCCAATACAATACAAGTGAAGAACCTTTCCTTTTGCATTCAATTTGAATTTTCATTTCATTTCTGTCGCCAAGATCCTACAAAAATGTTGAACCCGTGTCTGGATCGCGATTAGGGCTCTAGGGTTTTGCTGCTTCTGATTCTGATTCTGATTCGGATTTCAATCGGAAATGTCTGAAGCTCATCCACCGTCCCGAAGCTCCGCTTATCTCGACGCCCTCTCTCAAGCGATCCACAAGAAGCTTCAGCGGGTTCGTTTTCTTCGTCCTGTTTTCTCTGTTTGGATGCCGAGAAATGCAGCCAAGTGGAACTAGCAATTTTTATTTCTATTGCCTGAAATCAACAGGGTTGTAACTGTGTTGCATGTGCTGCAGGCGCTGGCCAATTCCTCGCAGAGGCGCAATTTGTTGCAGGAGCTGTTTGCGGACATAGCATTGGAAGTGGATGACCGGGCCAAAGGTGAGTTGCTTCAGAACTCATCCATTTTCTTTTTTAGAAGATAATAATTCTCTTGCTTAAAATTATTTTTCATCTAAGGGTAACTATCATATTTGTGGCTGAAGAATACCCTTTATGAAGAACAAGATACAAGAACGATGGTTTTCACAACTAACAAGTGGATATTTGAATCTAAATAAGGTGTCAAGAACCTTTTCTTGTTTTTAAAGAAAGGGGGAGGATGCTTTTTTCTCTTTTATTTGCCAAACAAGAATTACTACCAAGTGTAAATTTTCTATACAGATGTAATTGTCAACAAGGAAGAAGATGCCATTTCTCCTGCAGAGGATGTCAATGATGGTCCGCTATGTTTCTATGATGTGCTTGCTGATTACTTTGTACGAGTGCCTGAGAGTGGAAAACCTATCCTTGACTTGATTGTCCAACTCTGGAGCCAATCGTTTGCTTCACATATCTTTGCCCTCCTGTTTCACAAATGGGTATGTGCGCTTGTGTCTAACAAATTGTCTGTTGCTTTCTTGAGAACATTTTGTCTCCGTGTGATTGTATGACTTTCCTTTGCTGGTTTTGAATATGAACATTCACATTAATTAAAAAAATTAGTTACTCAAGTAGCTTTACCAGTTTGGATTCTATCAAGGAAGGTAACTGTTTCAAATGCATAGATATCATTATTTTCATCATGATCAATATGTATGATTAACATGATCATCCAAACTCCAAGTTTGTCCATATATTTGATATTGTTTTGTTGGAATCTTAGTTCTCCAAGCCTTCAACATATTGCATTGTATTTCTAACTAGGCTTTTTATAACTAAAATTTAAAATGAAGGTTCTATGATAATAATTGGGTCTGTTGTTCTAAACCGTTTGAAGCTTTTTTCTAACATAAGCTAATCTCTCCTTAGACCTTATCTGTTCCTATGAATCGAATTTTCCTAATAAATGCATAATAAATATCTCTAATTGCTATTTTGTGTATAGAATAAGAGTTTTGCCATATGAAATCATGAATTTCCAAGATTGGAAATCGCATCGAATTGTATTCAGAAGTACAAGAAAAATTAGTTGAAATATATTGTATAAATGATATATAGTGCATGATATAATGATTTTAAATTAGGAATTGAGAAAACAACTTAGTTATAAGTCTCACAAAACAAAATTGAAGTTATATGTCACAAGTCAAAATGAAAACATCATAAAGGTATTGCCAAATAAGTTGTGTAGAGTGAGAAAATAAGTATTTGAAATCCCTAAGTGAGCAAGTGACTGAGTGGGAGGCATTGTGAAGCCCCTATTTTAGAAGAATGAAAGTAGAGCAATGAAATAGCTACATAGGGTGCATTCAATATTGATCATTTAGTTTCTTTTCATTTAGCAATTTAAGCTTATTTTACTTTTCAATTTTTTTAAGATAATTGGTTGAAGAATTGCAAGAAAAGAAAAAAACAACCTATCAAATCGTTATCGTGTAACTAATTCATGCATGTATTGCATCATGATTCAAAGTCATTTGTGATTCATTACTTGATAAGAATAGTTGGTTTGCTGACTTGACTCGAACTTTCGACGTGGTTACATATGCCACTATCCAAGATTGATAACTATGGTTACGTATGTAGTTTATACGAGCACCCCTTAAAATTTTATGGTGGCAGTGATGGTTGCCAGAAACTTTCTAAAACACATTGGATAAAAGGCATGGTGGAAGAGATTAAAAACCAGAGAAAACATGGGTTCCAAAAAACTTTCACAGACATGGATTAGGGATGTATCTCATCAGGCTCTAGATACCATGTTGAAAAAGAGGAAAATGAGAGAGCATATGGGTAAATCCATGTGTAATACACTATGGAGCTATATTATATGTATACTGAATCACACTAAAAACAAAGATTACCAATATCCTATTTACTATAATTATATGATATTGTATAGCTATAATTACCCTATTTACATTATTTCCAACAGTATCTATATCTGGGTGCTCATTCTTAGGCATTGAATTGCAGCCTTTTAATATTCATTGCTTGCCATTAAGGATAAATGTCCTCCCTCCTTCCAAAATGCCTTACAAGTGTAGCTCTTTATGTGTGAAGAAATTCTAATTGTACCTTTTAACAAGAGAAAGATTCATATTTAATGATCAGTTATATTTTGAACTTAAATATTTAGCATGGTAAGTGTCAACAATAACTTAAGCTTCTCTTTTGCAATTTCCAAAAGGAAAATGATTTCATGGTCAGTTATAATATGAACTTAAAACAACAAGCATGTAGCATCTCAACAATATGCTTTACTACAAGTTGCAGACTTCAATCATAGTGGCACAGTTCCTTTCTGACAAATATGAACTTTCTTCAATTTGGCTGTATGATACTCTGAAGCATACACAGTTTCTAAGTGGCAATTCCCTTTTCCGGTTAATTCACAATATATATAACCATTTGATACATATCCTGTTTCTGATTAATGTACCATGATTTCTTGGTTATTTAAATTTTGAAATGCCTATAAGTATTTAGAACCTTTGTCAATGGTTTCTACTCTCTAAAGCTAATGCTTTTGCAGATATTAGTCCCAAATTTCTTTGTCTAGTGAACAGTTGATAGAACCTTTTTGTCAAATCCTTAATGTGTTTTGATTCAGGTTTCAGATATAATCTTTAGAAATAATTTGTGGCCTTTTCTATTCTGAAAGACCTAAGAATCACCATTATATAATACATAATGTGCATGTAAGATATTAATATATTTGTTTATTATGTACAAATGTGAGGAATCTCAACATGTACTTTTGAATTTTGTGCTAAATGTATTATTTGATTTTTGTTATGAAAATTTTATAATGCTTTTACAGGGATACAATTTCATTTTTGTTATTTCTCTTCTGTCTTTGACAGATTTAAGGAGTCAATCTTAAATTTCCTTAAGAAATCCAAATTCCTATCACTTTGTAATGAATTTGATTTGATGAATCAGTGTGCTTGCTCTTGTATGGGGGTCCTAATTGTGGTATATAGTTTGTAAATAAAACATTTTTTCTGTAGCTTCCTATTGTCTTGCAATTAACTTTATACCTTTTTTGCAGCTATTTGAAGTTCATATTGATAATCCAGAAGTGCTCCTCCGGTATTCATCTGCTCTGGTACAAGGTGCTACAAATGTTTTCTGGTATGAATACAGGCTGTTATAAATGAAACATTAGTTAGTTGGCTACAACTTGCAAAAGATATATTGTATTTGGATTAGTTGCCATTTACAAGTCGCAGTTGTATTGACTTTTATATACCACGTTTGGACAAAATATATGAACTTCCTGTCATGCTCTATCCCCCTCCAAAATGGGAAGAATAATATCTATGGGTTCTTCATTATCTTTCTTTTAAAAATTATTTTTTGCTTTACATGATTTTGTCAACAGACTTTCCGATGGGAATTCAATAGCCAATCCATCCAAACTTATCACATCTATTAAAAACAAAACAGAAAGTAATGCCAAATGTTATTAGGAGTGTCTTCATAAGCTAGAACCTCTGCTATGGTACAATAGACATGGTTCCATATTCAGAAATTCAATCCAAGATGATACTGCAATAATTTTTTTGGTGCCATGTACAGGATTGACATTCAAACAAATACAAGGCGTTTCCAGTCTCTATTCTGTGTAAGAGTCCCTGAGGGAATCTTATGTTTATTTGCACTGATATGTATCATCTGAATAATGTTGTAATTATTGTTTCCTTTCCCTATTCTTTTGCATATTCCTTGTGTTTCCCTCAAGTTCAGTACCTCTTGGATGATGTTGCATTAGATCACAGTCGATTGAATAAAATTCCTGTCCAGGTACTCTATCTCTTTAGTTTTTGACATAAATTAATACAGCCAACAATTGTTTATTGGACCTTGAGTTAGTGTATTTTTGTTGCTAGCAATGACATTCTTAAATTCTCTACTTTTCATTTTTTCATCAGGCTCAGCGTGATATGTATCTTTTGCTTTCGAGGTTCATTCTATTTTACAATTCAGGTAGACATTTGGAGTAGTTGATTAGCCTTATGAATATGACAATGCAACAGTCTTTTAAAATATAATATTATTCTCTTTGCAGCTGACAAAATAGATAGCTTCTTGAAACAATGTCCTGTTTTCCAAACTGCTTTCCTAGTTGGTGGTCCAGCAGATATATTTGTTACTGAACTCACTGATCAGGTACATTTGAATTATTTCACAATTAAGAGCCATATCTTCTGTTTCATGCGAAGAAATGAAGATGTTACCCTTAATATATGGTGTTGAATTTTTTTTGTTACCAGCTTCAAAAGTTAAAAGTGGAACCAGTACTGCTGCATTACCTCTCAGAAATTAAGGTCCTTCAGGGTACTATATCACCCATTCAGGTGCAATAATTGGACACGGAATATTCTTATCTCAACCTGACATAGCTATGCCATTCTTTTGTTTATTCTAATGGTACAGGTATGGAATTGAGAATGACTACGAGTACAAGATTGAAAACTTGTTTATATAGTTTCACTTCTCCGGGTGGTCCAATGTATCCCACTAGAGCTGTTCGTCATGCTGCTTGGGAAGCATTAGATTTGCTTTTTCCGGTTAGTATTTTTTTAATTAATTCATATTTGAACCAAATTATGATAAATTGCAATAGCTTCGTTTCTTTTTTTGCCCCTAAATAGTGGATCCGCTCAGAACAAAAATTTTTAGGTAACTATAAATAAGAAAGTGTGGAATACGTGTTAACTAAGGTTTTTTACTTTAATTAAAAGCTTTTTAGTTCTTTTGAATAGTTGATATTACATGACTATTCAATGATGCAAAATTATTTAAACTGCTTATGGAAAATAGTGATTGATCATCATTAAAAGTTTTAAGATCATCAGCAAAATAGTGATTCTTTTGAAATGATTTCATATAACCGATGAAATCATGTCTTCTTTCCTTGTTTTTCTGACTGATTTCAAAGGGCAAATTGTTTATGTATTGCCACTACGTTGGTTGCATGGATGACACCTTAATTCTTGATTTGAGAGCGAGCTTCATGCATAACAAGTAATTGTCTGCTATGTTAATATGGATTTTATTGTTATGACATGATACAGGTGGGACGATACCCTCGGCATCTAATAAGTCTGTTCTTCAGGTTGCTCTATCCATGGTATTGGCCCTCCTCCTGTTGGAACTTTGCGATTTCTTGCGTTTAAGGCAGTCTTTTACTCCTTGCTGGGGTTGATATTTTCTATGTGGGAAAAGATTGCCAAGCCAAAATCACAATAGATTTTTATGTTTCGGGAGTATTTTATACATAGGAGCTGGATAATCTCTTGCCAGCCAGCTTAGGATTCCTAGCTCCTCGACCCTCTGATAATTTTTGTTGTCACGAGAGGTAACTTGTATACAAAAAAAGCTTGTTAATGCTATGTATATTTTGTTTACCATGGCCACCAACGGGTTTAGACGTCGAAGTAATATGACATTAAGAAATGAAAAGACAATCCTAAAAGAGTGCAATTCATTTCGTTAAAGTGCGGACAATAGGTTTTATTTCGTTGAAAGTATGGACAATGATTTTTTCGCTATATCCAACTATACTTCAATGCTTTAACTATCTGTATAAGATTCAAAATTATAACTACAGCGACATAGCGTCACAATCCAGACTACGAATTCACTTGCCACTGACAGGTCAAGTGTCAAAAAGAACCCCGGACATTATACTACGCAATGGATTATTTCCTAACTGCTCCAATGAACATAATATTAGGATATCGCGCTGCCCAGTTAATAAAAACCTCATTAAAGGGCAAATATAACAAAGGAAATAAACATCGCAATTTCCCACATTGAGGGAGGGAATATACTATCATGACAATTATATGTGACAACACCTGCAAACTTTCAACAGCCACTCTGACTAGCATGTGTAAAGCAAGCACTTCTATCAACTACCACTTACAATGCTCCTTTCAGTTCAAATCATAAAATATAGCCCTGTAAAAATAAATGACGCGCATAACTTCAAGCCCAATAACAGTTCTGAGAAGTGCAATCAGAGAAAAGCAAGGTCACAAGCATATGGAATACCAGCACAGACAGCAGATCCTGAATGAGCAGGACAGGTGAATGTAACATAAATACTAATACTAACTCCTATAGCATCCCTAGCTGGGAAATGCTATCTTCATCTGTAGACCTGTATCTTGACCAGTGCACTCAAACCGGTGAAGTCAAGCAGAACAGGTGATAGATTCCATCTCACTTGATAATAAACCAAAATGACCAGTCAGAAAAGATGTACTCACGAACATCTCAAGATAACATACCGTATTAGATTATATCAAACATGATCATTATAGCATAGGGCAAGGTCAATTATAGTGAGAAAATAGGTCACAACTTATATTTTGGGGTATGGGGAGAAGAGGCGGGGAATCTACCTTATTTGAAGATTCCACTGTAAGGGTTTAATCAAAACAACAAAGCAGCTGTGGGTGAAATCTGCAGCCTCCCACATTTTGCAGCCAAAGATTTCTTTGCGCATTGATAGACGAGATCATGGTTCCCACTTCATTAATCCACTTCTTGACAACACAAATGATTAAAGCTAATGAAAGCAAGCTTGAGTGCATATTACATGCTGACTTCTGTTTCATAATCCATAGTTCATACCCAAGGAAACGGACATTAGATAACAGAAGCCCAAACTCCATATATCAAGTAACAGTTTTCACTCAACTAATCCTTCCCCTTTCCCTAAAATGTAGGGCTGCAATAAAGATACATAAACACTGGTGATCATCACCATGCCCCTAATAACCATAGATGTAAAAGCGAAAAAATAATTGAACATGGATAATTCCTTCAGTTCAATTGCATTGCCTCTGAATGATACTTCTCCAAATCAGCATCAAGATCTTCTGCAGATACCTTTTCGCCACGACCTCCACCACGACCTCTTCCCCGTCCTCTATCCCTTCGAATGCCTTGCCCTCTACCTCCTGGCCTTCGTAATGCCCCACCTCTTCCTTGTCTACTGCTTAAACCAGATAAATGACAATCATTTTTCATGAGAAAAAGACAACCAGCTTAACAATTACAATCAAAACAATCATTTCTTGATTAACACTAAAAGCCATCTATATATAAGTCAAAAGTATTCAAATTACAATATCAAAAACAAGATCCATAATGAAAAACAGGACAACATCTAGAAGAGTTTGGATGGGAATCAGAGTAATGCGGCCTCCTTTTTTTGTGATAAGGAAAAACGAAAGCAGGCAAAACTACAAAGGAGTTACTCTAACGAGTGCACGACAAATCTGCAAAGAAATGGATAGAATAAAGGCAGGGAGGCTGTCAAAAATCAAAATGAATTCCAGGATTAAGAGAGTGCACATGCTTTGCTAATTCAGCTACTGAGTTAGCCTCTCCGAAAAAAGAATGACTTAATTTATTTTGGGCAAAAAGTGCGCACAGGAATGCATTGGGCAGCCTATATCTAGAAATTTGATGGAACATCTTGAATTGCATTCAACACAACACTTCGTATTCCAAGGTTCTTGGCTAGTCTTAGACCATGTAAACCCACCCACTCAGCCTGCATAATTGTACATGACTTAAACAAGCCTCCTTGCATCCATATGCACCAGAGTACTTAGAATTAACTAGCAACCAGCATTCATTTGCAGCAATTTACTGATACCGGGTCACCTTTACAAAACAAGATGACACAAAAGGATAGTCATCTCAACAGCAAGCTTGTAACAGGGCATCACAGAATAGTTAAAAGACTTCCAACATTTCAAAGGATCAATAAATAATTGACTCAGAAAATGATTCCAAGTAGCCAAAAGCTTATACCATTCTAAAGATTGAAATTTGCTTGTAACAAGGACAACTAATAACAGCCATCAACTAATTGCAATCACCAAAAAGCATGACTATTTGCAGCAAGATTTAAAAAATTTTTAAAGCACGCAGCAATATATACACACCCAAAATTGCTAGTCAGAAATCCATACAATAGCTAAATCAAGAACATAGAATGCAAGAAAGGCTCATGCTTCCAAGAATCAGATTTAAATAGGAAGATCATCAAAGCACAATGTCATTAAGCAAAGTACGTACATTTGAGGAACTCCATTTGAGTTTCCAATAGCTACATTTGCAGCAGGAGCCACTCCAGGTGTAGAGATATTTGTTCCCACAATCTCTATCTTCATCGGCTTCCCATCTAGTTGAACATTGTTGTATCTCTTCACAGCAGCTACAGCATCAACTCGTCGTGAGAAGACTACTTCTGCTGTACCCTATGAAAAAGAGTTTTTCTAAAACCAGAGCAGGACAGAAAGAATTGAACAGAAGGACCACATTATGCCAACTGGACAAGATACCTTCGATCTGCCACTCCTGTCATAATGAACACCATGCCGTTTCATGTCACCAACTTCAGAAAACAATTCCTGCGTAGGATGAAAATTGAGTTTCAAACATTGACTGTAAAACTATAAGTCTGTAATACATTGTCTTATTTTGTAAGAATATGTAATCGTAATTAAATATCAGCCTTCCTTTCTCAATAAAATAGTAAACTAGGCATATTAGGTTTCTCGATAGAAAAAAGGCAGACCAGTGCAATCATAGGCATGCCCAAGGCACTCAGGCTATATACTAGAAGGGATCAGCACCTCTCTGTGTCTAAGGACTCCTAACTCAGGAGTGCCTTTCAAGTACAAGCAAGACATGACATTAGCACCTTATCAGAACAGGGGGAAAACTTTGAAATCACAGCCATCTAACTTGCTAAATATGATGCTAAAGCCTAAAGTGGGTAAAAAGGTTCGGAAGTTAAAAGAATAACTAGTCGTCAGTCTTTGGGAGTATCAGCGGCAAGCATCCAATGACTTTGCAACATCCTAATCTTTTATTTATACTATGAATAATGATATGGTTGAGTAGTTAATTTATTTGAAAAAAGGAAAATCAATGCAAAATAGTCAAATATTTTACTTTTTTTTTTTCATTTTTATCGTTAACAACTTATGGCACTAAAACTCTCTTAATACCCTAAGAGGACATTTCGCCTTTGACTACCTTGAAACAGACACCGAAACATTATCTTCTTCATATTTAGTCTTTTCTATTGTTGTATAGATGAGATTTTTTCTCGTCGAATGGATTTTAAAAAAATCAAAGAGTTACAAATATTGTAAATTGATTTAAAATTAACAATGCAAATTATCCAAGATTCACAACTATTAGTAGACATTGTCTAGACAATGCGACTCAAGCACTGAACCATACAAAAGACAGAGATAGAAAGACGGTACCTTAATATCATCGTTGGAAACACCATAATCCAAATTAGATATATAGAGCTTGGTCCCGGTTTCTATGGAAGGCGCACGACCACCTTGAGCTGGGTACACCGCCGCAGCCACATGCTGATCTGCATACATATCGTGCTGCCACGTCGTCTCCGGCGCCTAAAACCGACGATGGATTAATTTCGACGGATAATAAGGTGTGAAACCGAAAACCAAATCTCATTGAAATTTAAAAAAAGAAAATACAAAAGAAAACAGAAATAGATTGAAGGAAGGTACCTTGGCGGCGGCGTAGGGTGTAGCGCGGTTGGCGGCACGGTTGGAGAAGCGGCGAGCGGGTCCTGGTCCGGAGCCTCGGGCGCGGCCCCTGGAGTTTCCGGATGCAGACTTTTTGTTGTTCTTGATGATGTCGTCGAGGGTCATATCCAGAGCTGCAGACATGTTTATTTGTTGAGCTTTTACCTTACGTTCAACGCAGAGAGTGAGATCAAGCAAGGGGAAGGTTCTGAGAGTGAACGGGGAAGTTAGGGCTTCGAGATCGAGAGAGAGAAAGAAAAGAAGATAAAATATGCAGTGACAGCGTAACCACAAAGCCTGTCAACAAATAATAAACAATTATACATTTAATTTTGAGATTATTGCTTCAAGATGGTGTCGTGGTGTAGTTGGTTATCACGGCAGTCTAACACACTGAAGGTCTCCGGTTCGAGTCCGGGCGACGCCAGCTATTTACATTTGTTTTACAAAACAATTAAATGACATTATTTTTCAGTTTTACAATTACAAAGTTGGGTATCTATTAGTTAAAAATAAGATAATTTTTAAAATTGTAGAGAAGGGTCAGAATTGAAAAAAAGATTTAAATTTTTAAATTCATTTGCATTTGGCTTTTATTTTTATTTCCGGTTGCTATTTTTTGTTAAATTTGTATGACACCTTCACTTAATTTTTGCAAAATAAGTAAAAAGGAATCGGTTTTTTAACTCTTTTATTAAGTAGGAAAAATGTTAAATACCGGTAATAATTGATAAAGGAGCGTTCCTGCTTGTTTATGTGACTAAGGGTGTGTTTGGTAAAACGAACTGATAAGCTAGCTGCTAGCAGATAAGCTCCTAGCTTATAAGCTCCGAACTGATAAGCTAGCTTATTGAATTAAAAATGTTTGGTAAAACTAGCTGATAAGCTAGTTAGTAAATGTAAAATGACATAAAAAGGACATAACTAAATAAGTTTTATTATATAAATTCTACTTGTGTTTTTTTAGATAAAAATATATTATTATGCAATTATAATTTTATATTTAAAAATAATAATTAAATTTTTATAAAACTTTTTAATGATAAAATATTTAATTAAAAATTATAATAATGCTATTATTTTAATAAATTAAAATTAAGTTAGACATGATATATAATTAAGTATTAATGCTATTTTTTTATGTCTAAATCCTTTATAATATGTGTAATATGTTTCAATTTATTTTTTAAATGGTGTATATGCTATTTTGATTTGGACAAGATATTCTATTTAAAATAATTGATCTAATGAGTATTAATCAAATTTAATTTTAATTTAAATTTTCATATCATGTAATTTTTATTTATTTTTCATATCATGCAATTTTTATTTTGGTTCATAGCATGCAATTTTTATTTATTTTCAAAGCATGTAATTTTCACAAAGTTTCGACACATTATATAAGAGCACTAGCTTAAATACCTAACATATAAAAAAAATAATACATTGCCTTTGCTTAAAGAAAAATATATTAACAACTATCATGTCTTAAAAAAAATAGATAATTCAAACCTGCAATAATGTAGACCTAATAAGACCAATGTCAATTCAAATATGCAGTAAGACTACTAATACCAATCTCAAAAAAGAACTACAATGCATGTCATTACCACGAGATGAATTATAAGTTGTAGCCCAGTAAACAACAGAACCAGTATGAAGCAACCTACGAGACAATATCTTTTCAATTACATTTTTATATTAACCCAAAATAATAAAGAAAATAATTCTATGACCTAGCTTTCCACGATAAATTAGCAATATTGTTGCGAATTTCCTTCATCTCAGTAGACCTAGTTTTCCACAATAAATTAGCAATATTTTTTTCTTGTCAGAGGTGGTAGCATCACCCTCCTTTGGAAACTTCTTGCTTGCATTTGGCTTCTTCTCTGTTTACGGGCCTTCGCCCCACCGCGGACTTCTTCTTCTCTGTGAGCTTCTTCTCTACCTTAGGTGCCATCAGGGATTGGGAATTCGGAGCACCGAAGAAAGTTAGGTTTTTCAATTTGAGAATGTGAAAGATGGATTTGATTTTGGATTCAATTGCGTACTAAAACGAGTGCTTGCAGAGGTCAATATATAGAAGGGACTCGTGTTCTCATTGGTTGTTGAAGGTTTACCCGGATCGATGACTTGGATGATATCTTACCCATTGAAACATATTTGAGAAATATGCAGATGGACGGTTTGAGATACTTATCCCTTTTTCATCAAATTAGAATCTCCTCCAATAGAATGAATCACTCAAAATTAAAAAAAAATATTCAGTTTGCAGTGTTCGTCGAAATGGACAACCATGTTTCATCTTGCACAATTTAATTTTGAAATGAATTATTCCCTTCCTCCCCAACTTTCTAAACATGAAAACCAAAAATAAGTGTTTCCACTTTATATGGTAAATGTTTTTTCATTATCAGTCAATTATGCGACATGGATTCAATAAATATTTTAAAAAATATTCAAATTTAAAATGGTAAGTTACACTCATTTACATTGAACTATATTTTTTAATTTAAAAAAATAATGGTGTTGAATAAATATGAACAAGACTTTTGAGATATTTTTCTTTCATCGTTATCTTCCAAGTTTGAGGAAAATCTTAATACTCATATTATCAGGTTATAAATTTTTTCAAAATATTTATTTCATCTTTACTCTCAAAGTTATATTTAGTTGTTAATGATGCTCACAAAACGGTTAAAAAATAGAGAATTTTTATATTAAAATAGATTAAAAAATAACACATTAATTTTTAAACTAAATAGATTATGTAATTTAAGCATTTATCTAGGAATAAGAGTATAGTTTTGTCGACTTACAACCATAAGGCATGTATAAACTAAAGTATTAACTTCATTTATTTTAAAAAGTTTGATGGGTATGCATCATCAATGTAAAAAAAATTACACTGTCATCTAATGGTTTATTGTCGCATCATTTAATGTATATAACATCTCATGTGTTATTAAACTCTATAGACAATATTACAATAACATGTTAGTGAATGATGGTATGAAACTTTGTACACATTGTATACCCATTAAATCATACTTTTAATATTTTAATCAAGCTAAAAGATTTATATTTGACACAAGTTATACTTCAAAGATTATTTTACAAAGTTTAATAGTTATCCAATTTCATGGACTAATGAAACTACAAGCTATATTATTGTTTTGCTTGACAAAGCAAAAACCAATGCACTCTTTTTTAAACATCTATTCCCAATATTGTTTGCATCAATTGAGCCCAAGCCCTATGGGTACCCGCAAAAATTATCCGCAATGGCCAGGGTAAAAACCCATAAAGCAGGTACGAGTGCGGGTACGGGTAAAAGCCCGCATTTTTTCATGGGAACGGGTGCTGGTACGAACACTTTGATGCCCAGCCCGCCCCATACCCGCACTCATATATATAATTATTTAATAAAAAATACCATATATAATTATATATAGGGATATATTAATTTCATTAAAATATCTAATATATTTATACATATCTTTAAATTTGATATATATAATATATTACAAATTAAAAATATATTTTTATAACTATCTATTTGTGTTTTTACTTTATAATATATGACTAATTAGTGTTAATAATAATTTTTTACATATTTTGAAGAATTCTAACACATGATATCCAAGTTTATAAAATAGTGTGACGTGAAAGTATATTGTAATATTTAATAAAAATTTTGATCTTTAGATCATTTGTTGTGTTTTAGAACATTAACACATTGTGTTTCAATGTAATTAAATTGTTGTATTACTGATATTTAAAAATTATGTTTTGACGATCTTCAAGTAACTTTTTCAATTGAGATATAGTTTTCTTAAATTAATTTTTTTAGTAAGTTGTTAATTTTTTACTTCATAAAATGCGGGTAATGGGCGCGGGTACGAGCATATAGGTGCTCAACGAGTATGGGGACGGGCACTAAAGTTACTGTTAGGACCACATGAAACACTAGAAGGGGGGTTGAACAGTGTTTTATAATCTTTACAGATTTTTGGAAAACCTTTCGCAAACAAGCAAAACTGGTTTGAGAATACTTTGATCAACCTTCCGAAACTGGGAGTTTCAGCAACTTGCTGATGCAACTCAGAAGGTTGAATAAAAACCTTTTTGAAATTAATTTCTCTTAAAGAAAAGATTATTTTTTTACTCTGATTATTAAAACAACTTTTCTTAAACCCTCCTTGATTAGTTAAAACAGATAACAGCGGAAAGTAAAGAGTTGAGGGAAGAGAGAACTTAACACAGAGATTTATACTAGTTCACCCACTAACCCGATGAGCTACATCTAGTCCAAAGGCAAACCACCACTGGATTTTCCACTAATCCCACAAGATTACAACAAGTATTATTTGCACACCTGGCCTCTCCAGGCCCGACAAGTATTCTTTGTTTTCAACTGCCTCTCCAGGCAACTCATGCAGTATTCTTTGTACACCCAGCCTCTCCAGGCTGAAACAAGTATTCTTTGTTTTCAACTGCCTCTCCAGGCAACTCATGCAGTATTCTTTTACAGTCAAACCTCTCCAGGCTCAAACGAGTATTCTTTTACAGTCAAGCCTCTCCAGGCTCAACGAGTATTCTTTCTTCCACCAAGCCTCTCCAGGCTCTCAGACACTTTAAAAGTGTTTACAACATAAACTAAGTTTAAGTTTCTGAGAAACATAAACTTAGGTTATTCTTGTTCAAAGGGATAACTGAGTATAACTCAGGATACAACTAAAGAATCTAAGTACAAGGAAATAACAGAGATACAAATGTGTGAATTTCTAATCGGTTTCCTCTCTGTATCTGAATATTCTTCTTTAGAGAGTTGGCTTGATCAGATATTATCTTGAGCTTCTGCCAGATCTCTCTTAGGCATTATCTCCGCCTTGGGCTTCAATGCCGCCAATCTTCATAATCCCTCCTTGAGGCTATTTATATGTTCTGGAAATATAGCCGTTGAAGATTGTTTAGAATACCGTTGAGAAGTAATGATAAGCACTCTTGGAGCCGTTGTGAAATAACTTCTTTTTTGGTAGCTTCTGACTTGAGCAGAGTAGGTGTGTAGGTATGAATTGGTTCAGACACACAGCAGGTTTGCTCTTGATCTTTCTTGAGAGATTTTCTTAGCACTTCAGCAGGTTGATATTCTTCTCTCTCTCTCTTCCTTTTCTTCTGATATCTTGATGGAGATGATGATATCTGTTAGACTTCTCCTTTGTCCCGTTGTGCAATAGCTTTTCTTCTCGATTATGGTGCATGCTTCTGATAGCGTATCACAGAGGCGGTACAGTAGTAGGTGTACAGCAACGCTGACTCTATCTTTGACCTCTATTTGCTTTTCTGCAGTAGGCTTCCTCTTTTATGTCGGGAAATAAAGCTTGTATCAAAAAGCCTTTGTTTCTTCTTGCACCGATTCAGCTTCACCATTAATATTTGCTGAGACTTGAGTCTTTTAATGCATCATTCAGATTGACTCACAAGTCTTCGGAGAATATCATGCCATCCAGACTTTGGAGGCTTCTCATTCTTCAAAGAGTTCAAACCTTTTCAGAAGGTTGTCATATTTCAGCATGTCTTGACTCTTCAACAGGTAGACGTTCTTGGCAGGTTCCTTTCTTCAGCAGATTGCTTCTTCTTCAACAGTATGCTTAAGCAGAAGTCTAATCTTTATTGATCTTTGCTCTTCTTTTGGTTGTAGATCTTCCAACATCTCTGATGGCTTTCTTCATTACAGCTTGCACAGATGAATCCTTTTCTTCTTAGCAGATTCTTTTCTTTAGTTTTCTTCGGCAGGTTCTCTTCTTCAGAAGCTTGTAATATTTTTTTCAGATGGTTGTTGCGTTGTTCTTCCTTTGCTTCTTCCTGATTCCTTTTTTCATTTGATGGTTGTTGTACTTTTCTTCTTTCAGTTTGTCTTCATTTCAGCTTGCGCGGATGTACTTGTTCTTTTTCCATATTTTCTTCAGTTCAACAGGTTGATCATCTTCTGAGAGTTGCTTCTTCATATTTCCTGAAATGCACAAAAGAATACCTTTTTCAGTAGCACCTGTATCTATGCAGTCTAATTTATTAATCATTAAAACCAAGGATAATGAGTCTTGAATCTAATTTCAAATACTTAAATTAATTCTGAGACTCAACAGTTACTGCCCACGCGGGTACGGACTTTTTTTTAAAACACGGGTACGGGGACAGACACTGTGGTACCCTGCCCAGAGGGTACCCATTTCCATCCCTATCAAGTTTAAGAGGCCTAGTTACAACTAAGATATAACTAAAAGAGTCTCTCATGCTTGCAATTATGTTTAACATTTGCATCAAGTTTAAGTGGCCAAGATACATTTGGGATACAATTAAATGAGCCTCTCTCAATATTGCGACATGATTTGATGATTTCCCACATATTTATCCCCTTTATATAAAAATATCCTAATGAAAAACATCCTAGCTCTATCAATTGTGGAGTGCTCGCAAGGGATCATGGGGATGTGATTCTTATTATAGGTTTCTAAGCTGGTAATTTTTTTTCACTTCTAGGTCATGGGTATAATTTTTGGAACATAAGATGCAAATGGTTTAAAGGAAAAGTATGGGTCAAAATTGATATATCTAACTTGGCCAACTAACCAATAGATATGTGGACCTTGTTGAGTTTCAAGACGTTAAAAGTCTAAGACACCCCACGTTTAAGATTTTAATGATAATAAACTTAAGTAAACACATCAAGTCTTCACGCTAATCTTAATGAAGTTATGATGTTTTAGATAAGGTCATCCAACACAAGTACAAAAGCTATCTGAAGCAAGTCTGGTTTCTGAAGGAAGCTCATCTTGAAGTTATCAAGGCTATCTGAAGCAATAAGAATCTGAAGATTCATTTGTATTCTGAAGTGTGATCTAAAGACTGAAGAAGTATTTGAAGCCAAGTTGTCTAAAGCCAAAGTTTTTCTGACTTGGTAAGTCAAAGTCCAGTCCATCCTCAAAGGCCCTCCATTGTATAGCAATTGGGCATTTAGAATACACGAGGGAAGTGGGGATTGCCTCTTTAGCCGAGGTTACCACATTTAGGTTATAAGGTAAAAGGTTAACATGCAACTCTAATTTCTTCACACAGTCATATACAACAAATGAGTGTGTTGCCCCCGAATCATACAATACAATTAAGGTACTACCTCCTAGAGTACACGTACCTCACATCAGGATATCGGCCGAAGCTGCCACTTCACCGTTGAGGGTGAAGACTCTCCCGGTAATCTGGGGTTTTGGAGCCTCCTTCCTTTTTTGGGAACTCATTCCTCAGGTGGTTGGGCTCCTTGTAGAGGTAACATACCCTCTGCCCCAACAAGCACTCCCCCATGTGGTTCTTCTCGCACTCGGTGCACTTGGGTACCCCCACTTGGCATTCAGTTGGGCGGGTGGCCAAAGCGGTGGTGCCCTGCCACTTGGGGCTTGACCCTTGCCTTGACTAGGCTCCTCTAGCTTCCTCTTACCCTTGTTGTCTGACTGTTGTGGTGCTATAGCTCCACCCAGGTTCTTCTCAACAATTTAACACTCGTTGACCAGGGTAGGGAAGTCCCTGATCTCAAGTGTCCAAATTTGATCTAGGATATCTGGCCTCAGGCCTCCCTCAAATTGGGTGCACCTCCACTCCTCATCTGGAACCGTCTGCAGATATCTAGAGTACTTGTCTAACTCCTCAAACTTGGCCACATACTGGCCAACGGTCAAGCCCCCTGCTTTAGCTGCAAGAACTCGACTTCCTTCTACCTACGGACTGATGTTGGGAAGTACTTCTTCAGGAATGTAGTCTAGAAACTCCCCAAGTGAGTGGGGTTCCATGAGCAGTAACCTGGACATTGGTCGCCTAGTCCTCAACCTCTCCCCTCAGCATGTACACAACAAAACCCACCTTTGAGTCATTTGTGCACCTTATTACTTCAAAGATCCTATTGAGGTCGCGGAGCCAGTTGGAAGTCACCTCCGGATCATAAACCTCGTTGAACCATGGGGGGGTTATGTTTTCTAAACTCAGTCAAGCCTTGGATGAACGAGTCCACCATAGGAGGAGGTGGTGTCCCCGTAAGCCTACGACTTAGCTCATGCAGCACGACAACGTTAGTAGTAGCATGCTCACGCGCTGCCGCAACCTGTTGTCTGTTGGCCTCCACCTACTCCCGGTTTTCCGCCACCAGCTCCCCCATTGTTTGAGTGAGCATTTAAAGAGCCACCGCCACAGGATCCTGAGGGCGATCCGATGACGGAGGTGGTGGTGGGTTACCCCGAGGTTGACCTCTCCTGCCACCAGCCATAATCCTTTACACATCATTAATAAAACATTGAGGTGATTAGTCTCTCAATTTCATAATAATGCATAAAAGATAATAACTAACTTGAGAAAATATTCTAATCAGCAGTCAAATTGGATTGAACTGCTCTGATACCATAATGTAACGTCCTAATTACTGAATTCAAGAATAATGTCCGTTGGTGACATTTCCCGAATTTATGAAATTATTTCCCGCATTATTGATGTCGTCACATACACAAAAAACAACGCTTGGACAATCCAACTTACTTAAGCTTGCACATTTACATGAACTGAGTTTATATATATAAATGCCATCAGTGGCTCAAACTAACAATATCATATATACATTACCATTATTGGGATATCACCATACATGTGCTCTCAGCAAAATAGAAGAGCCCGAAGGCTATACATGTACAACTATATCCCACAAAAGAATAACAATTCATGTAGTAAGTATCTCAATACATCAATAGTAAATACATCAAAATGGAATATAAGCATCCAAGCTCTCATGCTCTCACTGTTCAGCCCGAGGGGGGCCCTGTGCATCTAAATAATAACCACAAGACATGTGGTGAGACTAGTGTCTCAGTGAGCATAACCATGCAACAAGTACTGTGGGAAGACAAGCGGATGCTATGCATCAAGAGAAATATATACAACATTCATAACATGCTAAAATCTCATTCAATATCAACATATGATATGCATGACCTGCATTATTGCTTGGTAGACAAGGTCTTTTCGCTATTTCTAAGGCTAGACCTGAGCTTAGACTACAAGGAACGTCTTCCTTGGGTAATAAACACCACCATCATTTTGGATTGAAGTAAAGTTTTAACATAAGATTAACTGGGCCGAAGCCATTACTCAATATCTGGGCCGAAACCAAATAATCGAGGTAGAAGCCAAACTGATTTTCATTTTATTCTAGACCGAAGTCAAGCTTGTTTATCTTAGGGTTTACTGGGTCGAGGCCAAATTCATCTTTTTCAAGATAACTAGGGTTGAACCCAATGGTATTTAACACTAACAAGACTATTTGAATGGAAATCTCAAGCTATTAATGCAAGAACAAGGATTTTGGGCAAAGCCCCAATTCATGAAACCCTAGCTTAAGTCTCTAATGCATACAACCATACAATAGGCAAAATAGAAAATGAACAACCAAACAACCATAAGCAAATCAAAAGAGAGGGGGAAAGAGAGAGTAGGGTTCATTGGAGAGATTCAAGCAAGATTGGGTGAGAGTATGTGAGTTATACTTACCTAAATCAAATCCAAATGGTAGAGAAAGGGTTGAGGGGTTGAGGATGAGTGAGTCTCCTTCTTCTTCTCCTTCTCCTTGGCCCAAATATCTCCTTCTCTCTTTAGGCTTCCTTTCTCTAAGAAGTGGGGAAGAACATAAATGCCATGAACCCTAATAAATTCAACATTAAAAGAAAATCTGCGCATTCTCGCTCAAGCCAGGATATTCCCGCTTGGGTGAGAAAAACTAATGCCCTACTGGAAACGTGTTCTCGCTCAAGCGAGAACCTGGTCGTTTGAGTGAGACCAAGTCAGAGAGCAACCTCTGAAATTCCCCCCAATTTCGCTCAAGTGAGAGGCTTCTCACTTGAGTGAAAAAACCATAAGCCATTTCCCCTATTTTACTAATATATTCGCTCAAGCGAGGGTACTCTCTCATAAGCGAGCTACTTTCTCGCTTTAGCGAGGCTATGCTCGCTTGAGCGAAATAGCTGCAAAATCGAAATTCCAAATTTCCATCCCAAGCCTTTTCCATACTTTTTACCCCCTTTTCCTATTTTTTTTTTACAAAAATACCTTTCTAACCCTATTTAACTTATGAAAATGATTTATGAAATTTGGGATGTTACATGGGGTGTAATGTGATTGGTAAGACCTCTATCATACACCAAAGTGTTTTGGTTCATAAGACATGTTCCACCCATTCACTTGTATGTTTTGACTGGTACATAGTCCAAAAGACACCATATTTGACACATTAACATCTATGTTAGTGCTTCAAAGCAGAACTTTATTTTTTAAAAAAATATATTTTTTAATAATCCTTTGAAATATGTGGGGGATTATTGTAAGGTTTGATATATTTCCAAAGCTTGTGTATGTGTAATTTCCAAGTCCCACATTGCTAGTGTAGAGAGCCTTATGAGCATATATAAGCTAACACGTGTTGGTGGATTTAACAAGCTAATGAGAGGTTGGGTTCGCGCACACAAGAACGGGCCAAACAAGTGCAAATTCACCGATTCCCCCTGTGTGCATGATAATGGTACCTCATTGATTTTTTTGCTCCTGCTCTATTTAAAATTATTTTTGAATTTTGAACTCTATGCCTTATCCGAAAACTGTATTTTATCAAAGATAATGTTTGACTTGGTCTCTCCGGATTTTTCGAGATAATCCTTATCCTCAATTGACCGGAGTAGTTCCATATTTTCCTCCACGTCTCCTTTTTTAATTTAATTTTGGGAAAAATATGTTTTTCATCCCTGTAGTTTTGGTCAACTTTAGTTTTCGTCCCTATACTTTAAATCCCATATTTTTTGTCCCTAAACTTTCTAAACCCCCAAATCGTGGTCGTTGTCGTTAGTGAGATCTATTAACCTTATGAGCTGACTAACAGAAGTTGCATGTCAGCCTCAATAGTAGGCCCCAAATAGTTGACTCATCTAATTAACCTTTTTTAATTAATTTTTAATTATTAAAATGACCCTAATTACTAAATTGAGATTTTAATCGGGTAAAATTGCTTAGGTGAAAACCCTAATTTAGTAATTAGGGCTATTTTAATAATTGAAAATTATTAAAAAAAAAGTTAATTAGATGAGTAAGCTATTTGGGACTTACTATTGAGGCTGACATGTAACTTCTGTTAGCCAGTTCATCAGGTTATAACAGATCTCACTAACGATAGGGACCTCGACTTGGGGGTTTAGAAAGATTATGGACAAAAAACACAAGATTTAAATTATATGAACGAAGACTAAAGTTGACCGAAATTATAAAGACGAAAAACATATTTTACCCTTTATCTTATCTGATTTTTTTTCTGGTACACGATTTTCACTTCCTTTTTCTCCATCTTATGCTCTGCTTTGATTGCTCTGTATTTTTCTTTGCTAGTTCTGTGCAATCTCGTACCTCGGTGCGAGAAGAACCTATTGTATCTCGGGGATCGTCGCTATCAAGGAGAATGAATCCTTAAGGACAGCGTGCTTACACGTGCCTTAAGTTATTTGCTTTCATCTTTTCAAGCCAGATGATGCATGCGACAACACAAACAAACTTGCATCCTATTAGTTTGCTCTAACCCATGAAAAGTGAAAAGGGGTAGATTCTATTCAACTATGAATGGAATGCATTAAGAATATTATACCAAAAGGTTAAAGCAACAACACAGTACAATGTAGTATGTATGAATCCATACTTTCTTTTATAAAGTAATGATTCATGGAAAAATAAATTAACTAAATACCATTATTATACCAAACAGTGGTTGATCGTTGTGGAAGTGGACTGTGACTCCAAGACAAACTTTACCTACAAGGTGAGAAGTTCGAATCTTGGAGTTGTCATTACTCTGTTCTTCCTTTTCTTTAAAAACATGGATTTTTTTCTCTCAAGGCCTTGTGTTTCATTCTTTCTTAAAATCCTCACTCGTTCTCAAACGTTTTTTCTTCCTTGAGTTTCCAATTTCTTTTCTTCTTTCTCCTTCTTCCCTTCCCTCTCTCAACATCAAATTTCCTTTTTTTCTCAACATTAAACTTTTTGTTATCCCTCCATAATTTATCCAATCTCCTCTTCCATTCTGCCACCATTCCAAATCTTGTTGAAGAGTTCGCCTTCCTTCAACTAAATGCTTTATCATTGTTTTCATCGCTACTCTCTCACTTAAAAAAAGTCATTCGTTGTAATTGTCAAAATCAACAACTTCTTGTGCCTTTCCTATTCTTAATATTATAGTTTGTTTTGGTAACTCAAATTGAAGAGGTATTGCTTTTAACTGCAACTTAATTCATGAATGGTGTCAATAATATTATGTTGGATCCATTTTTTTCTCTTCATCAAATTTTGATTTTTATTCCAGCATGATTTTAATATTTTTTTCATCTAATTTTTGCTATGTAATTTCATACCTCTTTCCTTTATTGATTTTTTTTTCAAAAAATTATAATCACAAGGAGTATGTTGGGAAGAGTGTGCCAAAGACATGTGTTATTAGCATTTTTCTTAATGGGTTTCAAGCGCCAATGAATTCCTTTTTATAAACGTGAAACCAACCATTTATAACCTTATTTAACTGCATTTTTCACTCGTCTAATCTGACAACCTCTCCATGCATCTTCAACCAGTACCAAATTCATTAGGTTTGGGTTTGGGACATGTCATTATCTTTGGGTTCTTCATTATCTTTCTTTTAAAAAATTATTTTTTGCTTTACATTATTTTGTCAACAGACTTTCTGATGCGAATTCAATAGCAATCCATCCAAACTTATCACATCTATTAAAAACAAAACAGAAAATAATGCCAAACGTTATTAAGAGTGTCTTCATAAGCTAGAACCTTTATGCTATGGTACAATAGACATGGTGCCATATTCAAATTTTTTTTGAAACATACACACCTCTACAAAGTAGCAGTAGCAAGAAGAGAGAATGAATTTAGAGAGAAAATAAGAGAGATCAATTTTATTGAAAGCATGTATTGTTTTTTTACAATGTACAGATCTCACACAAATACATCTAAACACCTCAAACTGTTTCTAACTAATTCAGTTAGGCTGCCAGGTTTGCTAACTGAATAACTAACTCTCTAATTCTGAATTATCAACAACACAGCCCCTTAATTCCGAATTTTCATTGCCACAACACCTATTTTATTTCTAAGCTCCTTGAATCTGTCAAACTTTAGAGCTTTAGTAAGCAAGTCTGCTACTTGAATTTCAATATTGCAATACTCGACTCTCAATCTATCTTTGTTCACCTGATCCCTCAAGAAATGGAATCGAGTCTCGATATGCTTGCTGCGTCCATGTGCCACTGGATGTTTTGCTAGATTAATTGCGGACTTATTGTCCACATACAACTTCATTGGTTCAACATCCCTCAGGTTCAACTCCTCCAGCCGTGTTTCAAGCCATAAAGCTTGGCATGCACCCATTGAGGCCGCTACATACCCAGCCTCACATGAGGAGAGTGCTACAACACCTTGCTTCTTAGAACACCATGAGATAGGGGCTCCATTACACATAAAAACATATCCTGTTGTGCTCCTTCGGTCACTTTTATCTCCACACCAATCTGCATCTGTGTAACCATACATTTCTGCAATATTGTTTTTCTGTTCAGTGGAGAACATAATCCCATAATCTTGTGTACCTTTTACATATCTAAGGATCCTATTGGCCGCTAAGAGGTGAGATGATCTAGGTTGCTCCATAAATCTGCTGATCAAACCAACACTGTAAGCAAAGTCTGGTCTAGTATTGCACAAGAACCTGAGTGACCCTACAATTTGTTTAAATCTGGTTGGATTAACATGCTCATCAGTCCCTTCTTTTTCCAATTTCAAGCCAGGATCAGCTAGTGTAATGGCAGGATTGCAATCTAACATGTTGAATCTCCTCAAAATATCAGTTGCATACTTCTTCTGATGCATAAAAATCCCTTTGCCAATCTCCATAAACTCTATTCCAAGAAAATAGGATAACAATCCCAAATTTGACATTTCGAATTCATTCCTCATCTGCTCCTTGAACTTAGCAACCTCTGCCTTATTGCTTCCAGTTACTAGTAGGTCATCAACATATAGACAGATTATCAATAAGTCTGAACTAGTTAATGCCCTTACATAAACTCCATGTTCTGTGGTACATTTGGTAAAACCTTGTTGTAGTAAGAACCCATCAATCCTCTTGTTCCATGCCTTTGGTGCTTGTTTAAGGTCGTATAGAGCCTTTCTCAATTTGTACACCTTCCATTCCTGACCTTTAATCTCGAAGCCTGGAGGTTGGCATACATAAACGTCTTCTTCCAATGGTCCATTTAGAAAGGCAGATTTCACATCGAGTTGATGTAATCTCCACCCTCTGCAGCAGGCTTCAGCCACCACCAGTCGAATGGTTTCAATTCTTTCAACTAGGGCAAAGACTTCATTGTAATCAAGACCAACCTTCTGTAGAAATCCTTTGGCCACTAACCTGACCTTATATTTAGCAATCTGTCCATCTGGTTTTGTTTTAATTTTGTAAACCCATTTCACTCCTATGGGCTTCTTGTGTTGTGGTAGAGAGACAAGATCCCAAGTTTGGTTCCTCTCTATAGCCTTCAATTCATCTTTCATTACATCCATCCAATTACTGTCTTCTAAAGCTTGGAAAAAATCTATTGGTTCAGATTCTGAAAATAGAGCTAACTGAACTAAATCACCTTCTGCATTGATAGCAGAATCTAGAAACACTTCATAATCATGCAATCGAGTGGGCAATTGTCTGTGTCTTTGAGGTCTTTAGGTAGTGGAGCATCTTCCACTTCACCTGAATCCATTGTATCATTAAGATTGAAGATCATCCTCTTTATACCAAATTCTGGATTAGAATTCCAATTCCAACTTCTAGATTCATCCACCTTCACATCCCTGCTTATGATTACCTTCTTTGTGGTGGGATTGTATAGCTTGTATCCACCTGTAGCATGATATCCCAAAAGTATTAATTGTTCAAATATATCGTCAAGCTTCTTCCTCACTTGCTCAGGAATATGTCTAAAGCATAATGAGCCAAAAACTCTAAGATGAGTAACATTTGGTCTGGTTCCTATCCATGCTTCTTTCGGGGTGACTCCTTTTGATCTTCTAGTGGGGAACCTATTCAGAGTGTATGTAGCAGTGGTTATAGCTTCTCCCCAAAGGTAGTTTGGAAGGTTCTTGCTTTTCAACATGCTTCGAGCCATGTTAAGTAGGGCCCTGTTCCATCTTTCAACAATACCATTGTGTTGAGGGGTATAGGGAGGTGTCACCTCATGTGATATCCCTTCTTGCTCACAAAGATCTTGAAACTCCGTTGACACGTACTCACCACCACCATCAGTTCTAATAGTCTTGATTTGTGCTCCACTTTGCTTTTCAGTTAGTTGTTTAAACTTCTTGAAGGCTGCTAAAACTTCATTTTTCTTTTTAATCAAATAGATCGAAACCTTTCTGGTTAGGTCATCAATAAAAGACACAAAATAGGAATTTCCACCAAGTGAAGATATTTCAAAAGGACCACACACATCAAAAAAATAATAGCTAGTTTTTCAGTGGATTGGGTAGGGATTTCTGGCCTGAAGGGGCTTCAAGATTGATTGCTGGAGAAACATTCTTCACATAATTGTTTAGGTAGCTGAATAGTAGGAAGACCACTTACCATGCCTTCATTTTTCAACATGGACAAACTCCTGAAATTGAGATGCTCGAGATAGCCAACTGTCATCTGTAGCAGCAGTAGCTAAACACCTGTGCTCCATGATTTGAAGTCCAATCTTGAAGATCCTATTCTTAGACAAATGAGCCTTTAAGATCAACTTCTTATCAGAATCAAACATCTTCAACATTCCATTCTCCATGGTCATGGTATACCCTTTTTCAAGCAATTGCCCAAGACTGAGTAGATGGTTCTTCATGCCTGGCACATACAACACATCTGAAATTATAGACTTCTTTCTATATTTTCCTCTAATCAATACCTTCCCCACCCCATCTGCAACTAGCATACTGTTATCGAAAAATTTAACTTTGTTCTTGACAGATTCATCAAGCTCAATAAACCAGTTTTTGCACCCTGTCATGTGATTAGAACATCTTGTGTCCAAATACCATTGTTCAACATTTGATTCACCAGCATTGGTTATCACAATCAACAAAACTTGTTCTAAATCCGATTCTTCTTCTTGAGCAAGTTGAACTTCATCACTTGAGGATTGTTCCTTCTTGTTACTCCTACACTCATTAACATAATAACCCCATTTATTACAATTATAACACTGTATGTGCTTCTTGCTTTCCTTTTGTTTCCCTCGAGAATTCCATTTTCTTGAACTTCTTAATTCATATTCAGACCAAATTATGATAAATTGCAATAGCTTCGTTTCTATTTTTGCCCAAAATAGTGGATCCGGTCAGAACAAAAAATTTCAGGTAACTATAAATAAGAAAGTATAGAATAAAACATTTTCGACTTTTGATTTTTAAAAATTTTAAATAAGATTTTTACAATTCAACCAAAAGCTAAACATTTTTTGTGATTTTTAAAATTTGGTTTAAAAACCATAAAAAGAAGTTTTAATTTTTTTTTTGAATTGTAAAAATTTTTAATTTAAAATTTTTAAAAACAAAAAACTCATAACCAACTCCAACGAGCCCTACCATTTTTTACTTTAATTAAAAGCTTTTTAGTTCTTAAAAGACTGACGGGGTTTAGACGTCAAAGTAATATGAAATTAAGAAATGAAAAGACAATCCTAAAAGACTGCAATTCATTTCGTTAAAGTGCGGACACTGGTTTTTATATCCAACTACACTTCAATGCTTTACCTATCTGTATAAGATTCAAAATGGCAACCACAGCAACATAGCGTCACAATCCAGACTACGAATTCACTTGCCAATGACAGGTCAAGTGTTAAAGAACCCCGAACATTATACTACGCAATGGTTTATTTCCTAACTGCTCCAATGAAACATAATATTCGGATATCGTGCTGCCCAGTTAATAAAAACCTCATTAAAGGGCAAATATAACACTATGTTAAAAGGAAATAAACATCGCCCTTTCCCACATTGAGGGAGGGAATATACTATGTGACAACACCTGCAAACTTTCAACAGCCACTCTGACTAGCATATGTAAAGCAAGCACTTCTATCAACTACCACTTACAATGCCCCTTTCAGTTCCAATCATAAAATATAGCCCTGTAAAAAATAAATGACGAGCGTAACTTCAAGCCCAATAACAGTTCTGAGAAGTGCAATCAGAGAAAAGCAAGGTCACACAGCATATCGAATTTCCAACACAGACAACAGATCTTGAATGAGCAGGACAGGTGAATGTAACATAAATACTAATACTAACTCCTATAGCATCCCTAGCTGGGAAATTCTATCTTCATCTGTAGACCTGTATCCTGACCAGTGCACTCAACCGGTGAAGTCAAGCAGAACAGGTGATAGATTCCATCTCACTTGATAATAAACCAAAATGACGAGTCAGGAAAGATGTACACCCGAACATCTCAAGATAACAAAGCATATTAGATTTATATCAAACATGATAATTATAGCATAGGGCAAGGTCAAATTATAGTGAGAAAAGAGGTCACATAACTTATATTTTGGGTGGGGGGAGAAGAGGCTGGGAATCTACCTTATGTGAAGATTCCACTGTAAGGGTTTAATCAAAACAACAAAGCAGCTGTGGGTGAAATCTGCAGCCTCCCACATTTTGCAGCCAAAGATTTCTTTGCGCATTGATAGACGAGATCATGGTTCCCACTTCCTTAATCCACTTCCTTAATCCACTTCTTGACAACACAAATGATTAAAGCTAATGAAAGCAAGCTTGAGTGCATATTACATGCTGACTTCTGTTTCATAATCCATAGTTCATACCCAAGGAAAACGAACATTAGATAACAGAAGCCCAAACTCCATATATCAAGTAACAGTTTTCACTCAACTAATCCTTCCCCTTTCCCTAAAATGTAGGGCTGTGACAAAGATACATAAACACTGGTGATCATCACCATGCCCCCGATAACCATAGATGTAAAAGCAAAATAATAATTGAACATGGATAATTCCTTCAGTTCAATTGCATTGCCTCTGAATGATACTTCTCCAAATCAGCATCAAGATCTTCTGCAGATACCTTTTCGCCACGACCTCCACCACGACCTCTTCCCCGTCCTCGATCCCTTCGAACGCCTTGCCCTCTACCCCCTGGCCTTCGTAATGCCCCACCTCTTCCTTGTCTACTGCTCAAGCCAGATAAACGACAATCATTTTTCATGAGAAAAAGACAACCAGCTTAACAATTACAATCAAAACAATCATTTCTTGATTAACATTAAAAGCCATCTTTATATAAGTCAAAAGTATTTAAATTAAAATATCAAAAACAAGATCCATAATGAAAAATAGGACAATATCTAGAAGAGTTTGTATGGGAAACAGAGTAACACAGCCTATATCTAGAAATATGATGGAACATTTTGAACTGCATTAAACACAATAATTCGAAGTCCAAGGTTCTTGGCTAGTCTTAGTCTCTTAGACCATGTAAACTCACCCACCCACCCACCCACCCCCTCAGCCTGCATAATTGTACATGACTGAAACACAGCCTCCTTGCATCCATATGCACCGAGTACTTAGAATTAACTAGCAACCAGCATTCATTTGTAGCAATTTACAGATCCCGGGTCACCTTTACAAAACAAGATGACAGGAAAGGATAGTCATCTCAACAGCAAGCTTGTAACAGGACATGTCAAAGGATCAATAAATAATTGACTAAGAAAATGATTCCAAGTAGCCAAAAGCTTATACCATTCTAAAGATTGAAATTTGCTTGTAATAAGGACAACTAATGACAGCCATCAACTAATTGCAATCATCACAAAGCATGACTATCAAAATTTGCCGCAAGATTTAATTTTTTTTTAAAGCACATAGCAATATATGCACGCCCAAAATTGCCAGTCAGAAATCCATAAAATAGCTAAATGAAGAACATAGAATGCAAGAAATGCTCATGCTTCCAAGAATCAGATTAAATAGGAAGATCATCAAAGCAAAATGTCATTAAGCAAAGTACGTACATTTGAGGAACTCTATTTGAGTTTCCAATAGCTACAGTTCCAGCAGGAGCCACTCCAGGTGTAGAAATGTTTGTTCCCACAATCTCTATCTTCATTGGCTTCCCATCTAGTTGAACATTGTTGTATCTCTTTACAGCAGCTACAGCATCAACTCGTCGTGAGAAGACTACTTCTGCTGTACCCTATGAAAAAGAGTTTTTCTAAAACCAGAGCAGGACAGAAAGAATTGAACAGAAGGACTAAATTATGCCAAGTGGACAAGATACCTTCGATCTGCCACTCCTGTCATAATGAAGACCATGCCGTTTCATGTCACCAACTTCAGAAAACAATTCCTGCATAGGATGAAAATTGAGCTTCAAACATTGACTGCAAAACTATAAGTCTGTAATACATTTTCTTATTTTGTAAGAAAATGTAATTGTAATTAAATATCAGCCTTCCTTTCTCAATAAAATAGTAAACTAGGCATATTAGGTTTCTCAATAGAAAAAAGGAAGACCAGTGCAATCATAGGCATGCCCAAGGCATTCAGGCTAGATACTAGAAGGTATCAGCATTCAGCACTTCTTGGTGTCTTAGGACTCCTAACTCAGGAGTGCCTTTCTAGTACAAGCAAGACATGACATTAGCACCTTGTCAGAACACGGGAAAACTTTGAAATCACAGTCACAGCCATCTAACTTGCTAACTATGAATCTATGATGCTAAAACCTAAAGCGGGCAAAAAGGTTAGGAAGTTAAAAGAATAACTAGTCGTCAGTCTTTGAAAGTATCAGCGGCAAGCATCTAATGACTTTAGGTCCATTTGGTTTACCGTTGGGTAGAATTGATTTTGATAATTTTATAGAATCAATGGCTGAAAATGAATGATACACGATTCATGAAGCACTTGGACGGAAGTGATTTAAAATCAATTCCACATAATTGATTTTGAAGGTTCTCAACTTGGAACCAAACGGGTACTTTGTAAATGCAACATCCTAATCTTTTATTTATACTATGAATAATGATATGGTTGAGTAGTTAATTTATCTGAAAAAAGGAAAATCTATGCAAAATAGTCAAATATTTTACTTTTTTCCTTTTTAACGTTAACAACTCAAGGCACTAAAACTTCCTTAATACCCTAAGAGCATATTTCGCCTTTGACTACCTTGAAACAGACACTGAAACATCATCTTCTTCATATTAGTGTGTTTGATAAGTCATTTCTGCTAGCTGAAAACTGAAATTAATAGCTGAAACCATTTCAACTGTGTTTGGCAAGGTAGCATTTTTGGGTAGCTAATAGCTTTTCTTGAAAAGCTACTTGAGGTGCTTTTTTTAAAAAAGCTCCAATTTTCAGCTACTAGCTAAAAATTAATTACAAGTTTATCCCTCAACCACCCCCACTTATCATTATTTAATAATTAATGATGTCCTTATATGTCATTTTACTATTTTCAGCTCGTTTTACCAAACACATTCATCAAATCAGCTAGTTTTTCAGCTTTCACCTAACTTTAAGCTTTTAGCTACTTTTTTAGCTAGTTTTACCAAACACACTCTAAATGTTTGTATAGATGAGATTTTTTCAGGGTTACCAAATACTGTAAATTGATTTAAAATTAACAGTGCGAATTATCCAAGATTCACAACTATTAGTAGACATTGTCTAGACAATGCGACCCAAGCACTGAACCATACAAAAGACAGAGAGAGAAAGAAGGTACCTTAATATCATCGTTGGAAACACCATAATCCAAATTAGATATATAGAGCTTGGTCCCGGTTTCTATGGAAGGCGGACGACCACCTTGAGCTGGGTACGCCGCCGCAGCCACATGCTGATCTGCATACATATCGTGCTGCCACGTCGTCTCCGGCGCCTAAAACCGACGATGGATTAATTCCGACGGATAATAAGGTGTGAAACCGAAAACCAAATCTCATTGAAATTTAAAAAAAGAAAATACAAAAGAAAACAGAAATAGATTGAAGGAAGGTACCTTGGCGGCGGCGTAGGGTGTGGCGCGGTTGGCTGCACGGTTGGAGAAGCGGCGAGCGGGTCCTGGTCCGGAGCCTCGGGCGCGGCCCCTGGAGTTTCCGGATGCAGACTTTTTGTTGTTCTTGATGATGTCGTCGAGGGTCATATCCAGAGCTGCAGACATGTTTATGTGTTGAGCTTTTACCTTACGTTCAACGCAGAGAGTGAGATCAAGCAAGGGGAAGATTCTGAGAGTGAACGGGGAAGTTAGGGCTTCGAGATCGAGAGAGAGAAAGAAAAGATAAAATATGCGGTGACAGCTTAACCTGTAACCACAATGCCTGTCAACAAATAAAAAAACAACCGTAAATATGATTTTGATCCTTGGTAAATGCTTCAATTTTTGTTTTTAGTCCTCCCAAATATTTTTTTTTAGTCCCTGCAAATGTAATCGTTTTTAAATGCGTCTCTGCCATTAGTTTGCCTCTGTTAAACGATGATGTGGCTAACGGACATACACATAAGCATGCTGATATGTAAATTCATTTCCAATTAGTTTTTTTTCTTTGAAAAAAGATTAAAAACCCTAACAGCAACAATTAACCCCTCTATTATCATCGCACATCATATCTTCTCTGAAGTTACCCTCTTCACCTTCCCTTTTACCCTAGCACCATAGAACACCGTTTTACGCACAGAGAATCCCAGGGAGCAAGCTTCGCAAGGAGAACACGTGCAACTGAACTAGGAGAATTCGTGGTGGTGGTGTGCTACAGAGAAATGTGTTGAACGATCAACGTGTGAAGATTGTTAAAAAAGAAGGGAAGGCCATAAAAAAAAAGTCTCAATTGTCACAGACAAATTCAGAGGGACCTTCACAGGGACCTGAGCAACCAAATTCACAGGCAGTTGCACAGGGAGCATCACAGGGATCTAAGAATGCAGTTTCTTATCATGACTGTATAAATCAGTTGATAAACACACATAACACCACATCATACATAATGGTAGTGACTCAAATTCTTATTTATGCATGCCCCAAAGTATATTTCATATGTCATATAATGTCGAATTTGAATTGTGACAGCAAAAAACAGCAGGTGATAAACTCCCTTGCAAGTTGGTTGAAGCAAACAAAATTCTGGGTGAATTGCTGGTAAATTGGGATAGGAGTATAACAACATTTTGAGTTATACTTAAAAGCCTAAAAGCCAGGGCTCACAGAATTTTTCTTCTTCTATTTGCAGGACATTGCAAAGCAAGTGACATCAGGAAAACCCTATGACTGGACAATGGTTGCTAAAAAATTAGGAATTGATGATAACATAGTTCAAGCATGGAATGGGATCACGGATTCTTTGGTAATAGTCCCCTTGCATAATTCCATATTTCAGTTTCAGATTTATTACCATTCTACAAATGCAAACTTGTATTATGTGCAGAAAAGTGGAGTTACAAATGCACCACCTCAATTCACTAGCATGCCCTCTCATAACCACATTTCAGTTCAAAAGTCACTTGCAGACTTGGTTGAGTCACATAACAGGGTGATCAAGAAGATGGTAAATTTAGTAAACTTCCTTGCATTAAAAAAATGCTTAATACTATTATTGACATCACCTTCTTAATTATCGCAGCATAATGCTAATGTTAAACCTTCTGCACAATTGGTTGAGGCAAACAAGAAGTTGAAAGTTTTGTTGGTAAGAACTTAAAGCAAACCAAACTCAATTAACAGGGAACTTCAGATATTGTATACCCAAGTTCTGAATTTATTCTTTTCACAGGAAACTGCTAAGCAGGCTACCTCTGGGGGATCAATCAACTGGAACGATGTAGTTAATACCTTTGGAGTTCATCTAGACTTAGCGAAGGAAGCAAGTGGGATAAATCTCCATTGAAGTTCATCAAAAGAGTGTTTTGTTTACTATGATAGATCTTGATGTAAAGATCTTTTTGTTAGTAACTTCAGTTTTTAAAACAATTGAGTACTTTGTTTTATGCTTTTTTTGGGACAAGTTTGGACAAGTGATATGGTTTGGATTTAAATGAACTTATTTAGTGTTTGGGAACACCCATTTTGTGTCTATAATTTCTTCCTTTTCTTCCTTTAACCATCTCTTTATTGTAAATGAAAGTCATTCAAATTGACAGCACATGACATTAAATTACAGTATGGTAAACTAAAACAGAATAAAACTCAAGTCATTGGGATACAATAGATCTCGTTAAATATCATTGTCACTACAGCAAAAACATCCAAAATGGACCTTTTCTTACACATGAGACAACAAGTTTGATAATGATAAACCCCCACACCCTAAGGCATTCCTACGCATTTCACACAAAAAAAAAAATACATAGAACTATAGTCATTGCCCATGTAAAAGCTACAACTCCAATCAACCAATTTTTTTTCTTCCTCTCTTCAGTCAGTTTCCTCTGCAACTTTGAAATTTTCTTCCTCAACTCCACATTCTCTTCTTCGCATGCTTCCACGGCCTCAAAATTACCAAGTTGTTGCGCAACTTCATCATCAGCCCATTCAAAGAAATTGCAAGAGCATTTCTTCTATAAACCATGAAACCAATGATAGGGATCAGATAAACTACCCTAAATCATGAGAAGATGTGTGTTGGTCTGAACTTTTACTTACATTCCAATTTGGGCACCTCCAAAAGGTCCTCCCGGGGTTACTCGCAGACTTGGATGTCATCAAAATCAAATTGTCCCCACAGTGACATACCTTACGGCGAGAGAAAGAAGACGAAGAAGTAGACCTTGAAGGCATGACCTTTCTCTCCGGAGCAGAACGCACACTATACATCATTCACCCAACACCTTCGTTGCGTCAATGTTAGGGTTGAAGGATGCTCAGATTAGGGGAATATATTGGGGATGAAGGAGATGGGCACATGAGCTGCACATGATGAGCTTAATTGGAATTGAATTTACACATCAGCACAAAGAATTGACACATCAGCATGCTTATATGTATGTCCGTTAGCCACATCATTGTTTAACAGAGGCAGACTAACGACAGGGACGCATTTGAAAATGTTTGGATTTATAGGGACTAAAAGAAAAAAAACATTTGGGAGGACTAAAAAAATCGGAGCATTTACAGGGACCAAAAACATATTTTACCCAAAAAACAATGATACATTTAATTTTGAGATTATTGTTTTCAAATTGGTGTCGTGGTGTAGTTGGTTATCACGTCAGTCACTGAAAGGTCTCCGGTTCGAGTTCAGGCGATGCCTAAATATGTTTTACAAAACAATTTATGACATTATTTTTCGGTCTAGTACACATTGAATTGTTTTGTAAAACATATTTACATTCAATTGTGTTTACTAAGATAGTTTTTTTTATGGTTACTAATTTTTCTTGAAAAGCTACTTGGGGTAACTTTTTTAAAAAAAACTCTAATTTTCAGCTAATAGCTGAAAAATAATTACAAGATTATTCATCAATCACCCCCACTTATCATTATTTAATAATTAATGATGTCCTTGTATGTCATTTTACCATTTTCAGCTAGTTTTACCAAACACATTCAATCAAAATAGCTAGGTTTTTCAGTTCTAAGTTTTCAGCTAGCTTTAAGCTTTCAACTAGTTTTTCAGCTTTCATCTAGCTTTTCAGCTTTCAGCTAGATTTATCAAACACACTCTTAATCTCATTTACATTTGGATTTTGTTTTTTATTCTGGTTGTTATTCACTACAAGAAAAGGGCCATGTAGCGACGGCCACATGGACGTCGCTACAGAGCTCGTCGTAAATGCAGTAGCGTCGAGCAAAGTAAGTCGTCACTACGTAGAGACAGTTAGCCCGTCACTAAAGTCGTCTCTAAAATCATGGTTGTCGCTACGTATTACTGTTTTTTTTATTTTTTTATCTAGTGACGACCTTAGTGACGGCCAAGGTCGTCGCTAAAGATAATTTTTTTAAAATTAAATTTATTATTATTTATTTTATTTTAATATTTAGGGTTTAGGGTTTATTATTTATTAATTTTAAAATTATAAAACAATACTAATTACTAAATACTATATCAACACATCGACAGAAGAAAAAATATATATACATAGTTTGTTCAAACATAATACAATAAAAGTATAAAAAACATAATAAAAAAATCAATGGTGGCGGCTACGACGCTGGTGTTGTGGTTGTGTAGGATCCTCATCCTCATCCAACGGTTGCTCATGCAAGGCGACATCATAGTGGGGGTGCGGCTGAGCCTGAGCTTAAGCCTGAGCTGCAGCCTGAGTCTCCAGCAACTGCTGCATCTGTTGTCGGAGTCGTCTTAACTCATCCTCCAACTATGCAACCTTCGCTATAGCCTGGCGAGACTCCAACCTTGCTTCAATTACTTCATGGTGCAACGCCTCCTCAGTTGAATGTCGTGACCCGGACCCGTCACTCCCACTGGTATGCGCCCGAGACTCCTGAGTGAGGCTGGTCACACCTGGACGAATGTTGGTTGCCAAGTCCTCGGTGCCATAAAAGCGGCCTCGGGTATTGCCACCCGCAACATCCCTCCAGATCTTCAGCTTGGTGGAGGCATCAGTCATGGAGGTGTCCCCCATCTGTGACTCCTCCTCCCTCAAGTGGTCCTTGTAATTTGTCTGTTGAGGTAAAAGTATCATTAGTTAGTTATATATTCAATTGCAATTATATGAAATTATATATAAAAACACTTATAAAAAAAACTTACATAGGCGGACCGCGCTCGATCATCTACCCAACCACCACCCTTTTCTGTGGGGTGGCAACGAAGAACTCGTCGGGCTCGACCTCTCACCCAAGTTGTCGATTCTACATAGAAAAATTACACAAATTATTATTTTAACAACAAATAGAAAAATAATACAGAAGAGTGTTTGTTTATATATACCATATCCAACGCCACCTCAAGGTGGGCCCTACGGCCCGTGGTGTGGACTGCTCCCCCGTGTTGAGAAGCCCGATTGCTCTTGTTACAAGCGGACTTCCCCTTGAATTCTTCAGAGTCCCAGTAGGCCAAAAGACCCTCCCATACCTCCTCACCACACCACGAGGGCCTCTTCCCAGCCTACCGAGCCTTGTTCATCATATCTCGAAGGCGACGAGCAACCCTCTGCTTGTACACCTTCTTGATTTGGGCCTCATGAGAAGAGTCCCAAGTAACTCGGCTCTGCAAAATAAAAATAGGGTAAGTTATGACAAATTGACATAACTTAAGGAAAAAAATTTGTTTAGGGTTTATAATTACCGTGAACTCTTCCCACCACATGTCCCTTAAAGTTATGACGAGCAATCCTCTACGCTTAATTTTAATATTTTCAGAAAAAAATAAAAAAAAAAATTAAGTGTCGCTTCGTAGCGACGCCTTGTCGTCGCTACAAGGCCGTCACTAAATAGCGAATTTCTTGTAGTGTATTTTCATAAAATTTTTATGACACCTTCACATAATTTGTGCAATATAAGTAATTTAAAATAGCTTTTTTAATTCTTTTTTTAAGTTGAAAAAATGTTAAATACCAGTAATAATTGATAAAGGAGCTTTCATGCTTGTTTGTGTGACTAAGGTTGTAATGTCCTAATTCTGTTGACTTAGAATAATGTCCGTTGGAGACAAAATCCCAAATTCATAAAATTATTTCGTGTGATTATGAGTATCAACATACAACCACGTTATAATAAGCGCTTAGGTGTTCCAACGACACTTAAGCATAATAATAAAACAATTGCATACATTATCCAATATACTTTGGCCAAAGGTTGGCACCACGTAACAAAATACATAAATATGGGCAAGGAGGGGACATTATCGTACATGTGTCCTAATGAGGTGTTTCAAACCCCTAAGGGCATAACATGTACCATGATATCCCACCAAAAGAATACAGTTAGTGTGCCTATACAAAACATCTAAGTAAAATAAAATAAAAGGGCAAACATAGCCCAACCATCACTCCCACACCCCGTCAAGCTCCTGGTAGAGAGCCCTGAACATTTAAAATAAGCCATAAACATGTGGTGAGACTAACGTCCTAGTGAGTGTGATCATGCAAGCAGTATAGGGTTCACACAAATTTAAATGCATGGTGGTAGAGCCATAATGATACAAGTTATATCAAGACAATTAAATTATCAATCAACCTCTTAGTGTATTACCCAACACCAGTGGGGTCTTAGCACTTAATCATCTGACCTGGACTAAACTCAGTATCCATACAAGGAACGTCTTCCTTGTGGCCTTTTAACCTCCTATTTTAATTTAACTGTCAAATGTTCATTTTAAACTTTCATAATCCTCTTAGGTCAAAGAACCCATTTTCCTCTTGGTCCGAAGACCCATAAGTTTTCCTCTTGGTCTAGAGACCCATAAGTTTCCCTCTTACTCAAGTATGTATGTCAACCTCAACATATAATCATGAATGTACAACAGGTATATTTCTTAAGGTTCTATCATATGGGGAAGGGCAATAATCATGGGTTTAGTAAGTTCATGTTCATTTTTCCTCAAACCTAACTATAACCACAACCCTAATATTCAACCCATCAAAGCATTCAACACAATCATATAAACCAAGCAAACACAAGTAAATCAGAATATAAAGATAGGAAATGGGGCATTTAAGGAAGACAAGCGGGATGCAGTGAATGGGTGAACCACACTCACCCCAAAGCAAGAAATAGAGAAGATGGAGGGTTGAGGGTGATGATCCAAGCTCCTTGAATGGTGTGGAGGCTTCAATCTAAGCTTCTCCTTCTTCGATCTCTTTCTCTCTCTCTCTAACTTCTTTCTCTAAAGTGAGAGGGGAAGGTTAGAAATGGGGGAGAAACCCTAACTTAAGTGTTTTAATAAACTAGATTCGCATATTCTCGCTCAAGCAAGAGTTTCTCACTTGAGCGAGCCTCTAAAGCCTTCCCAAGTCGCACGTTCTCACTCAAGCGAGGATATTCTCGCTTGAACGAGACAAATTCAAAGAGCAAACTCTGAAATTGTTCTCAAGCAAGAAAACCAGAAACGAAATCCCTTGTTTAACTGATATGGTCGCTTAAGAGAGAGATTCCTCACTTAAGGACAATGTGTTACACGTGTTAGACTTTGTAATTCCTTCTTTCACTCTTCCCAATATTTTAACAAAATTTCAAGAGTTTATCAATCTTAAGGATTCATTTGAAATCAACCTATGTCGTTTGACCCATATTTGTGGGGGTTGTGCTTTCCTACACCAATTGTTCTACATTCCCTTGACGTATTAGTTCCAATTTACTAAACCCTGAAAAGAGAAATTAAACCCTAACCCAAAACCACCAAGGTATAGCAACTCATGGAACAAGGGAGGCAACAACCATGGCAAGTTGCAGTGAGGGCGGCATCATAGTCGCAACACCCAGAACGCGCGGAAGAAGAGAAGAAGGCGAGAAACAACGTGCGATTTGCGGTGGTGGGTTTCGATCTGGACGATGGAGACTAGAAAATCGCCGCCGCAAGGTATGCCTTTGCCGGAGGAGTGTGCGACGGCACGACCACGGTAGGAGTTGCCGCGGTGGCAGTCCCAGCCAGAGAGGACTCAAAAACTGAATCGGATATCAGATCATGGCGGCGAGCAAGCGCACAGTGATGCAATTCTCTTCTTCACATAGCGTGTTTGTGAAGCTTGTGCAGTGATGTGAGTGGATGAAGTAGTTAGGGAAAGGAAATTGGGTTGTGAGAAGAGAGAAGAGTGCAGGGCAGCCATTGTTGTTCTGAGAGACAGAGCAAGATACCGATTAACAGCAAATGGAGTTTTCATTGTAACAAATGCAAAACGATGGCACTTTCACAGAGCAAGACGCTGGAACAGCCGGGCATGCTGGATTACTTGCGATTGCCAAAAATCTTCATCATATCAGGTTCTACATATTCTCCATCTCTCGATTATTGTTTCATGTGGGCTTATAAAAAAAAATTCATTCATGTCTTGATGTGTTCTATTAAAGTCCAAATTTGATCTGCAACATGTATATCGTGTTGAATTGTTGTGTTGAGACTTGAGAGGAGTTTTTATTCCAGAGATGGTGAAGATTCTCTATATGAATCTATTGTTTTTTGTGGTGACCGTGCAATTGGACTTGATTGTTCCCGATCTAGTGTTTGCGTCATTGTTTTTATTATGCACTGGACATGGACATTCTGTGAAGTATATTCTTATTCATTTGGCAGCTCTAGGCGTTACCACAGGAAAATAATGATTTATAGTTTTGTTCTGACCTGTCATGTATGTTTGTTCCAAACTTCCAGTCGTAATCCTAATTAATATATACAGAAATTGCTAAATAACTTCTGATAGATAGATATATGACATTGCTTTTTAAGTACATGTGTTAAAGAAAGGGTCCCATTGAAAAATTATATGGTGGTGTCAAATAAGCACACGTATAGTAGCTTGATTTCATTGTTTATATGAAAATTTGATTCACTGCCACTTATTTGATTTGATTAGGTTCTTTGTCACTTATTTAATATATATTTTGAATTGCATTACCATATGTCATTCTTATTTTAAATGTACTGTGATATAAGATTTAGTTGAGGACTGAGGGAGAAACTATTGTGAAGTACGGGATCATTTCATTTTACCCACAGTAGCTTTGCTACATTAACATATCTTTTTCATTTAGAAAATGTTATTTACTTACTCAATTTTAGTCTTGATAAATTTTCTTAGTGAAATTTTAAGTTTTTGAGCATCATATGTGGGGTTGTTTTGCTTGAGAAGTTTTGGTGTGTTTTGGAAATATTAAAGGAAGATAATGTTTGTTTTTTTATATATTGATATATGAAATTTTATTCTCATTGATTTAAGTGTATTATGGGAGTATGAGCACAATGGTTTGGGATGTCTCATTTATTATGATATATCATAGTTTCTTATACACTTTTGTTGTGGACATTATTGATAGATTTATATGTATTAAAGACATGAGTTAGACAAGCTAAGATTTGAAGTGTTAAATTCATAAGGAAGTGTGATAATATTTTTTATCACAAGAATATTATATTGAGAAACTTCTTAGGAAGTTGATTACTTTGAAGTAATCTATTGAGTATCCCTTATGATATTAACATGAAAAATAGAGATATTCTATTGTCCAATTTGAGTATGCCCAAATTATTGGGAGTGTATTTTATTTTATTAATTTATGAGAAAAAAATTGTTTGCTATTTCCGTAAAACTCAAAGAATAATTTGAGAGGTACAATAAATTATGGTATTATATAGGGGATATGCCACTATATTAGAAGAATATAGTGATGGCATTTGGATTTGACTAGATGAGAATAAATCCACAAATTAATTTAATTTTACCCTCAATGGAGGAGTTGTTACTTCTTAGTCCAAGTAGACCTGTATAGTCTCATCTATGATGGTGACCTAGTTTATTCTTAACTTGGTATGTGGAAGGAACATGAGCCTTTCATATCTTTATATTGTGATTGTTATGTGAAATAACAAGAGTAATTACAATTTATAATTTAAAATTGAGACGTATATATATACATTATTATTTCTTAAAGTAGCTACTAAATGATGGGAATTACATTCCTAATCAACGTGTGGTCAAAATTAAATTTGACCAATTTCTCACAAAGCAAAAGCTAGTGAATAAAACATCGAGGGGAATGGGACTTAAAAGCCAATTTGAAATTAGCAGTGATGGTAACCCAAACTTTGTGATTGGAGATCCAATGAAGAAGGTTCAATGGGTAAAAACAAGTCACTTGTTAGTTTTGTTAGCACAATTTATTTATCCCTTCCTATGGTGTGAGAAGTGCTAAACTGTAGAGAGGTTAAACTTAAAAGTTTTAACGATTTTCATATCCCTTATGGGCGGTGTATGAATTGTAGCATACATTTGATGAAACCACCTATATGAGTGTCAAGTGGGGCCACTTGCATGAGATTGTGGCATAATCTCTAGAGCACTCATGAATATGAGACGCGCGCATGGCCTATTGGCGCAAAACAGGGTTAACAGCGAGAATTTTGGGGGTGTGATGTGATTGGTAGACCTCTAACTTACACCAAAGTATTTTGGTTCAAAGAGCTTGCTCTACTAACTCACTTGTATATTAAATACTATCACTCTATGTCTGGTTAAAGTCTAAATGACACCAGATTCAAAGCATTTATGCCCATGACGTTAACCCAAGAAGAATTGCTTTTCAAATTTAATAAATATATTTTCTTAAAACTTTTGAAATATGTGGGGGATTATTGGATATTTTGTGTTTATTTCAAAAGTTTTAAAGAGACAAGTCTCACATTGTCTAGGTGACAAAATATAATAAACTGATTTTATTTTAAATTAGAAAATTAATATTAGTTTTATTATTAATTTTAATGGGATAAAATTTGACTTGGTCAAATTATTGTCTCTCTATTACAAACCTAATTATTATATAAACTCTTTTATTTTCCTGACCTAGGTGATATAGCCTCCACACTCATCCATTTCTCCTACTCTCCGAGGTTATTCCTGGGTTGAACAATGTTCATTTTCTGGCTGTTTTGTATCCTAACCTGTTGATTGGAAGAGTCTGTTAAATCTTGGGGAGTTTTTGTTTCCACACGAATAAACTCTTGAGGACAGTGTGTCTACACACGTGTCAGACTTTGTAGTTCCTTCTTCACTCTTCCCAATATTATAACACAAAATGGGTGTTCGGAGCTTAACTCTCGATTCCTCCCTCAAATTTCCTCTAACACTCTAAGCTCTAAATAAATTTCCGATCTTCTCTTTTATTTTACTCCCGAACTCCTAAATTCTCATTCTACGTTTAACTTTCTTCTCATGGTGGGATTCATAACCTAAGGCTTCCCCTATGTTTTCTAGGTCCTAATTTAGGGATGTTACAAAGGTTACTTTAAACCATAATTAAATTTTTAATCTTTCAAAAAATTTATATTAAAAAAATTATTTTTGTCAAAACTAAGTAAAAACATGCACATATTACTTTGTTATAAATTATTTGTTATTTTAAAAAATTAAAATATATTAATTACTTTATTTAATTTTATCATTGTCCATTATCTTTTAGTATCTTCCATAAATACAATGAAAAAATATAATGATGTATAAAAATAAGAATTTTATAGGTATACACTGTCAATGTAAAAAAAAATTTACACTGAGATCCAATGATATGTTACCACATCATTTAATGATTTTAATGATACATGATGTGTCATATTCATTAAATGATGTGTCAATAGGTCATTGGATGTCAGTGTAAAAGTTTTTTTTTATATTGACAGTGTATAGTAATTAAACTCTAAAAGGATTTAATTAGTATACACTGTCAGTGTAAAGAATTTTTATACAAACATCCAATGTGTGCTTCCACATCATTTAATGAATATGACACATAATGTGTTATTAAATTCAATAATTGATGTGCAACATATCATTGGATGTCTGTGTAAAAATTCTTTACATTGACAATGTACACATATTAAACTCATAAACTAAAATCTTAACTTCATATATTTTAAAAAGTTTGATGTGTGTGCATTATCAATGTAAAACAAATTTATAGGGTCATCAAATGATTTATTACCACATCATATAACATCTCATGTGTTATTAAAATCGATAGACATTATTACAATAACATGTTAGTCAATGATGGTATTAAACTTTGTACACATTGTATACCCATTAAATCATACTTTTAATATTTTAACCAGGCCAAAGAATTTAAATTTGACCCAAGTTATGTATACTTCAAAGATTTTTTTTACAAAGTTTAATGACTATACAATTTCATGGACTATTGAAACTACAAGCTATATTAATGTTTTATTTGCCAAAGCAAAAACTAATGCATTTTTTTTTTAAACATCCATTCCCAATAACCAATATGTTTATTTTTTACATCAAGTTTAAGTGAACCAGTTACAACTAAGATATAGCTAAAAGAGTCTCTCGTGCTTGCAATTATGTTTAACATTTGCATCAAGTTTAAGTGGCCCAAATATTTTGGGGATATAGTTAAATGAACCTCTCAAGATTTCTACATGAGTTGATGATTTCCCACATATTTATTACCTCTATATACAAATATCCTTATAAAAAACATCCTAGCTCTATCAATTGTCGAGTGCTCACATGCGATCATTAGGATGTGATTCTTATTATAGGTGGATAAGCTGCTAATTTTTTTCACTTTAATGTCCTGGGTATAATTGTTTGAACGTATATATAAGATACAAATGGTGTAAAGGGAAAGTCTGGGTCAAAACAGATATATCTAACTTGGCCAACAACTAACAGATATGCGGACCTTCCAAGTCATGGGCCAAACTTGGGTCATGACATACTATGAAAACTAAAGCTTTGAGTCAAGATAGGCAATAGATCTTGCAAGCTTGGTTATACTTAAAAGGAAAGAAATTTTTTTCTTAATATTGTTGATTGATGATCAAAACATAACTGCTTCTAGAGGTTTATATATAGAAAGGGATTTGTGTTCTCATTGGCTAATTAAGGTTTACTCGTATTAATGACGTGGATTTTTTTATTTTTCATACAAACTTTTCTAAAGAAACACTTGAATAGACGGTCAAGATATTCCAAAATATCTCGTGGATCGATGATTTTGATGTTATCTTACCCGTCGAAACGTATTTGAGAACTGTGCAATTTGACGACTGAGATACTTATCCTCATGTGTCATCAAATTAGAATCTCCTACAATAGAATGAATCGCTCAAAATTTAAGAAAATTTATATTTAGTTTATAGTGTATGCCGAAATGGACAAGCTTGTTTAATCTTGCGCAATTTAATTTTGCAACGAAGTTTTCCCTCCCCAACTATTCCAACTTGGAAAGCAAAAATGAATGTTTTTGTAACGTCCTAATTCCGTGAACTCAGAAATAATGTCCGTTGGAGACATATTTCCAAGTTTATGAAATTATTTTGTGCCATTATCGATATCGACATACATTCAATCATAAGAAGATTCTTAAGTAATCCAACGTTTACATAAGCGGAAAAATAAACATACAACTCAAGATTGTAGATCAACCACCACATAGTGGCTTAGAATACAATACTACAACTGGCTCATCAATTAACAACCTACAACTACACAATATCCTCATAGCTTCTCTGGGAAGCAACATGGCAACCCGAAGGGGAAACCCACCTTTGGAGGGGATAGCACCCTGCACATCTAAAATGAAATCCACAACGTGTGGTGAGACTTACGTCCCAGTGAATGTGATAAAACATGCAGTGTAGGGTAGCATACAAATGAAATGGAACAGTCAAACATACTCAGGAGTCTCAATGCTTGTACAATTACTATGAAATTATGCAAACATGACTGTGATGTGTTTTTACCCGACACCCGGGGTCTTTTCTCAATCTATGACTATGATTGAGCGCTCGGTCATGTGACCAAGGACCGTCGTTCAGGGCCACCTATGATTAAGTCTTATTATCAATGAAATAACAATGCATGTTGTTATTTTTAGCTTGAGGACCCCCATCTCACTCTTCGCTGAGAGTTCGATGTGGTTACCTTGTTCTTCTTATAATTTAATGTCCAAAGGTCTGTGATGGTCCGGAGACCCTGTGATAGTCCGAAGGCCCTATGACATTTCCTTGCTTGGCCATAGGCCCATGAATGCTTGGAGGTATTATAAATATATACATCTATGAGTATGAGTTGCATGGTATGCACAAACAACTATTCCATAAAGATTTGCAACTCAAAAACCTAAGCATAACCTAGGGTTTCAAGACCTCAATACATACCATTCAAGAAATACTTACTAGCCCTGCAATCAACCAATAACATTCACAAACAAGGTAAACAAGCAAGGGGAAGAAGAATGGGGAACAAACAATAGGGCAATCAAGATGAAAGTGAGTGGGTGACCAAGCTTACCTCAAGAGTGGGAGAAATAGGATGATTGAGGGGGTGGAGAATGATGATCCAAGGCTCCTCTAGAGATTTGAGGCTTTAATCCAAGCTTCTTTCCTTCAATCTCCCCCTTCTCTCTCTAGTTCCTCTCTCTAACAATGGAGAAAATGAAAGAAATGAGGGCCATAAGCCCTAATGCTTTATTTTTAAAAACTAAATCTGCGCGTTCTCGCTTGAACGAGCCTAAAAAACCTTCTCTAGTCGCACGTTCTCGCTCAAGCGAGGATATTCTCGCTTGAGCGAGATCAAGTCAGAGAGAAAACTCTGAAATTCCCCCAATTGCGCTCAAGCGAGTGTTTTCTCGCTCAAGTTAGAAAACCAGAAATGAAATCCTTTGTTTTACCGATATTTTCGCTCAAGCGAGAGGTTTCTTTCTTGAGCGAGAATGAGTTTGTTTAAAGGTGAAACTGAGACCGGAACACTACCATATAACATATCAAATTGAAGCCTCAAATCTTATCTTTCTAATGCAAGTTGAATCACCTAAATCGGAAACCTACAACTCTAGATATCATCAAATTAGTGCACAAAGGTCATTAGTCTTAAAATCCAAAATTAAGCAACAACATTGATTGAAGTCTAACGGGGTACACTTCACGTGAACCATGTTATAACTCATCAATTCACTCTAATTTCCTTAAGTGTGTGTTTGGATGGAGAATTTTAGAATTCTCAAAATTATAATAGACAATGTTGAGTGAATTGTTAAAATGAGAGGAATTGACAATGACAATCTAAAAAGTTTGAACATAAAAGAGAAATATTGAAATTCTCTCTCAATATTTGTCATTTGAAATTCCCCTATTTTTCATAAAAAATCCTCCTATTTATCATTTGGAATTCTTTCTTCTACTATTTTAACACATGAATTCTAGTAATTTCAAATTCTCTTTCCAAACACAAGGTAAATGTGATATGATTCTTATTATAGGTTGATGAGCTGGTAATTTTTTTTCAATTGTAGGTCCTGGATATCATTGTTTGAACGTATATAAGATGCAAATGGTGCAAAGGGAAAGTCTAGGTCAAAACGGATATATCTTACTTGGCCAACCAACCAATAGTTATGCTAACCTTCAAAGTTATGGGCCTAAGTTGGGTCATGACATAATATAAAAACTAAAGCTTTAAGTCAAGATAGGCAATAGGTCTTGCAAGCTTGGTTATACTTAAAAGGAGACACATGTTTTTCTTAATATTGTTGATTGATGATCAAATCATAATTGCTTGGAGAGCTTAATATATAGAAAGTGCTTCGTGTTCTCATCTGCTAATGAAGGTTTACTCAAATTAATGACGTGGATCTTTTTTATTTGTCATACAAACTTTCCTAAGAGAACACTTGAATAGACGGTCATGATATTCCAAAATGTCTCGTGGATCGATGACTTTGATGTTATCTTACCCATTGAAACGTATTTGAGAAACTGTGCAATTCGACGACTGAGATACTTATCCTCGTGTGTCATCAAATTAGAATCTCCTACAATAGAATAAACCAATCAAAATTTTAAAAAATTTATTTTCAGTTTATAGTGTACGCCGAAATGGGTCAAAATAGTAATAAAAATGGGTTTTGAGATAAAAAAGAAATTGATTTGGTAGTGTTTGGATGTTAGGGGAAGGATTTAGGCAGCAAATTGGAAAATTACACTCTGGTCTGCTCGCTCAAGCTAGCAAAGAATTGAATTTTGGGGTTCTGGTATAAAGTTCGGGTGCTTAAGCGCGCTGATGCTCGCTCAAGCGCGCGCGCAGATTTTGTGAGCAACTCAGAAAGTTTGCGCGCTCAAACGCGTGAACACGTTCTGGTTTTTAAAAAACGCGCAGAACCTCCCTCTCCCCTCATTTACTTCATTCAATTAGGGTTCTATAGAGAGAAAGGAGAGAGCTTAGAGAAGGAAGGAGCAAGGAAGAAGAAGGAAGGCTTGATTGAAGGTTTCCCCTACCATTCCTAAGCTTGGATTCATCTCCTCCTCCTCCCTCTTCCCCATTGTCTTCCATTTAAGGTGAGTGAAGCTCACCCACACCACCTCCATTGTATGATTTCCTTCTATGAACCCTAACCTTTCTCCCCCTTGCTATTGTGTGTGTGTTTGAGAAGTTTGGTATGATTATTACTTGAAAATCCTTGGATAGTTGTATGATTGTTTTTTATTGAGCCTCTTTAAAGGAAAACCCTAGGTTAGGGGATTGTGATTTGGATTGTGTTCATGTGTCCCTGTTAAGAGGCTGTGTATCCATAATACAAGTGTGATTTAAATGAGGTTGTAGAAACAAACAGGGAAACACTAGAAGGGGGTTGAATAGTGTTTCAATAAACTTTAACGTTTTTGGAAATCTTTTCGTAAAGAGGGAGTTTTTGCAAAAGCTTTCAGATGAAGAGATTTAATCTGAAGATTAACGTTCCGTCTGAAACACCTTCAGACTAAAAAACTTGTTTTTTCTGAAAACAGAGTTTACGTTAAAAGCTTTTATTTCTACCAATTCAAATCCCTTCTTGTTAGCTTTGAACTGAATTTAAAAAGATTAGGGAAGAGAGAACTTAGCCAGAAAATTTATCCCGGTTCACTCGCAACCACGGTGAGCTACGTCCAGTCCCAGAGCAAAACACAACACCTGGATTTTCACTAATCTTCAGAAGATTACAAGTATTCTTTTCTGTCAAGCCTCTTCAGGCTCTACAACAAGAAGTATTCTTTCCCAACAAGCCTCTTCAGGCTCATAACCAAGTATTGTTTAACAAACAAGTCTCTCCAGGCTCAACACCCAAGTGTTTAAGAATGAAAGATTTTGTTCAAGCTAAGGAACTACAAACAATTTAGAGCTTAAATTAAAATATGTACAAATAAACTAAGTAAGACTCAGGATATTAAAGTTATTTTACAAACACTGAATTTATCTGATTGTTTTACAGCGTAAAACTTGCAGCGTAATGGCTCTTTCTTTCTTAGGTTGTTTTCACTGTCTTGCAAGGTCGTGCATGAAGCTATTTATACTTTGTTTGAGATGATGCCCGTTAAGTTCACCGTTGAGAGATATCATTTATTGCTATTAATCCCGTAGTGAAACAGCTTCTAATAGCTTCTGACACAATACAAGGTAGATGGTGCAGAATTATCTCTGTTCTGAGCACTGCAAAGACTGCGTTGCAGACATTTCCATTTTGGTGCAAGTATTTCAAATGTGCCGGAGCAAGAGGTGGTGCAACTTTGAAAAACAACAACTCCTCATATAGATTAGGAAACTTAGGCACTCTAGGCCTCTATTCCAAAGGAACATTATAGAACCCGCGGGGCACTTCAACAGTAAACATCATCTTAGCATCATTAGTGAATGGAAGTGCTAAGTCATATATAGGAGTTCTGGTGAGATCCCTATGCTTTTCTTTCAACAGTAGAGCCTTGGGAAGGTTGCTTCCAAACCATACACACTCAGCTGAGTCTAAGTCTTCTTCCTTTGTATCAACCTCTGAAAAGTTTGATGAGGATGATGAGTGATGAGGTGCTTCAGGTTGAACAACAGGTACTAGTTCTGAAGTTTTGGGAGAAGGAGTCTTGTCATCCTTTGAAGGAGTGACATTCCCAAAAATAACTCTTGGTTTTCTGGAAGGAACAACTCCTTGCTGAGATGGATCAGCTGATGCACCTTCTTTCTCCTGCTTCTTTTTCTTAAGCTCTTCCAGCTTCCTCTTCCTCTCAAGTTCAGCAACTTATTGAAACTTGATTGCTTCCTCTTGTTGCACAGATCTACTCCTTATAACAATCTGAGGTGCCTCTAGTACAGGAGATAACAATCTTCTCCTTTTAACTCTTCTAGTTATAGCACTAGCTCTCCTCCTTTTTAATCTAGAGGTGGCTTGCTCCAACCTCTCATCTTCTAATATAGCTTCCTGTGCAACAACAACAAGTGCATGATCTTGTGCTTCTTGTTCTTTGACCTTCTGAGCTTCTTCCTTTTCCAAGGAAGTGGCAAGAGTAGCCACTTATTGCAATTCTGGATCTGGATGACTAACAGCCAAAGGTATAGCATTAATGGTTCTCTCGGAATCATCAGATTCTATGTTAAGAACTATAGTAGTAGCACTATGTTGATCAGAAGTAACAGCCTGTCCTTTAGGAATAGAAGTAGGCTCAGTTTCATGAACAACTGGTTCCTCATGAGTCTGGCCCACAATATTAGTTGGTCCTAAGGAGACCTTCTAAGCAGGTTCAAACTGTCTGAGTTGTGCATTACCTTCAGACTGTCTGACAAATACTTCTTCAGCAGGAACTTCCTTCTGTATAGGTTCAGATTCTACAATCTTCTGAACATGCTTGGATCTCTTTCTTTTGATAATTTTTGTAGGAGTAGCTTAAGAAGGTACAAACTTACTCCTGTGAGCATCTCCACGAAGCTCATTCTCTAGTATCTCCAAGGTGCTGCGACCAGTTGCTGCAGCCTTTTCTTTGACAAAGGTCTCCTTGAGGGTAGGTTCAGGAGAAGTTTTCTTTACAAAAATCCCTATCTTCTTAATGTTTACCAAATAGAAGAATACAAGACCTTTATGGTCATATAATCTTTCAATGGGAACCTTGAAGTGAAGCAGAATCTTAGTGATGAGGGTGGTATGGGTGTAGCTTGTTGCTGAGTCACTTACCGTCTTAAGCATGTTGTAGAGAATAAGTTTGGGCAAGTTTAGCTGCTTCTTCTTCAACAAGTGGATAACACAGAATCTTTCCACTTCTGATACATGATTTTTGCTTCCATTTTTTGGAAGAATGCTGCAACCCAGAATAGCATGCAAAACCCTAGCCTTATGGTGCATCAGAGGAGCTCTCAAATCTCCAGGCTCCTTTATGTCGTATAGCATTTTTGTGTATTTCCTAAGGCCACCATGGTTGTGTTCCCACTCAGGAACAAACATCTCCCCTTCAGATTTAACACCAATGATAGTTGCTATTATGTCAGCATCAACAAATACCTTCACTCCCAAAACTGTGGCTTGAATGGAAGTGTACTTCCCATCTTCACTTGTTACAGTCTGAGTTGTCTTCCAGAAGTCTATGACACTCTGCTCGTGCCTTGGACAATTCAAGGAATTGAAGAATGGAGTCCATCCAGCAACATCAAATACATCTATAAGATTAACACCACCGTCCTTGAGAGCGTCAAGATCCACTCCCCTGCTTGGAACAATCTGACCTCCTGCAGATTTCTTGGGTGCCATTGATGAAAGCTTGAAGAAATTAAGAAGAAGGAAGACTTGTCCACAGAGAGAAAACTGAAGTTCTTCGAAGGCAAGGAATTTTGAGAGATGGAAGGTTGAAAAGCTTAAATGTGCATTGGTTCCTTAACCTCCTTTAAATAGTCGTCAAATGAGCAGTAATGATGGCAGTTACAGGGCAGCGCAAACATAGGTAACTGTGCATCATGCTGGGGGTTTTGAAAAGTGGTAGAACCAACCGTCTCAGATAGCCACGTCACTCAGAGTGTGACTTTTCAGATAATGCACAGTTCAGATTGAACTCAATTTCAGAAGATAGCATATATTTCAGATGCACATATTTCAGATAAAGCATGTATTTCAGATAGAGTATAGGTTAAGATAGACAAGCATTGATGCTTTGTATCAATGAACTTAATATCAATGCAAGAATGTTTAGATTATCCCTTGTGAACCTAAATCTATCTTCAGCAAGGGGTTTTGTGAATATGTCTGCCCATTGATGCTTTGTATCAATGAACTTAATATCAAAAACTCCTTTCTGAACATAGTCTCTAATGAAATGATGCTTGAACTGTTTGTAGTTTCTTAGCTTGAACTAAAAGATGTACAAATAAACCGAGTAAGACTCAGAATATGAAAGTTATTGTACAAACAATGAATTTATCAGAGTGTTTTACAGCGTAAAACTTGCAGCGTAATGGCTCTTTCTTTCTTAGGTTGTTTTCACTATCTTGCAAGGTCGTGCATGAAGCATTTTATACTTTGCTTGAGATGATTCCCGTTCAGTTCACCATTGAGAGATAGAATTTAATGCTATTAATCCCGTTGTGAAACAGCTTCTAATAGCTTCTGACACAATACAAGGTAGATGGTGCAGCACTATCTCTGTTCTGAGCACTGCAAAGACTGCGTTGCAGACATTTCCATTTTGGTGCAAGTATTTCAAATGTGCAGGAAAGTCTCTGAGCAGCTTGCCTTAATAAGGTTAGACCAAAGACTTGTTTCAGAAGGCGTTGAACTGACTTGAGTCTTTATCAGAGATCTTCAGAGGGCTTCACTCTTCAGATGGTTTCTGATCTCAGACAATCTGCCACGTCATACGTCTTCAGATGGTCTTCTTTGGCTTCAGATGATATCATGCCTCAGATGACCGAACCACTTCAGACGATCTTACTTCTTCAGTCAGTAGATCACTTCAGATGGTCATTTTACTGAAACATGAAAGACACATTAAAAGCATAGACAATTATTTGCAGTAGATATTTTAACAGAATTTGTTACTCATTAAAACTTAGGAAAATGAGACTCAATCATTACTAAATACATAATGGTATTTTTTAGACTCAATAGAGTTTATCCTCTATAGGGGTTTCATTGCATGATTGGGAGCTTAGGTTATGTTTCATTGTTCAATTAAGCTCATGTTCAAGTAAAGGTCACTGTTAATTAACAATATTCCCATTATTCATGTTCAAATCATGTTATTCAGAGATTCAAGTAAAATACTCAAGTTAGGCTTCAGCCATCACAGGTCTCGGACCAATCATGTTCATGTTAAAACTAGGCTTCGGCCGTCAGGTAACGGTGGCGACTTTATGTCCCCAAGGGAGATATACCTTGTAGTCTGAGCTCAGTCTAACTGCATGTCAAGTAAAAAGACCCCTACTGCTGGGTTAGCAGTTCATGTTCATGTCATGTTTGAAATTACCTTGCTGGAATGATATTCATGTTTATCATAATCCTTATCCTGTTATGTCTGATGATGTTAATTTACCTGTATGCACTGCTTTGCTCACTAAGGCATTAGTCTCACCCTTTCGTGGGTTTATGTTTTAGATCCACAGGCGGGTCGCTGATGACTTGATTGTTGTATCGGGCTTAGAGTTTATCTGGCCGAAGGCCACCATTTTGTGCTATAATTTCATTTACTAGATTGTATAATTGATATGATGTGTGTATTTTGATGGATATTTAGTACATATGTATCTCTATGTTTCCGCTTCGTTAGAACGCATATATTATAATATCCATGACATAGTTATGGTACCGATTCATAAGACATGTCCAACTGGAACCTTGTATTTAATTATACATGTTGGATTTTCTGTTATTGATATTGTTAATGTCACAATAAATAATTCCTTAAATTCGGGACTTATGCTTCCAACGGGCATAATTCCTGAGTTCTGGAAATTAGGGCGTTACATTATAGTATCAGAGCAGTTCAATCCAATTGGACTGTGGATTAGTGTTTTCTCGCTATTTAGTCAACATCCTTTATACATTATTACGAAATATAGAGACTGATCACCTCTGTGTTTTGTAATTGATGTGTAGACGATCATGGCTGGAGGCAGGAGAGGTAGGCCCCCAATACGAAACTGACCCCCTTCACCACAGAATACCAACCTGGACCCGGTGGCCGCGGCCCTCCAAATGCTTACACGCATCATGGGGGATCAGGTGGCATCTAACCGAGATCAGGCCACCGGCAATGCTGCTATGCTTCGGGAACCCCGCCGCGTACCAACGGGAACGCCCCTACCCCAAGTGGTAGACCCGTTTGTGCAAGGTCTCACCGAGTTTTGGAAGCATAGTCCTTCCTCATTCTCCGGGGCATTGGACCATGAAGCGGCAGCTAAGTGGCTCAAGGACCTCAAAAGGATCTTTGGAGTCAGGAGGTGTTTCGAAGAGCTGAAAGTGTCTTATGTTACATGCATGCTTCGGGGAGAGGCCGAGGACTGGTGGCAAGGAGCTAGTGCCCTCTTTGGCACACCAGGGGTTCCCATCACTTCGGAACAATTCGAGACTGCCTTCCTAGATACGTATTTTCCAGCCAACGTGAGGAGGCAAAAGAATTTAAATTTGACCCAAGTTATGTATACTTCAAAGATTTTTTTTACAAAGTTTAATAGCTAAACAATTTCATGAACTATGGAAGCTACAAGCTATATTAATGTTTTACTTGCCAAAGCATAAACTAATGCATTTTTTTGAACATCCATTCCCAATAACCAATATGTTAATTTTTTGTATCAAGTTTAAGTTGCCCAGTTACAACTAAGATATAGCTAAAAGAGTATCTCGTGCTTTCAATTATGTTTAACATTTGCATCAAGTTTAAGTTGTCGAAATATTTTAGGGAGATAGTTAAAAGAACCTCTCAAAATTGCTACATGAGTTGATGATTTCCCACATATTTAACCCCTCTATATAGAAATATCCTTATAAAAAACATTCTAACTCCATCATTTGTGTAGTGCTCACATGGGATCATTGTGATATGATTCTTATTATAGGTTGGTGAGCTGGTAATTTTTTCAATTTTAGGTCCTGAATATAATTGTTTGAACGTATATATGAGAAGCAAATGGTGCAAAGGCAAAGACTAGGTCAAACCGGATATATCTTACTTTTCCAACCAACCAATAGTTATCCTGACCTTCAAAGTTATGGGCCGAAGTTGGGTGAAATTATATAAAATCTAAAGCTTTGAGTCAAGATAGGCAGTAGGTCTTGCAAGCTTGGTTATACTAAAAAGGAGACAAATGTTTTTCCTAATATCGTTGATTGATGATCTAAACATAATTGCCTGCAGAGGTTAATATATAGAAGGGGTTCGTGTTCTCATCGGCTAATGAAGGTTTATCGTATTAATGACGTGGATCATTTTTATTTGTCTTACAAACTTTCCTAAGAGAACACTTGAATAGACGGTCACGATATTCCAAAATGCCTCGTGGATCGATGACTTTGATGTTATCATACTCGTTCAAGCGTATTTGAGAACTGTGCAATTCGACGGCTGAGATACTTATCCTCGTGTGTCATCAAATTAGAATCTCCTTCAATAAAATGAAACGCTCAAAATTTAAAAAAAAAATTATTTTCATTTTATAGAGTATGTCGAAATGGACAAGTTTGTTTTATCTTGTGCAATTTAATTTTGTAACAAAGTTTTTGCTCCCTTCCGAATTATTCAAATTGGAAACCAAAAATGAATGTTTCCACTTTTTATAGTAAATGATTTTTTATTTTCAGTCAATTATGGGACATGGATTCAAGAAATAATTTAAAAAATATTCAAATTAAAATGGTAAGTTGCACTCATTTGAACCTAAGTACATTCTTTACTTAAAAAATAATGGTGTGAATAAATAAGAACCAGACATTTTGAGTTGTTTTCCCTACATCGTTATTTTCCAAGTTCCTTATTGTTTGTAATACTCATATTATCAGTTTGTAAGTTTTCTCAAGATATTTATTTCATCTTTACTCTCGAAGTTACATACAAATATTTAAAATCTGTTGTTGAATATGGTCACAAAAAAGGTTAAAAAACAGAAAAAATTTATATTAAAATAGCTTAAAACATAACATATTAATTTTTAAACTAAAAAATATTATAAAATTTAAGGATTTTCTATGAATAAGAGTACCGTTTTGTCGACTTAAAACAAAAAAGACATGTATAAACTAAAATATTAACTTCATATATTTTAAAAGGTTTGATGGGTATGTATTATCAATGAAAAAAATTTATACGGTCATCCAATGATTTATTACCACATCATATAACATCCGATGTGTTATTAAAATCGATAGACAATATTACAATAACATGCTATTCAATGATGGTATTAAATTTTGTACACATTGTATACACCTTAGAATAACATCTTGTAATGCTCTTGCGTTAGCATCCGAAGTATATAAAACTGCGTGGATTTGAAGTTAACAAAAAAAAAATAAGCAGCAAGATGTAGTTAGAGTTGATAGTATGCTATTTCAAGATGACAAATATGTCTGAATAATGAACACATGTTACCTGCATCTTCCAACTTTTGAATATATGAACACATGGTCAACTTGTTGGGGTAGAGAAAAAAAATACAGAGAAGTTGAAAGATTTATGTTAACAAAATCGAAAATTAATTAATAAAACCAATAAGGTTCAGCGTATATAAAAATACGCATTACATTTTTTACTGAGTACATAAACCAACAATCATGTCAACATTTTGTATAACATCTACTATCCAGTTTTCCTAATATGAAAAGAAATTCTTTCAGCTGACCTTTGAGGCAGAATAATGAATTAATCAGAAAACCGAGGCCAAGTTGTGGGGACCATTCCATAGGTCTATATAACCCCAAAAAACACCTACCCTTGTACCCATAACGTAATTGGCCAGTGGCATTGGCTTTGCCATGAAAACAAATATAACTTACCTTTCTTTTTCTTTCATTTCAATTCCAAACTGTCAGAGAGAACTACTAATGTACAAAAAAGATAGACTAAATTAGTAAAGAAAAAACACAGAATAAGGCAGACATTGATATTAAATATTTTATCTTTATAAATAAATGAGATTAGGAACAGAGGCTTTACCTAAACAAAAGCATGGGTCATTGCTGAAATAAGAGGGACAACTCCTTCATACTCTTTAGGACAGACTCGCTTATATACAATAATGTACCTCCAACATTTGGAATTATCCAAAACTACATTACCATATATACTCCACTCTATTTTCTCATTTTGCACTTAAGCAAATCAATTTGCAACAATGATTGGAACAGAGTGTAGTGGTGCACAACACTTTCTGGTGCAAGGAAATAGCCATAGAACATTTTTTAAGGGGGTAAAAACAATATTAGAAACAAAAATTAACACTCAAATGACCCTTAACATAATAAACAGAAAAAACATGGATCTATCTGTGGAAACCAAAATCCAAGTAGTTGGGAGGGAGGGAGAGAAGTACCTAAAGGGTGAGTGATTGCAGTCGCAACTGCCATAGAAAGTCCACTTGCAGCAAAGTGGTTGAAAACAACGACAGAGAACACAACCCAATTGTTCTTTCCATCATTTTGGGTCATGAGACATTTTATTCTCAAATCTCACAATTCAAAATTAAAACTTCATAATGTTGAAGAAATCACAGGCATGCATTGTTAAAAAAAAGCGATTTTTTTATTCATGTACATTCAATTACATTCTAGCTTTCTCCTTGGGAAGAAAAAAACACACGCAAACAAACTTGTACTTTTTTATTTGTGATTCAAAACTGGGGAATTAAAATGTGGTGAAGAAAAATACCTGCACCTTCTGGACGAAAAAAAGTTATCAAGCAATGAAGAACATAAAAAACCACAAAAATATAGCAGAAAAAGAGAGTGTGACACAGAAAAATCAAATGAACAAAAAATAAAAGAGAGTGTGACACTACAAAAAGTAGACGAATGCCTAACAAACTCCATTTGAAAATTACCGTATGAATTGGCTCAAATTCACAAAGCCCCATGAAAAGAATTTGCTTGGAAATATCACAACAGAATAGCAGAAACATCAAAGGGTAAATACCCCAAATCTTGTACCAAACAGAATAAAATAGAATAACAACAGGCAGAATAAAATATCAAAGGGTAAATACCCCAAATTCATAGAAAGATCATTTAAAAAAATAAAATAACAACAGGCAAAATATCATCAGACAATTAAAAATAGAGGAGAGTTAAAAATTTATGGAGGGAAAAAAAATTAAAAAAAATATGAGATCTGAATTTGAACCCTAATAATTTAACGCAAAAAATGAATATCAGAATGAAGAGCAGCTGATTGGTAATACAGAGAACCACAAAACTCACTTCGAAAAAGTGCCCTGCAAAATGATGGAGACAAAGAAACAACAAAAAAAACAATAGTGAAGATTAATGGATTACAGCAAGAAAATAAAAATATGGTATCGTAGAAAAAAATAACGTTTTCCTCCTCCATGGGTGAGGCTACGAAATAAAAAATGAATCAATAAACAGACAAAACAGAAAAAAAAAACCTTAATAATCCAAGCCAAAAAAGAAATAACAAAATAAATAACAAATAATTAGCAAAACAAAGAACCAAACTACTCAGCTCCAAAAAGAGCCCTGCAAAATGATGGAGACAAAGAAACAACAAAAAATGGTAAAATTAATGGATTACCGAATACAACAAGAAAATAAAAATTCGGTATCAACCAAAAAATTACAAAAGCTTCAATAATTACAAAAATTCAAAACAAATACACATATGGATCATTGATCAAAAACTGAAGAAATTGAAAAGGAAGATAGTCTAAATAAAAAAATTGTGTAAATGAATAAATTGAAAAATCAGTGAAGAACGAAGAACAAATATTTCAAAACAGTCTAATTCATCTTTCTTGATGTAGTGATTAGGGGTCAGAAGCCCTCACATTTCTCGTTGAGCAATAAGCAACGTGCGATAATCCTCTTCCTAGGTCCAGTAATATTGGATCGCACATATCCAAGAACAAAACTGAAATCAAAATTAAAATAACATGGAAGAATGTACATAAGTCATAGTTAAAAACAATATTGAAAAGGGGAAACGATTAGGGTTTAGTCAAAGCAGCCACCACATTGTCGGTGGTGACCATTGCACCTCTCGTTGCATTGGCGCAACCACATGTTGGTCTGCAGAGGCAGTCACTACAACATCTTCATCTCGTCTTCATCTCATCATAACACCGTTGCAGCGCCTTCATAGATTCCAAAGGCCACCGTAGACTCGCCCTCGTCTAGCCGTTGCCGTCTCAATCACCTAACTCGCCATTTAGCAACCATCAAATGAATCTGGAATGAAATTGAAAGGCATAAAAAAAGGCATCAAAAAATTAAACCAAATAGTAAAACCAAAAGAAAGTAAGGAATGGAGTAAACGAATAGGTTTCAGAAAGAAGATGTAGAAAAATGTAATATGTCCTTTGGAAGAAGAATGAGTTTCAGAAAATAATTTCTTTACTGAATAAAGAAAAGAGAAGACTATGAATAAATACTCATTTCTTGGAAATCTGATGAGGTGAGTGGGAAAGAGTATTGACATTTATTATAGGTTCTAGTTTCCAAACAGACTACCTATTTATTGTAATTCAATTTCCAACTTGAATTAATGACTTACCATTCAAATTCAAATTCAAATAAGTTGCTAAAATTATTATACCAATAAAAGAATTTGTTATTAACTAATTATTAATAATTAATTTCAAATAAGGTATTTTAAATTTAATATTATTGGAATTAAAGTTAATCAATTTCTAATATTATTGAAACCAAATTTTATTTAAAAATAAAATTTAAATCTGATTCACAAAAACAATTTTCGAATAAGGTATTTTGAAATTTTTAAACTTTAATTTAATTAGAATCGTAGAAAGGTTGTTTAATTTAAAAAAAATCATGGAATAATTTAAACTTAAATCAGACTAAAAAATATTATATTCACAAAAGTAAATTTAGAATGAGGCATTTTTAAAACATACTGCAACGTAAAATATTATTATAATTAAATTTAATTTTAAAAAATCTTATTCATAAATAAAAATGAATAATGAAATTGAAAATAAAACAAATTTTAAATGAGGCATTTTTAAAACATACTGCAATGTAAAATATTATTATAATTAAATTTAATTTAAAAAGTAATAAAATCTTATTCACAAAAAAAAAACAAATAAGGAAATTTAAAAAAAATAAATTTTAAATGAGGCATTTTTAAAACATGGTGGCATTTAAAATACACCCCTTGAAAAAGGGGTGTATGTTACACTCTTCACTATTAGTCGTAGGATGCAGCCTTTTTATATCAAATGGCTACAATCTTCAGGTTATGAATCGGTTTCTCATTTGTTTGTCCAAGTTGTGTATTTGCAAGTTAGTCCAACTGTAATTCTTTTTTTATTTTTTGCATCGTTCTTAGATTTTGGCCCAAAATAGGTGATTGGAATACATCGAAATGGGTAAAGCATGGTTTCTATCGAGGGGTTGAGTGGTGATTGTTGACCTTATGTGGGATGTTGATAGTTTTGGAGGATGAGTGGATGGGTTTGTTGGTGGCTAGTAGTGAGTAGAGTTAGATGTGTTAGTGGAGTTAAGAAGTAGTATAAGATTCATCATTCATGAGATATGAAGTGGTTAGATGTGTTAGTAGAGTTCAGACTTCTTGAGTTCCCTCAAAAACAGGGTTGAACTTCTTGATGAAGTCTTCTGTCCAACCATTGTCACAGAATGTCTCTGCCTTAGTAATCATATTGTAGCCTATGTGTCACTCTTCTTCAACTGTGGCTTATTGCTTCCCCCTGTTCGTCCATTATAGACCTCCATGTCACCCTCTCCATGCGGCTTCATCCCCCCTCACAGCAAGCATAACCACAATTCAAACAGGCGCGAAGTAGGCCCCTCGCAGTGCGGTCACGGAAGCTTCTTCATCTCCAATGAGCAGTGCCGCGCCATAGTGATTGCGTTCCTTCTAGACATCAATGCGATGGCCATGGAAGTCAATAGAGTGAACCAACACCAATTGCGACGGAGGTGTACGGCCAGAAACACAAGAACGTATAGTGTGACGACGAAAAACGAGGAGAGAAGAAATAAAAGAGCAAAAAGCAAACAAAAAAAACCTTGAGACAATGGGAGCAACTAGACGACCACCATGGCGGATGCTACAACAGAGGGAAATAATGTAAGGACCAAACGACAATTTCTGTTTTAAGTTTAAATTAAAATTGTAGGCGAACAAACTTACTTCAGCCGATTTTTTACAGGAGTGTAACTTACACCCTTAGTAGGAGGAGTGTATTTTAAATGGCACCTTAAAACATACTGTAACGTAAAATATTATTATAATTAAATTTAATTTAAAAATAAATAAAATCTTATTCATAATAAAAATGAAAAAAGAATTAAAAATTAAAAAGAGAATAGTTAAAAACTTATGGAGGGAGAAGAAATTCAAAAATAGGTGATTTAAATTTGAATTTTTATGATAAAAAAACTTGGATTACATTTACTGATGAGAGAAGGAATAAATAACAATTTATCTTTAAGGGAGAGAGAACAAGTAAGGATTTCCTTTTTAAAAATGAAAATACGTGAATTATCATTGGGAAAGAAGAGAGAGAAGATATGACCTTAAACTTTTGGAGGGAAAATGGATTTAATCTGGAGGTGCCACCTCATAGAATCCACTAAGCAAAAACCTTCTTTTATATAATATATTAAAAATTAAAAAGAGAAGAGTTAAAAACTTATGGAGGGAGAAGAAATTCAAAAATAGGTGATTTAAATTTGAATTTTTTTGATAAAAAAACTTGGATTACATTTAATGATGAGAGAAGGAATAAATAACAATTTATCTTTAAGGGTGAGAGAAAAAGTAAGGATTTCCTTTTTAAAAAAGAAAATACATGAATTATCATTGGGCAAGAAGAGAAAGAAGATATGACCTTAAACTTTTGGAGGGAAAATGGACTAATCTGGAGGTGCCACCTCACAGAATCCACTAAGCAAAAACCTTCTTTTATATAATATATTGATCTTTATAAAAAACATCCTAACTCCATCATTTGTGTAGTGCTCACATGGGATCATTGTGCTATGATTCTTATTGTAAGTTGGTGAGCTGGTAATTTTTTTTTTTCAATTTTAGGTCCTGGATATAATTGGCAAATGGTGCAAAGGCAAAGTCTAGGTCAAAACAGATATATCTTACTTTTCCAACCAACCAATAGTTATGCTGACCTTCAAAGTTATGGGCCAAAGTTGGGTAACATTATAAATGTAACATCCCGCAAATTAGGAGCTTAAATAATTTATTAGGTTACAAACAAGAGAATTAGGTATTAGTAAGTAAAGAAGGGTTAAATTAAGGAGCTATAGGTTAAAACCCTATTACAAACCAAGTTTAGGCTTTAACTTAAGTGAATTTAAGAAAATTGGGTTCTGGTAATCGATTACAGGGAGTCTGTAATCGATTACCCGAGAGCTAGTTTTTAGGTAATCGATTACCTACAGGGTTGTAATCGATTACCTGAGGACTGAGTTTTTGGTAATCGATTACCAGTTTCCCAGAAACGTTTCCTAGTGTAAATTCTACCTCTGGTAATCGATTACAACATTACTGTAATCGATTACCAGCTGTCCAGTATATATACCCTTTGCATGCAAAACTCAGAATTTTCAATTGCCTTCTTCACCATTCGAACCCTAGAGAGAGAAAGAGTGTTCCTAGAGAGAGAAAGTAGAAATTTGAAGTGGTTGAGGAGAATCAAAGCTAGGATTCACCAAAGGAACTTCCAATCCATCAATTCCTCTTGAGATTTTCAAGAAATTGGTGAGTATAACTCACACACCCACTTTTCTCTTTGAGTTTGATTTCTCCCCAATGTATGAACCCTATACTCTTTAATCCCTCTTCTATATGATTATTGTGGTTAGATTAGTAATGTATGCATGAGATTGAGTAGTTTGGTTAGTATTTTCATGGAAAACCTTAGGGTAGCGAGATTTACGAAAGTAGCGAGATTACGAAATTAACGAAATACTCATTGTATGATCCCTACCCTTCGATTCCCTTCTATAGGGTTGCATTGAATAGATTTATGAAGTCTATGCTAAGAATTGAGTAATTTATGCTATGGATTGATTGTAAATCCCTTGGATTTCGAAGTTACGAAAGTTACGAAAGTTTTCGAAACACTCGAAATACTCGAAATTCTAGTTTTGGGTTATCAATTCATGTTTACCGGTTTCGACCGTGAGTTAAGTAAGCCAGCCTTCGTGCTGTGAGTTAAAACTTCAGTTTTCATTATTGATTCATGTAAGCTGGTTTCGATCGTGAGTTAATTTAAGCCGGCCTTTGTGCTGTGAGTTAAGAAAATTCAGTGATTATAAGAAAACTTGACTTCGGTCCAATAATGGGTGAGATTCGTCCCCAGGAAAGACGTTTTCCGTAGTCTGAGCTCAGGTCTAACTCCAGTTTCAGTAATAAGTTCATGTCTGCTGGGCACAACAGTGAGTTGCATTATTATTGCATTGTAATGACTTGAGTATTAAGTTTATGAATATGTTATGTTAGTTATCTTTATTTGATATGAATTTGAGTATGATATTTAGCTTTATATTAGTTAGTTAATTTGATCTTCCCCACACTTTATGCATGTTTAGTTATACTCGCTGAGATTATTATCTCACCCCACGTTTCGGGGATATACTCTAGCTGCGCAAGTATTTCGGGTAATAGTGAAGCAGGGAAAGGGATGCTTGAAGCGGAGTAGTATTTCAAGTAGAAGACTTATTAGTTGAATTAGTTAATATGTATTGATTGATTGAGGTGTATTGATGTTGTAATGTAATTGCTTAAACTAATCGTTGGATAGTTTTAAGCGAATGTTTGACGATATTGAAAATTTAACGTAATGATTTCAAGAACTTCGGGAATAGTGTCTCCAACGGGCATTAATTCTGAGTTCAGAAATTAGGGCTTTACAATATAAAACTAAAGCTTTGAGTCAATATATGCAATATGTAACATCCCGCTATTTAAGACCTTAATTCATAGGAAATTTATAACATGAATAGAATGAAGTAAGGAATAGATAAGAAAAGCTTAAGAGTCAAAAATCAGAGTTTCACACATCAAGATTTTCGCTCAAGCGAGTAGGTCTCGCTCAAGCGAATTATGCATCAAAAACTGTAGGATTTCAGATCTGCAAGTCTCGCTCAAGCGAGAGCATCTCGCTTAAGCGAGAAACAGGGCACAAAATGTGTTGCTCTCTGGATGATTTTTGCTCAAGCGAAAATATTCCAGAGAGAGTGTATTTTCATGGGCTTTCCATCTCGCTCAAGCGAGAATTCTCGCTTGAGCGAGAAGATGGTTACAACGTTTTTAAAATACGAACATAGACAGTTTCCACTCAGTTTTTCTTTCCTTTTCTTCGTCTTTTCAGAGAGAGAAAGAGAGGTTCTAGTGAGAGAATGTTCCAGTGAAGGTCAAGAACGACTTCTACCCAACCAAGATCAAGTTCTCCATTAATCTACTAATCTCCAACGCTCCTTTCTTCCGTTCGTCTTTCGTATTTTCCACTCTCAGGTGGGTGTGACTCTCACTTGTTTGTTATTCTTGCTGTCAGAACATGACCCCTATTCTTCTCCCCCTTTCTTTCTTGCAATAGTGATGTACGTATGAGATAAACTCAGGAAATATGCATGTATTGATGATTGGGTGTATTGATTTGCAAAACCATAGGGTAGAGGACTTGAATGATTATGTATTATGAACCTTGAGTGTATTATTATGAAATCATGGGCCTTTGGCCATCACAGTCATGAATTATGAGTTAAGATATCACAGGGCTTATAGCCATCACAGAGCCTCCGGGCTATCACAGGGTCATTGACCGTCACAGGCCTTCGGGAAATTTATTTAAGAAAGACGTGGTAACCACATCGAACTCATGTCCAAGAGGGAAATGGGGTCCCTAATCACAGAATGAATTATGATTTAAATATTATTTAATACTTAATCATAGGTAGCCCTGGACGACGGTCCTTGGTTACATGGCCGAGCGCTCACCACAATCACGTTACAGAGAAAAGACCCCGGGTGTCGGGTAACAACACCTCACAGTCATGCATTGCATCACAAGAATTAATTTAAAGATGATGAACCATGTCTAATTTCCTTTATTTGTAATGCTTTGAATAATTATGTATCTTGTAATGGTTCTTGGTTGTTTCCCCACCCCGCACACACTTATCACGCTCACTGGGACATTGGCCCCACCCCACTCTGTGGGAATATATTTCAGACGTGCAGGATACTCCACAGGATAGTGACGAGTAGTGCAAGACTCATGGATGATAATAATTTTATGTTCGATTATGTTTGATGTATTGAACGTTGCCTAGAACCATTACTGTTATTAATTAGGATGTTCTTAGGGAATTATTAGGTTACTATTTTGTATCGCATTGGTACCTTGGAGGCAAACTTGTTTTGATGTTCTTTGATTTATGTATGTAATGTTTGGAGCTTTAGTAATTGTTGGGTTACTTAAGCATATTTCCTTGTTTGCCGATATGCGAAATGAGCGAATTAATTTCACGAATTTGGAAATAGTGTTCCCAACAGGCATTATTTCTGAATTTAGAAATTAGGACGTTACACAATAGGTCTTGCAAGCTTGGTTATACTTAAAAGGAAACAAATGTTTTTCCTAATACCGTTGATTGATGATCAAAACATAATTGCCTGCAGAGGTTAATATATAGAAGGGGTTCGTGTTCTCATCAGCTAATGAAGGTTTATCGTATTAATGATGTGGATCATTTTTATTTGTCATACAAACTTTCCTAAGAGAACACTTGAATAGACGGTCACGATATTCCAAAATTCCTCATGGATCGATGACTTTGATGTTATCTTACTCGTTCAAACGTATTTGAGAACTGTGCAATTCGATGACTCAGATACATATCCTCGTGTGTCATCAAATTAGAATCTCCTTCAATAAAATGAAACGCCCAAAATTTTTTAAAAAAATTATTTTCATTTTATAGAGTACGTCGAAATGGACAAGTTTGTTTTATCTTGCGCAATTTAATTTTGTAACAAAGTTTTCCCTCCCTTCCCAATTATTCAAACCTGGAAACCAAAAATAAATGTTTCCACTCTATATGGTAAAGGTTTTTTTATTTTCCGTCAATTATGCGACATGGATTCAAGAAATAATTTAAAAATATTCAAATTAAAAATGGTAAGTTGCACTCATTTGAATCTAATTACATTCTTTACTTAAAAAATAATGGTGTGAATAAATAAGAAACAGACATTTTGAGGTTATGAGGTGTTTTCCCTTCATCGTTATTTTCCAAGTTCCTTAATGTTTGTAATACTCATATTATCAGTTTGTAAGTTTTCTCAAGATATTTATTTCATCTTTACTGTAACGCCTAAATTTCTAAATTCAAGGCTTAGTCCGTTGGAGACTAAAATCCTAAATTTTCGAAATTCAAAACGCGCCATTTTGAATATCACACATCACAAGTCGATAAGAAACCAACGATATCTTATACAAATTGTGAGAAACTTAAACTTATATACATATACATAGTCGGTAAAAGTACACAAAAGGCCCAAAGGCTACAAACTAAACATTTCGAACATAAAGCAAAATATACACAAGTCTTCCTACACAATCTAAGATATACTAAATTCCAACTTATAGCTAACTCCTGCCTTCAAATCACTGATCCCCGCCAGAAGATGCCTGCACCCCTAGATTGTGTCCACAAAACGCGTGGTGAGACTAATGTCTCAGTGAAGTATAACTACGCAACATGTTATATGAGAGAAATAGAGAATGAAATGCTACAATCATCACCAAGCAAGATATACATACAAACTAAGCATTTTAAATATAAAGGCATCTAATCTGCATAACCCAGCCGACAGGCTGTGGCACATACGCCCTCAACTGAACTCAGTGCATACACCATCAACTGAACTCAGTGCATACACCATCAACTATAACTAAATTCTTTAACTCACAGCACAAGGCCGGCTTAACTAACACATAATCAAACTAGCACACATGAATCGATGATAAGAACCGAGATTTTGAAAGCTTCGTAACTTCGTCATTCCAAGATTTTCCAAACACTTAAACATTAATTACTCAACTTAAGCACAAATATCATAAATCAAATCAATTTAACCGAATAGAAAGGGAATCGAAGGGGTAGGGATCATACAACGAGCATTTCATCAATTTCGTAATCTCGCTACTTTCGCAAATCTCGCTACCCTAAGGTTTTCAACGAAACAACCAACCAAACTACTCAAATTCATGCATACATTACTAATCTAACCTCAATTATCGTATAAAAGAGGGATTAAAGAGTAGGGTTCATACATTGGGGAGAAATCAAACTCAAAGAGAAAAGTGGGTGTGTGAGTTATACTCACCAATTCTTGAAAATCAAGGAGGAATTGATGAATAGAGATGTGCCCTTGATGTTTTCTAGCTTCAATTCTCCTTAATCACTTCCAAAAATCCACTTCCTCTCTCTAGAAACCCCCCTCTCTCTCTAGGGTTCGAAGGAAGAAGAAGAACAAAACCCGTTTTCTGATTTTTTTCATGTCCACGTATTTATACTGGACAGCTGGTAATCGATTATAGTAATGTTGTAATCGATTACCAGAGGTGAAAATTACACTAGAAAACGTTTCTGGAACTCTGGTAATCGATTACAACCCTTGGTAATCGATTACCAAAAACTCAGCTCTCAGGTAATCGATTACGGTAATCGATTACCTAAAAACTAGCTCTCGGGTAATCGATTACAGACCCCCTGTAATCGATTACCAGCAACCCAAAACCCTTCAATTATTCAACTTACCTTCCCTTAATTACTAATACTTAATTCTCTTTACTTTTAGCCTAATGGGTTATTAAAGTTCCTAAATTGCGGGATGTTACATTTACTCTCAAAGTTATATACAAATATTTAAAATTAGTTTTTGAATATGCTAAAAAAAGGGTAAAAAATAGAAAATATTTATATTAAAATAGCTTAAAACATAACACATTAATTTTTAAACTAAAAAATATTATAAAATTTTAGCATTTATCTACGAATAAGAGTACCGTTTTGTCTACTTAAAACAAAAAGACATGTATAAACTAAAATATTAACTACATATAGTTTAAAAGGTTTGATGGGTATGCATTATCAATGAAAAAAAATTAAACGGTCATCCAATTATTTATTACCACATCATATAACATCCGATGTGTTATTAAAATCGATAGACAATATTACAATAACATGTTATTCAATAAATGGTATAAAACTCTGTAAACATTGCATACCCCTTAAATAAGACTTTTAATATTTTAACCAACCCAAAGAATTTAAATTTGACCCAAGTTATGTATACTTCAAAGATTTTTTTTTACAAAGTTTAATAGCTAAACAATTTCATGGACTATTGAAGCTACAAGTTATATAAATGTTTTACTTGCCAAAGCATAAACTAATGCATTTTTTTAACATCCATTCCCAATAACTAATATATTTATTTTTTGCATCAAGTTTAAGTTGCCCAGTTACAACTAAGATATAGCTAAAAGAGTCTCTCGTGCTTTCAATTTTGTTTAACATTTGCATCAAGTTTAAGTTGCCAAAATATTTTAGGGAGATAGTTAAAAGAACCTCCCGAAATTGCTACATGAGTTGATGATTTCCCACATATTTATCCCCTCTATATAGACATATCCTTTTAAAAAATATCCTAACTCCATCATTTGTTTAGTGCTCACATGGGATCATTGTGAATGATTCTTATTATAGGTTGGTGAGCTGGTAATTTTTTTTTCAATTTTAGGTTCTGGATATAATTGTTTGAACGTATATATGAGAAGCAATTGGTGCAAAGGCAAAGTCTAGGTCAAAACAGATATATCTTACTTTGCCAACCAACCAATAGTTATTGACCTTCAAAGTTATGGGCAGAAGTTGGGTGACATTATATAAAATCTAAAGCTTTGAGTCAAGATAGGCCGTAGGTCTTGCAAGCTTGGTTTTACTTAAAAGGAGACAAACATTTTTCCTAATACCGTTGATTGATGATCAAAACATAATTGCCTGCAGAGGTTAATATATAGAAGGGGTTCATGTTCTCATCGACTAATGAAGGTTTATCGTATTAATGACGTGGATCATTTTTATTTTTCATACAAACTTTCCTAAGAGAACACTTGAATAGACAGTCACGATATTCCAAAATGCCTCGTGGATCGATGACATTTATGTTATCTTACTCGTTCAAACGTATTTGAGAACTGTGCAATTCGACGACTTAGATACTTCTCCTCGTGTGTCATCAAATTAGAATCTCCTTCAATAAAATGAAACGCTCAAAATTTTAAAAAAGTTAATTTTATTTATAGAATACGTCGAAATGGACAAGTTTGTTTTATCTTGGGCAATTTAATTTTGTAACAAAGTTTTCCCTCCCTTCTCAATTATTCAAACCTGGAAACCAAAAGTGAATGTTTCCACTTTATATGGTAAAGGATTTTTTATTTTCCGTCAATTATGTGACATGGATTCAAGAAATAATTTAAAAAATATTCAAATTAAAAATGGTAAGCTGCACTCATTTGAACCTAAGTACATTCTTTACTTAAAAAATAATTGTGTGAATAAATAAGAACCAGACATTTTGAGGTGTTTTCCCTTCATCGTTATTTTCCAAGTTCCTTAATGTTTGTAATACTCATATTATCAATTTGTAAGTTTTATCAAGATATTCATTTCATGTTCACTCTCGATGTTATATACAAATATTTAAAACTAGTTGTTGAATATGCTCACAAAAAAGGGTAAAAAATAGAAAAAAATTATATTAAAATAGCTTAAAACATAACACATTAATTTTGAAACTAAATTTTTTTATAAAATTTAAGCATTTATGTACAAATAAGAGTAACGTTTTGTCTACATAAAACAAAAAGACATGTATAAACTAAAATATTAACTTCATATATTTTAAAAGTTTTGATGGGTATGCATTATCAATGAAAAAAAAATTTATACGGTCATACAATGATTTATTACCATATCATATAACAATCCATGTGTTATTAAAATCGATAGACAATATTATAATAACATGCTTTTCAATGATGGTATTAACCTTTGTAAACATTGCATACCCCTTAAATCATACTATTAATATTTTAACCAACCCAAAGAATTTAAATTTGACCCAAGTTATGTATACTTCAAAGATTTATTTTTACAAAGTTTAATAGCTAAACAATTTCATGGACTATTGAAGCTACAAACTATATTAATGTTTTACTTGCCAAAGCATAAACTAATGCATTTTTTTTTAAAATCCATTCCCAATAACAAATATGTTTATTTTTTGCATCAAGTTTAAGTTGCCCAGTTAAAACTAAGATATAGCTAAAAGAGTCTCTCGTGCTTTCAATTATGTTTAACATTTGCATCAAGTTTAAGTTGCCGAAATATTTTAGGGAGATAGTTAAAAGAACCTCCAAAAATTGCTACATGAGTTGATGATTTCCCACATAATTATCCCCTCTATATAGACATATCCTTATAAAAAAACATCCTAACTCCATTTGTTTAGTGCTCACATGGGATCATTGTGAATGATTCTTATTGTAATTTTTTTTCAATTTTAGGTTCTAGATATAATTGTTTGAACGTATATAAGAGAAGCAAATGGTGCAAAGGCAAAGTCTAGGTCAAAACGGATATATCTTACTTTGCCAACCAACCAATAGTTATCCTGACCTTCAAAGTTATGGGCCGAAGTTGAGTGACATTATATAAAATCTAAAGCTTTGAGTCAAGAAAGGCAGTAGGTCTTGCAAGCTCGGTTAAACTTAAAAGGAGACAAATGTTTTTCCTAATATCGTTGATTGATGATCAAAACATAATTGCCTGCAGAGGTTAATATATAGAAGGGGTTCGTGTTCTCAACGGCTAATGACGGTTTATCGTATTAATGACGTGGATCATTTTTATTTGTCATACAAACTTTCCTAAGAGAACACTTGAATAGACAGTCCTGATATTCCAAAATACCTCGTGGATCGATGACTTTGATGTTATCTTACTCGTTCATACGTATTTGAGAACTGTGCAATTCGATGGCTCATATACATATCCTCGTGTGTCATCAAATTAGAATCTCCTTCAATAAAATGAAACGCCATAAATTAAAAAAAAATATTTTCATTTTATAGAGTACGTCGAAATGGGCAAGTTTGTTTTATCTTACGCAATTTAATTTTGTAACAAAGTTTTCCCTCCCTTCCCAATTATTCAAACCTTGAAAGCAAAAATGAATTTTTCCACTTTATATGGTAAATGTTTTTTTTTTATTTTCCGCCAATTATGCGACATGGATTCAAGAAATAATTTAAAAATATTCAAATTAAAAATGGTAAGTTGCACTCATTTGAACCTAAGTACATTCTTTACTTAAAAAATAATGGTGTGAATAAATAAGAACCAGACATTTTGAGGTGTTTTCCTTTCATCGTTATTTTCCAAGTTCCTTAATGTTTGTAATACTCATATTATCAGTTTGTAAGTTTTATCAAGATATTTATTTTATCTTTACTCTCGAAGTTATATACAAATATTTAAAATCAGTTGTTGAATATGCTCACAAAAGGGTAAAATATAGAAAAAATTTATATTAAAATAGCTTAAAACATAACACATTAATTTTTAAGCTAAAAAATATTATAAAATTTAAGCATTTATCTACCAATAAGAGTATCGTTTTGTCTACTTAAAACAAAAAGACATGTATAAACTAAAATATTAACTTCATATATTTTAAAAGGTTTGATGGGTATGCATTATCAATGAAAAAAAATTACACGATCATCCAATGATTTATTACCACATTATATAACATCCCATGTGTTATTAAAATCGATAAACAATATTACAATAACATGTTATTCAATGATGGTATTAAACTTTGTAAACATTGTATACCCCTTAAATCATACTTTTAATATTTTAACCAACCCAAAGAATTTAAATTTGACCCAAGTTATGTATACTTCAAAGATTTTTTTTTTACAAAGTTTAATAGCTAAACAATTTCATGGACTATTGAAGCTACAAGCTATATTAATGTTTTACTTTGTAAAGCATAAACTAATGCATTTTTTTGAACATCCATTCCCAATAACTAATATGTTTATTTTTTGCATCAAGTTTGAGTTGCCCAGTTACAACTAAGATATAGCTAAAAGAGTCTCCCGTGCTTTCAATTATGTTTAACATTTGCATCAAGTTTAAGTTGCCGAAATATTTTAGGGAGATAGTTAAAAGAACCTCCCAAAATTGCTACATGAGTTGATGATTTTCCATATATTTATCCCCTCTATATAGAAATATCTTTATAAACAACATCCTAACTCCATCATTTGTGTAGTGCTTACATGGGATCTTTGTGATATGATTATTATTATAGGTTGGTGAGCTGGTAATTTTTTTTTTCAATTTTAGGTCATGGATATAATTGTTTGAACGTATATATGAGAAGAAAATGGTGAAAAGGCAAAGTCTAGCTCAAAACGGATATATCTTACTTTGCCAACCAACCAATAGTTATCCTGACCTTCAAAGTTATGGGCCGATGTTGGGTGACATTATATAAAAACTAAAGCTTTGAGTCAAGAAAGGCAGTAGGTCTTGCAAGCTCGGTTAAACTTAAAAGGAGACAAATGTTTTTCCTAATATCGTTGATTGATGATCAAAACATAATTGCCTGCAGAGGTTAATATATAGAAGGGGTTCGTGTTCTCAATGGCTAATGACGGTTTATCGTATTAATGACATGGATCATTTTTATTTGTCATACAAACTTTCCTAAGAGAACACTTGAATAGACGGTCACGATATTCCAAAATGCCTCGTGGATCGATGACTTTGATGTTATCTTACTCGTTCAAATGTATTTGAGAACTGTGCAATTCGACTGCTGAGATACTTATCCTCGTGGGTCATCAAATTAGAATCTCCTTCAATAAAATGGAATGCTCAAAATTTAAAAAAGTTTATTTTCATTTTATAGAGTACGTCGACATGGACAAGTTTGTTTTATCTTGCGCAATTTAATTTTGTAACAAAGTTTTCTCTCCCTTCTCAATTATTCAAACCTGGAAACCAAAATTGAATGTTTCCACTTTATATGGTAAAGGATTTTTTATTTTCCGTCAATTATGCGACATGGATTCAAGAAATAATTTAAAAAATATTCAAATTAAAAATTGTAAGTTGCACTCATTTGAATCTAAGTACATTCTTTACTTAAAAAATAATGGTGTGAATAAATAAGAATCAGACATTTTGAGGTGTTTTCCCTTCATCGTTATTTTCCAAGTTCCTTGATTTGCAGCCGCTTGAAAATACTCATGAATCTTGCAAACTGCCTTTCTCTATCTTTCTTGGAGGTATTCTGAAGGTATGGTAAACTCTTTAGCTGAGATACCTGTGTTTCTCCCTTCTCCCTCTTTTTCTCACTCCTTCTATTTTCACTCTCTTTTTCTTTTTCTTTGTTTTTCTCTATATTTACAGACTATTTTTTTGTTCCTCTTTTCCCTCACTCTCATTTTTCTCTTCATTAATCTTTTTCTTTCTCCTCTAGAACTTCCTCATCTATAGCAAAATTATCACCAGTCCTCCTTCCCACTACCTTACCACTTCTGATAGAAATTAACTTGCATTGTTCCTTGGGATTAGTCTGTGTATTGGCTAAAAATTGACCTGCTTGTTGCTCAGATAACTGTTTGGCCAATTGCCCCACTTTAGTTTCCAAGTTCCTGATTGCAGCTTCTGTAGTCTTCTGATTGGAGAGGGAAGATTGCATGAATTTTTCCAGTGTCTCTTCTAGCTTTTATGTTCCGTTATGAATTTAAGGATACTGCTGATGTTGCTGCTGATAAGGAGGTTGCCTATTAGAGGGCCCTCTGTCTTACTTCCACCCAAATTTTTGGTTCTGATTATTCCTCCAACCTTGTGAGAAATTATTTGAGAAGTTGTTGCTGTTGGAGAAGTTGCCCGGTCTTCCTTGATTTTCCATGTAATTAACTTGCTCTTCTTGAATGCCTTGATAAGAGCAGTGACCATTTGGATGGCCACCTCCGGAAAAATCACAAATCAGTTGCTGTGTCTGACCAGAATTGGACTGAACTGCATTCAATTGTTGAGGAAGCTTGGATATCTGCTTCGTGAGTGCTTCTATTTGTTGGGTGAGAATCTTGTTCTAAGCCAAGATTGCATCTAAAGTATTCAGTTCTAGCACTCCCTTCCTTTGCACCAGTTGTCTTCCATGCTGAGCTTGCTGATCAGTTGATGCTAATGCTTCAATAATCCTAGTAGCTTGCTCTGCATCCACATACATCATTGTGCCACCTGCTGCAGCATCCAGTATCATATTGGTATCAGGCCTGAGACCATTACAAAAGATGTTGAGTTGAGCTATGTATTTAAACCCATGGTTAGGACACCGCCTCAGCAAGGATTTGAATCTTTCCCAAGCTTTACAAAATGGCTCTTCTGGTCCCTGCCTGAATGTAGAAATGTCTGACTTGGCCTTGATGTAGCGAGATGGTGGGAAAAATCTGTTCAGAAGCTTTTCTTCAACATTATCCCATCTAGTCAGACTCTAATTTGGGTGTAACTTTAATCAGTCCTTAGCTTTACCTATCAAAGAGAAAGGAAACAAACGTAAGTATACAACTTCTAAATCCCCTTCCTCAAAACCCATAGTACCAATCAATTCATAGAAAGTTGAAAGATAAGTATATGGATCCTCATGATCCATTCCCGTGAATCGATGAGCACTGATTAGACTAAGGAATGCTGGCTTCATCTCCAAAGATTTTGTAGTAGCTGCTATAACTATGCTTGAGAAATGTCTTGGGCCTTGTTGCATAGCATAATCTCCTAATGTCCTTCTTGGCGGAGGGGGATTTTGTCGCTCCTCAGCCATATCTTCAGCTTTAATCTCATTTGGATGGGTGATTTGAGAGTGTTGGAATTGTCTCCTGTAACTTGTCCTTGCTTTTTCCTATTTTTGCTTCTGTTCCTTCTGGATGTCTTTTCAATCTCAGGATCAAACTCTAGTTGGTCTTCAGACACCTGACCTCGCAAGAGCATAAATCACAGAAACTATAGCAAGAATTAACACAGAAGAGAGGAATATGAATAAAATTAATGGCAGAAAAATAAAAATAAAAACAAAAATATTCACAACTCAATAAGATGAACTAAGAATTTAAATTGAAACACCGTTCCCCAGCAACGGCGCCAAAAATACTTGTTGAGATCTTGGCAAGCGTACCATTATCACAATAGTATAATAATTTAAAAGTAGGGGTTGTCATACCCACAAGGAACGGTTCAAAATAAATCCTTAGAAATCAAACTTACTAAGTAAATATGGTTGCAAAAGGTTGAGTTTATTTTATGAAAAGCAAATTTAGATGTGCAGTAAAAGAATCTAAGACAAAGAGAAACATGGATGAAATAATGCAGTTGAGAAACTAGGATTGAACTTCATCTATCGGACCCCTCTTGTATTTTGGAAATCAATAATATCTAGGAATTTATAGTTATCAATATTGAAGCACAAATAAATTTCATTCATATTGATCCCTCAAGTATGAAATTCTTAGAACAATATTTTAAACACTGATCCCTCGGATATTTAACAAATTGCCTAGCATTAAGAACGATTGTTAAAAGCTATCAATAAATTGAACCTTATCCCTAGTGATTCAACCTATTGAATGTTTTTACCCAAATCCGATTTAAAGAAGTGCTTCCCAGCTAATTCAAGAAATCAAAATCATAATTCCACTGGATAAATAGAATTAAGCATTAAGTAAAAAATAAAAACACCAATATTGGTAAAACAGGGATTCCTAAATATCAAAGATCCAAAATACAATTAGGGTTTGAATCGACTACATTCAATCCCACAGAGAAGTTTAGCTACTCATAGTAGCAATTACAACCCACAAGAATTAAGAAGAAAGATTGCAGTGAAGCCTTCCAGCTTTGTTGTAGTCTCTCTTGCTCTAGAATGGTCTCTGTTCTTCCCCAAAACTCCGTATCTCCAAAACTCTCTCCCTGTAACATCCAAAAATTTAACATAAGTAAAATGTAGGGAGGTTGTATAATAATGATTTTTAGTGTAACTATATGAAAAAGGAATAGGTAAAGATGGGAGAAAGACAAAAAAATGAAAAGTTAAGAAAACTAAGTTTCAGCATTTTTGCTCAAGCGAGAATGACTCGCTTGAGCGAATTATGCAGAAAAAATATGAAAAACCAGTTTCTGCATGTTTCGCTTGAGCGAGAACAAACTCACTTAAGCAAGAGACATGGCAATTTTGAGGGCTCTCTGGACGATTTTCGCTTAAGCGAGTAGGGACTCGCTCAAGCAAAAAACTTCTAGAGAGGGGGTCTTTACTGGATCATTCTCGCTCAAGCGAGAAGCTTCGCTCAAGCGAGAATGTGAAGAGAGGCATGCAACCGATCCACTCGCTCAAGCGAGAATATCTCACTTGAGCGAGAACCCACTTATAGGTTTAAAACTCTTAATTAGAATTCAGATTTCATAATTTCGTGTGTCTTCTTCGTCAATTTTAGAGGGAGGAGCTTTGGTTCTAGAGAGAGGAACAACTCCACAAGCTTGAAGGAAGGGATTCCGAGCCACGATATTCATCTCCAAACTCTGATTCGTCCTTCTCTTATTCTTTTCGAATTCGAGGTGAGTGTGGTTTCCCCCACTCTTTCCATAATTGTGCGAACCCTATACTATGATCCCACCTCCTTACTTCCTTTCTAATTGTGCGTGTTTTGCTGAATTATATGTGAATTTATCATTTGAATTATGTGGAGAAATTTGAATGGGGTTTGAATGATAGATAAGGTTAAGATTTCCTTTAATATGATGTATTTCGACTACTTCGAATATGAAAATATTGTTAGATTTTTATGATTTTAAACTCTACATATTAAGAGGTAAATGTAAAGAGGGGAACTCTATTTCCAAGAGGTTAATTGGGGGTTTAATACCTCCGAGGTTAAGAATTTAAGTATAATTGAGACTGAATGATTGAAAGCAGGAGGTTAAATTAGCCACAAGAAAGAGGTTTCTTGTATTGTATTGAGCTCAGTCCAGGTCAGAGGTTTAAGAGATAATACCCCACGGTGTTAGGTAATACACCAAGAGGTTGACTTGATGAATTTTATGTTGTATTGATTAGATTGTATACTTGTTGCTTTCATGCTATATCTGTACACTTGCACTTTGATCACGCTCACTGGGACGTTATGTTGGAGCCACAGGAAACACTAGAAGGGGTGTTGAATAGTGTTTCAAAAGTTTGCGCAAATTTTCGGAAACCCTTTATAAACCAACTAATAATTCCAAATAAACCTTTACAGGTTTTTATGAAAAACTCTTTTTGCAAATAGTAAAGAATATCAGAGTTAAGCGTAGGCTATTGAAAATGAGTTTTTCAGAGACTTGTTGAACTTTGATGAAAACAAATGACCTTTCTGAAATCACTTCAGAGGGTTCAATAAAAATCATTTTCAGAAACTTGTTTAAAACTGATATTGATAAATAATAACTTCAAAACATAAAACAAGTTGTTCAAAAATGTTTTACACTAATATCCAAATGATTCAGTAACTTGCTGAAAACTGAGTTATTAGATAACTTCCTGAACCCACTTCAGAAGGTTCAGTAAGTACTTCTTTTCAAAAGTTGATTTGGTTGATGAAACAGGTTTTATTATGTTAGTTGTAAATTCACTTTTCAAACCCTTCCTTGGTTAGAGATAAACAAAAAATAGCGGAATGTAAAGAGTTAAGGGTAGAGAGAAATTTACACACGAAATTTACACTGGTTCACCCACTAATACAGTGAGCTACATCCAGTCCCAGGGCAAACCACCACTGGATTTTCACTAAGCCCCCAAGATTACAAGTATTCTTTATACCAGCCTCTCCAGGCTTAACAACAAGTATTCTTTGTTTTCAACTGCCTCTCCAGGCAACTCGTGCAGTATTCTTTGTTCACCCAGCCTCTCTAGGCTGTACCAAGTATTCTTTGTTTTCAACTGCCTCTCCAGGAAACTCATGCAGTATTCTTTTACAGTCAAGCCTCTCCAGGCTCTAACACAAGTATTCTTTATCAACCAAGCCTCTCCAGGCTCTAAACCAAGTATTCTTTTCTGTCAAACCTCTCTAGGCTCTACTCAAGTATTCTTTTCTATTAAGCCTCTCCAGGATCTACCCAAGTATTCTTTTCTATCAAGCCTCTCCAGGCTCTACCAGAGTATTCTTTCTTCCTCCAAGCCTCTCCAGACTCTCAAAAGTATTCTTTATTCCACCAAGCCTCTTCAGGCTCTCAGACACATATAGTGTTTACAATGATGAATGGGTTTAAGTTTCAGGGAAACTTAAACTTCAGTTTTCATTTACATAGAGATTACTGAGTACAACTCAGAATACAAAGATAAAGCTTCTAAGTACAAGGAATAACAGAGATATAAGTGTATAATTCTAAGCTCTAATTCATCTCTGTATGATCAGAAGGTTGGCTTGATATGATCTGTATTGAGCTTGGCCAATTTCTTCTGTGGGCTTGATAAAATGCCATGGTTCAAAGATAGATGTTTGGGAATTCATGGCTGCCCATTTTGGTCAGTTCCTAGTGAATGAATCTTTAGGAATTTGGCCGACCCATCAGCATCTTCAAAGACTTTTTTGAGGCTATTTATATTTTCTGGAAATATAGCCGTTTGAAGACTGCTTGATTTTACCGTTAAGAAGAAATGATTAAGCTCATAGAGCCATTGTGAAATGACTTCTCATTCGGTAGCTTCTGTCTTAAGCAGATAAGGTGTGCAAATGACTTGGTTTTGACACCCTATAGATAAGCTCTTTTATCCTGAGAGATTTTCTTCGTCTTCAGCAAGTTTATATTCCTCTCTCTTCTTCTTTCTTCATTTTTCTTCTTGTGAGTGTAAGGAGGTAGGATATTAAGACCCGTTAGACTTCTCCTTTTGCCTGTTGTGAGTTAGCTTCATAGCTTCTGTAGAGGATTATGGCAGGCGGCAGGAGAGGTCGTCCAAGGGTCAATCCTTCTTCTCGGGATTCGCTTTCGGATCCTATAGTTGCTACTCTACAGGCACTTACTCAAATGATGGGGGAGCAGGTGACTTCCAACCGAGCGCAAGCAGAGGCGGCACGGGAGCAGGCTGCTACCAATGTGGCAGTGCTTCAGGAGATGGCCTGAAGACCAAAAGGAACACCACCCCTCCCTACGATGGATCAGTTTATTCAAGGACTGGCGAAATTTCAGAAACATAATCCTCCCCAGTTCAACGGGGTTTATGATTCGGACGTGGCGGCAAACTGGCTTCGCGATCTCAATAGTATTTTTGAGGTGATGAGGTGCACTGACGATTCCAAGGTGGGATTTATGGTGTATATGCTGAGGGGCGAGGCGGAAGATTGATGGAAGGCCATCAACACCAGAGTCACTATTGCAGGAACCCCTTTCACTTGGGGACTTTTTCAAACAACCTTTCTGGAGAAGTATTTTCCAGCTTCAGTGAGGAGGCAGAAGGAGGCAGAATTTATTCAGTTGAAATAAGGAAACATGACTGTGGGCCAGTATGTAGCCAAGTTTGAGGAACTTTCTAAGTACTCCCGTTACCTGCAGACAGTACCGGATGAAGAATGGAGGTGTACCCAATTTGAAGGAGGTCTACGTTCCGAGATCCTCGACCGGGTTGGAACACTTGAGATCAGGGACTTCCGTACCCTGGTCAACAAGTGTTATATTGCAGAAAAGAATCTTAAGTGTGTTGCACTACCATCAACAGACAATAAGAGAAGAAGGGAAGAAGCACCGGCGGGGAGAAACTCCAAGACTTCTTTTCATGGGGGAAAAGGTAAACAGCTTGTTCTTCCAGCCACCCAGACGACTCCAGTATGTTCAACTTGTGGCAAGAACCATACGAGGGTATGCCTGAAGGGTCAGGGCAAATGTTTCTTTTGTCATCAACCGGGTCATATGGCTAATGCATGCCCGAAGAGAGCAGTAGAAGCTCCTAAACCTCAAGCCACAACGAGGGTTTTTACTCTAAGTGGGGAAAAAGCATCTCAGGCCGGTGGTCTGCTGCGAGGTACGTGTATACTTCAAGGATCTACCTTGACTGTACTCTACGACTCTGGGGCAACCATTCCTTTATCTCTAATGAATGTGTGAGGAATATGAACCTACCTGTTGTTTCTCTTCCCTATCAGTTAAATAATCTTACTCCTGCCAAGGAGGCCATCTTGACTTCTCTTGTGTGTTTAAAATGTTCTATTGAAATTCAGGGGAGAGCCTTCGAATTAGATTTGATTTGTTTACCCCTTAGAGGAATGGATATAATCTTGGGTATGAATTGGTTGTCTTGGAATCAAGTCATGCTTGACTGTTTTAACAAGGTTGTCGTTTTTCCTACTCTTCCTCTTCCTTCGAGGGAGGAGTCAAAAATTTTATTGTCCACCTGTAATCAAGTTTCTGAATGCTTGTATGATGGGAGTGAGTGTTTTCTTTTGATGCTTTCCTCGACTGTAGGCCCTAGTCATGATTTGAATAGCATAACTACGGTTAGGGAGTTCCAAGATGTTTTCCCTAGTGAGGTGACGGTGTTGCCTCCGGACCAAGAGATAGAGCTTTCCATAGACCTCATGCCAGGCACGGGGCCTGTTTCTAAGGCACCCTATAGGATGTCGCAACTAGAGTTAAAAGAGCTTAAGACCCAATTAGAGGTTTATTCGACCTAGTGTATCACCTTAGGGAGCACCAGTGCTCCTGGTCAAGAAGAAGAATGTGAGTATGTGTTTGTGCGTCGATTATAGGCAGTTAAACAAGGTCACTATTAAGAATAAATACCCACTACCAAGGATAGATGATTTGCTAGATCAACTTAGGGGAGCGTCAGTATTCTCTAAGATAGATCTTTGTTCAGGTTACCAACAGATTAAGATTAGGAGTGAGGATATTCCTAAGACAGCTTTTAGGACTCGTTACAGGCACTACGAGTACTTGGTGATGCCTTTCGGTTTAACTAATGCTCCAGTTGTATTCATGGATTATATGAATAAGATTTTTAGGCCCTACCTAGACAAGTTTGTTGCCGTATTTATCGACGATATTCTTGTCTATTCTTGGTCTTTTGAGGAACACGAACAACATTTGAGGACAATGTTAGGCGTGTTGAGGGAAAAGTAGTTGTTTGCCAACCCGGAGAAGTGAGTTTTGGCTAGATAAGGTACACTTCCTAGGTCATGTGATTTCTCAGGAGGGAGTATCAGTGGATCCCAGTAAGATAGAGGCGGTTCTTAAATGAGAGAGGCCTAAGAGTATCACCGAGGTGAGGAGTTTCTTGGGACTTGCAGGTTACTATAGGAGGTTCATTAGAGGGTTTTACCAATTAGTTTTACCCCTCACCCGGCTCACCCATAAGGGACAAGCTTTCGTGTGGGATGAGAATTGTGAGAAGAGCTTCATTGAGCTCAAAGAGAGGTTGACCACCGCTTCGGTATTGGTATTACCGGACCTATCTAAGACTTTTAAGGTGTATAGTGATGCGTTAAGTAAAGGACTAGGTTGTGTGTTGATGCAAGAGAGGCGAGTAGTAGCCTACGCCTCTCGGCAGCTTAGATCTCATGAAGAGAATTATACGACCCATGACCTAGAGATGGAAGCAGTGGTTTTTGCCCTCAAAATTTGGAGGCACTACATGTATGGTGTGAATTTTGAGGTGTTCAGTGACCACAAAAGTCTCAAATACCTCTTTGACCAGAAGGAGTTGAATATGAGGCAGAGAAGGTGGATGGAATTCCTTAAGGATTATGATTTTGAGCTTAGATATCATCCGGGCAAGGCCAATGTGGTGGTCGACGCTCTAAGTAGGAAATCTATGCATGTATCATTGATGATGATACATGAACTAGAACTGGTAGAAAAATTTAGGGATTTAAGTTTAGAAGTGAGTTTTGGGGCAAATAGCCTAAGGTTGTGCAGGTTAGAAATTGTCAATGAGCTGAGGAACCAAATCAGAGAAGCCCAGGGGTTAGATGTAGAACTCCAGGATAGTAAGGGACAGCCAGGGTTCTCTGAGTCAGGGGATGGGATGATTCTCTTCGGAGGGAGAGTCTGTATCCCTAAAGGGGGTAGTTTGCGTCAGCAGATATTAGAGGAGGCCCATAAGAGTAAGTTCACGATACATCCAGGAATCACCAAGATGTATCAGGACTTGAGGAAGATGTTCTGGTGGGCAGGCATGAGGAGAGAAATAGCAGAGTTTGTCTCTAAATGTATGACCTGCCAACAGGTTAAGATTGAACACCAGAAGCCCTCTGGTACCCTTAAACCTGTAGAGATTCCTGAGTGGAAATGGGAAGGTATAGCAATGGATTTTGTGATGGGTTTACCTAGAACCTCGGCGAGATTTGATGCAGTTTGGGTCATTATGGATCGATTAACCAAGTCGGCCCATTTTCTGAGAATTAGGGCCAACTATCCATTGAGTGAGTTAGTTGGCTTATACATCAAGGAGATCGTCAGACTCCATGGTGAACCCTCCGGTAGTATATCAGATAGGGACCCTAGGTTCACCTCTAGGTTTTGGACTGCATTATGTAACGTCCTAATTTCTCAACATAGAAATAATGCCTATTGGGAGCACTATTTCCAAATTCATGAAATTATTTCGCGCATTTCCTATATCGACATACAACCACGCTTACGTAACCCAACATTTGCATAAGCACAAACATATCCAAAGATCCCATAACATAATCATAGTTTCATCAATACTTAAAACCAACAATTAAAGTGATAAAAAAACATGTATACACGTGCTTCAAATGATAAGGTACATCTAGAAAGTCTTACATCTACTACTAAGTTCTAGCAACATAAATTAAATCAAGTACAGAAAGGCGTAATGAACATATTATCTTATCCTACGACAACAACGCCAAGTCTGCATAACTTCTACTGGCCGCCATGGCCATGTTGGGTGTCCTGCACATCTGAAAGTAATTTCCCACGGAGTGGGGTGAGACCAACGTCCCAGTGAGTGTGACAAGTATGTGCTGTGTGGGGAGACAAATAAAAGAACCACCAACATATACATATTTATCCAGAGCATCACGTATAGAGGCAATTAAACATGATTCATCATCTTTACACAATGCTTATGATGCAATGCAACATGTCTGTGAGGTGTTGTTACCCGACACCCAGGGTCTTTTCACTGTAACGTGACTGTGGTTGAGCGCTCGACCATGAATCTAAGGACCATCGTCCAGGGAAACCTGAGAATCCAAGAATCTTCGTCCAAGGAAACCTGAGATTAAGTCTTACTTGAACATGAATGACACATTACTTGATTATTTTTCATGATTGAGGATCCCCCATCTTCCCCTTGGCCGAGAGTTAGATGAGATCACCTCGTCTTTCTTAAACATGATTGCCCGAAGGCCTGTGATGGTCTGAAGACCTTGTTATAGCCCGAAGGCGCTGTGATGATCCGGAGATCCATGAAATTCATTCAATGATGGCCAAAGGCCCATGATTAATCTTTATGTGAGACTATAATTCAGTAACACAATTATTCCCAAATTCACTACCCTAGGGTTTACCATTCAACTCATGAAATCATTATAATGCAATAATACATTCCACATTCATCAAATCATGATTAAAATCAACAATAATAGAAAGGGAACTCATAAGAGGGATCATACTTAGGATAGCAAACAAGAACAAATAAGTGGGAATCACACTCACATCAATAGAAGCTCTAAGAGAAGGGAAGAAGGTTGGGGAGGGCTAGGGTTGGAGATTCTAAGCTTTGATCCTCTTCCTCTAAGCTCCCAAGGAGTTCCTCTCCCTAGAAACCTCTTCTCCTATCTCTAGAATGAAGTAGAAATGGAAGGAAAAATGAGAAAAGAGCCCTAAATCTGTGTTTTTAAAAAACCAGACGCCTCCCTGCACTCAGAATGCGCTCAGCGCAGCTGAAGCACAGGTTTCCTCAATTTCCCTCTATTTTCTGCGCTCAGCGTAGATGGAGCGCAGGTACAGATTGGAAGTCTTGTATTCTTTGACAGCTTTCTCTCCTGAGCAAGAATGTGTCTGTTTGGGGTGCAAATGAGCTCGGAATACTATCGTATAGCATATCACACTGAAGCCCCGAATCTTAGCTTTCTAATATAAGTGGAATCACCTCAATTGGACATCTACAACTCTAGATATTTGCAATTTAGTGCACCAAGGTCATTAGGCTTAAAGCCCGAAATTAAGCAACAACCTTGGTTTTTGCCCCTCTTTGATTCCAATTCAATTCTCTCCTTCTGAAACCTAATTCCTCTCCACGAAAACCTTCTTCTAAATTAGTTCTTCTCATCCAAACCTTTCCCCACTCTAATTCTTGATAAATCAATTCCCTTGACCATAAAGCTTATTCTTTCACACTTAATGGCTAAGATCTCGGGTGTAGCCCTTTTCCTTAACTCTTTCTCCTGACCCTTCCTTTCAACTTAATTCTTCTCTACCCAACCTCATTTCTTTAACCTTAACCACTATATTCCCTCTGACTCAGGGTGTGATTCCTTCTAGGTTCGACCTACAGTTGATTGGCTTAACTCTTGGTCCCTCTTTTAAACTCTTTTAAAACTCATGGTTCCTAACGGATTCCCTAATTTCTTGTCTGAAATCACACTTAACCTCTGAATTCTCATCCTACATCTAACTTCCCTCTCTTGGCTGGGCTCACCACCTAAGGCTCCTCTTATGTTTCCTAGGTTCCAGTTTCCGGGATGTTACACATTACACTTAGCTTTCGGGACTAAACTAAAGTTTAGCACCGCTTACCATCCTCAAACTGATGGACAGTCTGGGAGGACTATCCAGACCTTAGAGGATAGGTATAATCTTGAGGAGCAGGGTAGTTGGGATAGGTACCTACCTCTCATAGAGTTTGCCTACAATAATAGTTTCCACAGCAATATAGGTATGGCACCCTATGAGGCCTTGTATGGTAGGAAGTGTAGGTCTCCGACTTGTTGGCGTGAGGTAGGAGAGAGTCAACTGTTGGGTCCGCAGTTAGTCCAAGAGACTACAGAGAGGATTAAAAGGATTAGGGAAAAGCTTGGAATGGCTCAAAGCCGGCAAAAGAGTTATGCCGATAGAAGAAGAAAGGACTTAGAGTTTGAGGAAGGTGAACATGTTTTCTCGAAAGTCACTCCCATTACAAGCGTCGGAAGGGCAATCAAGGTTAAAAAGTTAAATCCCAGATTTGTTGGTCCATTCCAAATTCTTCAAAGAGTTGGTCCCTTAGCCTACCGGATAGCCCTACATCCACTTTTGTTCAATATCCATAATGTTTTTCATGTATCTCGACTCCGGAAGTACGTTCACGACCCTTCACACATCATCAGTACCGAGTCAATGCAGTTAAAGGATAATCTCGTTATCCCTACTCGTCCCGCACGGATCATCGATCGGAGTGCTAAAACCCTAAGGAACAAAGCCATCCCTTTGGTGAAGGTCTGTTGGGAAGGTCAGACGTTGGAAGAAGCAACCTGGGAAAAGGAGGAGGACATGCGTTCCCTTTATCCAGAGTTGTTTATGTGAGGTAATTTTGGTTCTTTTCAATTTTTAAGTAAATTTTGAGGACAAAAATATTTTTAGGGGGTAGAATTGTAACATCCCAAAATTTAACATAAGTAAAATGTAGGGAGGTTGTATAATAATGATTTTTAGGGTAACTATATGAAAAAGGAACAAGTAAAGATAGGAGAAAGACAAAATATGAAAAGTTAGGAAAACTAAGTTTCAACATTTTCGCTCAAGCGAGAATGACTCGCTTGAGTGAATTATGCAGCAAAAATATGAAAAACTTGTTTCTGCATGTTTCGCTTGATCGAGAACAAACTCGCTCAAGCGAGAGATAGGGCAATTTTGAGGGCTCTCTGGACGATTTTCGCTTAAGCGAGTAGGGACTCGCTCAAGCGAAAAACTTCCAGAGAGGGGGTCTTTTCTGGATCATTCTCGCTCAAGCGAGAATGTGAAGAAAAGGCATGCAACCGACCCACTCGCTCAAGCGAGAATATCTCACTTGAGCGAGAACCCACTTATAGGTTTAAAACTATTAATTAGAATTCAGATTTCATAATTTCGTGTGTCTTCTTCGTCAATTTTAGAGAGAGGGGCTCTGGTTCTAGAGAGAGGAACAACTCCACAAGCTTGAAGGAAGGGATTCCGAGCCAAGATATTCATCTCCAAGCTCCGATTCATCCTTCTCTTCTTCTTTTCGAATTCGACGTAGCTAACAGTGGTAGTGAGTGAACCAGGATAAATTCTTGGCTACGTTTTCTCATCCCTTAAACTCTTTCAATTTCGTTTTAACTAACTACAAGGGAGTTGAATCTGTCGCTATAAAAGTTAAACGCAAAACAGTTTTTCAGAAAACATATTTTTGGATCGTCTGAAAATACTTCAAACAGTCTGAAATTCTTCAAAAAACTTTGTTTTCAGCAAAAGGCTTTCAAAAACGTTAAAGTTTTATAGAAACACTACTCCACCCCTTTCTAGTGTTTCCTTGTGTTTTCCAACAAAACCAAGTGTTTAGTCAATCACAACTATAGACTAAACTTAGAAGAAATCACACCCTGAGACGGAGAGAATTATAAGGTATAAATTTGAGGAAAGGAGGTTTAGGTGAAAAAGAACTAAGTTGGAAAGGTATGTTGTCAGAGAGAATTAGGAAAAAGGTGGATTGAACTGAGTTAGAACGGGTTAAGTGAGAAATAAGAACTTTGGGTTCTGATGTTCTCGCTCAAGCGAGAAGTGCTCGCTTGAGCGAGCATATTAGTAAAATTTGCAAATCTGAGTTCCAATTTTCTCGCTTGAGAGAGGAGGCTCTCGCTAAAGTGAGAAACGGGGGAGAAAATTGAGTGCTCTCTGGAAGAATTCCGCTTGAGCGAGAGGGGTCTCACTCAAGTGAAATTCATTCAGAGAAAGGGCACTCTCTGGAGGAATTTCGCTTAAGCGAGGAAGGTCTCGCTCAAGAGAAATTCATCCAGAGAGGGGGGATGCTCTCTGGAGCATTCTCGCCCAAGCGAGAGGCTTCTTGCTTGAGCGAGAATATGAATTTAGAATTTTCTCTGTGCTCTCGCTCAAGCGAGAAGGGCTCGCTTGAGCGAGACCACACGTCCCAGTCTTAAAAACACAAAATTAGAGTTATTTTCCCCATTCTTCTCCATTCCTTTTATTTTTAGAGAGAGAGAAGGAGCTCTTGGAGCCAAGAAGAAGGAGGAGAAGCCAAGGATCTCCACCCCCAACCTTCCCCAACTTCATTCCTCTTCTCTTTGAGCTTCCTTGAGGTGAGTATAACTCACACACTATCACCCATGGTTGTAAGAGTTCTCCTTAATGAACCCTACCCTTTCTTCCCTCTTCTTTGGGCTTGTATGTGTTTGTTTATTGGTTTGATCTTGTGTGGGTTCAATGTATGAGTATTATTGAGAATGTATGAATAGATTTCTAAGTTAGGGTTTGATTTGGGGGTTTTACCTTGGGGATTTGCATGCTAGGGTGATATTACCACACTATGAAAATGTTTAGATCTATCATGTGTTATGTGTGTAAATTTGCATCAAGGCCTCTGGCCCCAGTAAATTGGAAAATACATTTGAGCCTCGGCTCCCAGATAAAAATGATTTTGGCTTCGGCCCCAGATTATGGCTTCGGCCCTACATCTTGGCTTCGGACCCAGATTATGGCTTTGGCCCTAAATTTTGGCTTCAGCCCCAGATCACCTTAATTAAACAAGATTGGACATCGGTCCCCGGAGTAATTGGACTTCGGTCCCTGAAGTAAAACTTGGACTTAGGTCCCCAAAGTAATTGGTGGGATACGTCCCCAAGGGAGATGTTCCTTGTAGTCTGAGCTCGGGTCTAGCCCCAAAGATTAAGTGGAAAGACCCCGACTGTTGGGTAATGCAGATCATGCATAACATATTTCATCAGATTTTAACATTAGATACCATGTCTACTTTAGTTGAGATATAATGCCATGGTGAGTTGTGGAAGAGCTAAACTTTGTATGATTTGTTTAATGATATGTTGCATTTCATATGTCCGCCTCCCCACACTGTTTGCATGCATAGTTATGCTCACTGAGACACTTGTCTCACCCCACGTTGTGGGAACACATTTTAGTTATGCAGGATGGTTTGGCTGAACACTTGAAGGGAAGAATGAAGCTCGTAGAATGGATCACTCCACCCCCAATTGCCAGTTTGGACCCTAGGAGGAATTTAGATTAATCTTGAATTGTATAATGTTGTATTAGGCTAGAAACTATGTATATATGAATGAGTATTGTCTTGAGCCACGAAGTGACAATTTTATTATGAGACCTACAGTGTTTAATGGTTGTTTGGCTTATGTAATCGTTGGAGTTACTTAAGCGTTTCTATGAATGTGTATGTAGAGATATTGGTAATGGCGTGAAATAATTTCAAGAATTCGGGAATAGTGTCTCCAACGGACACTGTTCTTGGATTATGAAATTAGGACGTTACACACCACACATTTTGTGGACTACATTTTAGATGCACAGGTTCCACCCCGCACTGGTCCATGAATAGGGAGATTGGGAGCAGTATTTTGTTGTGTTCTGTTGATGGCTTAGGATTCCATTCTCTTATAATAAATCCATAATAATTAGATTGATGTATTGGATATGTATTCTTTTGATGGGACAAGATTATACATGTAACATCCTAAAAATTAGACTTAAATCAAACTAAAGGAAAGTTAGGAGTGGGTTGAAAGGCTGAGTAGGAGAGGAAGAATTACAAGAAAGAATATGAGGATTAGTAAGAATCTATGGGTATTAAAGGGGAGATTTCAGAAGAATAATTGAGTTAAGTATGAACTATGGCAAAAGGAACTAGGAATGATAGAGTAGATGAGAGTTAAGAGAGTTAAACTTAAGAGTTTAAGTGTTAGAGTTCTCATTCAATTAACATCCCGATAGTTAAGATCTTTGATGAATTAAAAGTGATTAGAATAATGATAGTAAGTTCAGTAATTAAGAAGAAAGTAATTAGGAAATTGTAACATTCCATAATTCAGAACTTCTATTAATTCATAAGATTAAGATAGGAATTTATATGTTAATAATTAAGGAAAGAAAGTTTAAGAAATTAGGAGATAGAATTTAGGAGTTTTAAAACCAAGTTTCCAAGTTTTTAAGCAAATTAGGGAGTTAGGAGTTTCTGGTAATCGATTACCAGCATCTTGTAATCGATTACCTGAGAGTTGAATTTTGGGTAATCGCCTGTCAAGGATGTGTAATCGATTACTTGAGAGTTGTTCTTTCAGTAATCGATTATGTAATCGATTACCTGAGGGCTGAGTTTTTTGTAATCGATTACCAAGGGTTGTAATCGATTACCAGATTCCCAGAAAGGTTTTTTAGTGTATTTTTCGCCTCTGGTAATCGATTACAGTATGTCTATAATCGATTACCGTCGCTCCAGTATATAAGGTCGAGGACATGCAAAATCAGATTTCTCATTTTTCTTTCTTCCCCTTCTTCAACCTAGAGAGAGAGAGAGTCCTAGAGAGATAAAGTTCGATTTGGAGCTTAGGAAGGAGATTGAAGCAAGAATCATCAAGTGGATCACTCCTATTCCTCATTCTTCTCTTGGTTTTCAAGATTGGGTGAGTACAACTCACAAACACACACTCCCCTTTGATGTTGTATATTGTATAAGTATAATTATTTCTGATGTTGGCCACTGAGGCCTAGATTTAATGTTATGATATGTATGGTATGAATTGTACTGGTTTTGCTGATTTTCAAGTTAAACAGTTTCTGGTAATTGTCCGGTTTTTAGGGGAGACTCTGTCGGATTTTCGGTATGAGTTCATTGAATCACACCTCTTTAAGTGTGAATTCTTCCCTAAATTTAAGTAGGTTTCATACTTATTTAAGGTCTCGGATGTTTGTGTTCTTTTGGCTTAAGCTAATCGTTGGAAAGTTTAAGCAAATGTATGACGATATCAGAAATTTAACGAAATAATTTCAAGAACTTCAGGGATAGTGTCTCCAACGGACATTATTTCTGAGTTTAGAAATTAGGGCGTTACATTTTGGTATCAGAGCAGTTCAATCCAATTGGACTGTGGTTAGGTTAGTTGCCCGTGACTTATTATAATCTTCTAGTACATGTACTCACTATAGGGACTAATCACTCCTATGGTGTGTATTGTAAATAGAGATTATAGTCAGTTATGTGAGTAGGATGCTTTCGTCCGGAAGTTAAGATACTTCCTTAACAAAGTTAAAGCCACCCATTCTTGTATTAGAAAGAAAGTAACTTAGGTCAATTTTGGAAATGGAACCCTTACCTTAGGAGCCTTAGAGAATGTGACCCTGGAGCCCTAGTAAGCATTAGGCACTCTTAAGGCAGTTAGTTAAGTTTAATTCGTTACTTTTAGAGGATGGTTGTTGTTTGACTTATAAAGTAGTTCTGTTTGTGTAAACTGTATAATCTGAATGTATTGTGTGATTTGTTATCTCTTTGTGGCATTGGTTTGTATGAGTGATTTTATGTCATATTATGTTAGAATGTGTATACTTGTTAGGTAGTAATTCACATAGTTAAAGCTTCTTATGAGACAAACCCTTGTGAGGTCACGTTAGAAGGAATGCGGGACTGTAGTCCAAGTTAAGATAGAAACTCTACTTAGGGTAAACCAGAGGTCGCAGAGGCACCCATGGGGTTTCCAAACCATTGGGAAAGTGTATAGAAGATTATAACTTAAGTAGGCTTAAGACCTTACCTAAAGTCAGCAAACTTAGCAGGGACATCTAGACATTTAGACCTAAACTTAGAAGGGTTAGGAAATTGAGGTTTCTTTTGAGATAATGTAAGAAGAGGTGTTTTCCCTAGGCCACCTTGAGGGTAGACAAGAGACTGTCAAGTGAGTGATGATTCTTTCAGCCACCTTACTCTTTGCCTTATCCATGGGTTACATGGACAGGATCCTTACGCTTTATCAGACGGGTAGGTAGTCATGGCGGCTACCATCTCCTCACCCTTTCATCTCACGTTTAGAGAACACTTAGTAGCCCTAGAGGCAATGTCTTGTGACCCTGACACCCTAGAAACCTTTAGGTGAGGACTGCACCATCAATTGGTAACCCGCAAGGAGTTGGGGGCATGCTTAGGAGATGAATAAGGTAGAGATCCCTAGTAAAGGAAGTGAGATTTCAATTATCTAATATTATTACCCTCCCAGGACTTACAATTAGTAACATCTTTTCATCCTACCGAGGGAGTAAGTTGTCACGAGAAAATCATACCTTCAGTCTTATCACACCGGTCCTAACTTCGAAGACTAGGGAGAATAGTGAGGTAAAGGCCTTTAGTCAGCATAGTGAGTATGAACCGAATATTTTTTTCTTTGTTTTTCTTCATAGAAAGTTAACTTTATCGAAGCATCATCCAAGTTACCTAAATGACCCTATTAGTGTTAAGTGAGGGAAACCTTAGTCATAGCCTTTTAGGGGGAAGACCCTTAGTCAAGGAAGTTAAGAATTCTAGTATAGATTGCATAAGGTAGTGTAGATTTACCCACAACCCAAGTAAGGATAGGAAGTTCCCAATTAAGTCATATTAGGGGTAGTCTTGTAGAAAAGAATTAGGAATCACCTGAGAGAGTTGTTAGACAGAAAGTAAGTGAACCAAATACCTTAGTTGAAGATAACAAAGCAGCGGGAATAACTTAGACTTTTTAGAATTAATTAGGAAAGGGGAGGAAATTATAGTTGAGGTCCTAATGGGAAATGAGTAGAACAAGTAGATTAACAGACAACTCTAGAGCTAACCAAGGATTTATCAAGTAGCTGTAGATGTTCTCCCAGCCACCCAAATACTTAGCCTCATCCATGAATTCCATGAGGGAAATTCTAGAACTTTAAACCTTATAGCTATATGTTGTAGTTGTGACCATGTTTACATATGTTCACATTTCAAACAGAAATAGGAAATTCTTCTTCACACCATAATAGTAATAACTCTGGAGTTTATGAGAAGGGGAAACAAATTAGTTAGGTATCGGGATGTAGGCTTGACGTCTCCAAGAGAGAAATGAAGATTTAGAACCCTGAGAAATATTAGAAAGAGCCTGAAGCCTTAAGGGGGTAGTCTTATAGGCAGGGCATGTGAAGCCATAAAAGGCACTCAGTACCCGAGCACGACTAAGTTTTTTCTCAACCTAAAAGTTAGATTTGACTGTGTATAGTAGGCCTGGCCAGAGTATTAGGAAGGATGAGAGGTGGTTAGGCACAATCATTAGGTTGGAACTCTAAAGCTTTTAGAAATCCTTACTTATAGGAGGAACAAGGTGTGGATGACATTAAGTCACTTTCCTTTTTCAGTGAATCTTAGAACCAAACTAAGTATGAGCCCTGACCGGTTGGGTGGGGTAGAAATAGATCCCATCATGGGAAGATAGGAGATTAGGAGAGTTTATCGTGTTCATGCTGTGACCAGTAGGTATTTCACCTACGATTATGGCATAAGTTTTGTTAGAATTCCGATGTTTTCTTAGAAGAATGAGTGACTTTCCTCACACCTGGGTTCGGTGTTTGTCTATATGATTATGTGAACTTAATTCCTCGAGCATGACGTGAGTGTTGAGATAACTCGTCAACACAAACTCAGTGATTCGAGGGGTTAAGTAGTTATGTGTGCATGACTTATTGTTAGTAATATAGTAGAACTTAGAATATAAACTTGTAAATCACTTGGAATTTTCTTAAACCTAGCTAGATCATTAAGAACATAAGACTTAAAACCGACCGGTGGTTGATGGGCTTGGGTGTTGAGTTAGAATCCTTACTTAGTTGTTGCGTGAAATCTTTTCCTATCATTAGATTTTATCAAGTGAGTTGCCTAACCAGACCAGTGGAGTATACTCAAATAGAGTAGAGAGTGTGAGAACCTATTAGAGAAAACACATCATGGAATTCGGGGAGAGGTATAAGCTTAGAAACTTGTATTTCGAGGAATCAGGGGATGGGAAGTGAATTGGTGTTGATATATAGCCGAAGCGAATTTTGGGGAGAAAATTCCTTTTAAGGGGGGTAGAAATGTAACATCCCAAAAATTAGACTTAAATCAAACTAAAGGAAAGTTAGGAGTGGGTTGAGAGGCTGAGTAGGAGAGGAAGAATTACAAGAAAGAATATGAGGATTAGTAAGAATCTATGGGTATTAAAGGGGAGATTTCAGAAGAATAATTGAGTTGAGTATGAATTATGGCAAAAGGAACTAGGAATGATAGAGTAGATGAGAGTTAGGAGAGTTAAACTTAAGAGTTTAAGTGTTAGAGTTCTCATTCAATTAACATCCCGATAGTTAAGATCTTTGATGAATTAAAAGTGATTAGAATAATGATAGTAAGTTCAGTAATTAAGAAGAAAGTAATTAGGAAATTGTAACATTCCGTAATTCAGAACTTCTATTAATTCATAAGATTAAGATAGGAATTTATATGTTAATAATTAAGGAAAGAAAGTTTAAGAAATTAGGAGATAGAATTTAGGAGTTTTAAAACCAAGTTTCCAAGTTTTTAAGCAAATTAGGGAGTTAGGAGTTTCTGGTAATCGATTACCAGCATCTTGTAATCGATTACCTGAGAGTTGAATTTTGGGTAATCGCCTGTCAAGGATGTGTAATCGATTACCTGAGAGTTGTTCTTTCAGTAATCGATTATGTAATCGATTACCTAAGGGCTGAGTTTTTTGTAATCGATTACCAAGGGTTGTAATCGATTACTAGATTCCCAGAAAGGTTTTTTAGTGTATTTTTCGCCTCTGGTAATCGATTACAGTATGTCTGTAATCGATTACCGTCGCTCCAGTATATAAGGTCGAGGACATGCAAAATCAGATTTCTCATTTTTCTTTCTTCCCCTTCTTCAACCTAGAGAGAGAGTCCTAGGGAGAGAAAGTTCGATTTGGAGCTTAGGAAGGAGATTGAAGCAAGAATCATCAAGTGGATCACTCCTATTCCTCATTCTTCTCTTGGTTTTCAAGATTGGGTGAGTACAACTCACAAACACACACTCCCCTTTGATTTTGAGTTTTCCCCAATGCATAAACCCTACTCTCTAATTCCCTTTCTATATGAATATAGTGGTTAGATTAGCGATGTTTGTATGTGATTGAGTAATTTGGTTAGGTTTTTCATTGAAAACCTTAGGGTAGCGAGATTTACGAAACTAGCGAGATTTACGAAATTATCGAAATGCTCATTGTATGAACCCTATCCCTTTAATTCCCTTTCTATATGGCTGATTTGATTGGATTTGTAATGTTTGTATGGAATTGAGTTATTGATGTTATGATTTACTTGAAAAATCTTTGAATGTCGAAAGTTACGAAACTTATGAATTTACGAAAGTTACGGAATCATAGAAATGCTTTAAACTTCAACTTTAGTAGTTGATTCTTGTTAAGCCGGTTTCTACCGTGAGTTAATTCAAGCCGACCTTTGCGCTGTGAGTTAAAAAATTAAGTAATTATGTGAAAACATGACTTCGGTCCAGTTTGGGTGGGATTCATCCCCGGGAAAGCCGGTTCCCGTAGTCTGAGCTCAGGTCTAACTCTAGAAAGTGATAAGATCATGCCTTCTGGGCACATCAGTGAGTGCATCATGAGCATCATAATTTGCATTATTCATCAGTTCATGTTAACTGAATTACATATCGCTTTTATTAGTTATTGATCATTGGAACCTATCCCTCCCAATTATATGTGTAACCTCAAATTTTTGTTCCCCTGCCCAAGTAGCCAAAAACATGTTTTATGTATTTAGTTCGTGAATATGTCATATGTGATGTTTGATAAATGTTGTTTGTTTTACTACACTATATATGCTTGGTTGTACTTGTTGATACTTTAGTCTCACCCCACGTTTCGGGGATCTTCTTTAGCTGTGCAGGAAACCTTAGGAGCTGTTAAAGCAAGAAGGAGGATTTGTGGAACTGAGTCTCTTTAGAATTTGAAGTTTAAGTATTATAAGTAAATTTGGTTGTAATTAATAAGAGATTATTCACTGTTGTATATTGTATAAGTATAATTATTTCTGATGTTGGCCACTGAGGCCTAGCTTTAATGTTATGATATGTATGATATGAATTGTACTGGTTTTGCTGATTTTCAGGTTAAGCAGTTTCTGGTAATTGTCCGGTTTTTAGATGAGACTCTGCCGGATTTCCGGTATGAGTTCATTGAATCACACCTCTCTAAGTGTGAATTCTTCCCTAAATTTAAGCAGGTTTCATACTTATTTAAGGTCTCGGATGTTTATGTTCTTTTTGCTTAAGCTAATCGTTGGAAAGTTTAAGCAAATGTATGACGATATCAGAAATTTAACGAAATAATTTCAAGAACTTTAGGGATAGTGTCTCCAACGGACATTATTTCTGAGTTTAGAAATTAGGGCGTTACAGTACATGTGTATCTTTGAGCCTTCTCTTTTACTAGGACACATGTATGGGGGTATCCCCAACTGATTACTGTGTACTGGACAAATTGTAGCCTTAATGGCATTGATATGTATAATTATTCCAGTTGTTGTCTTTCATATATTGTTTAAGCGATCGCTGGCAACTTAAGCGATATATGATGTTTGTTTTCACAATATTAAAATGGCGTGAAATAATTTCAGAAATTCGGGTATTTGGATCCCAACGGGCTAAATTCTCAGATTTAGAAATTTGGACGTTACAATTTTTATTTGTCATACAAACTTTCCTAAGAAAACACTTGAATAGACGGTCACGATATTCCAAAAATGTCTCGTGGATCGATGACTTTGATGTTATCTTACCCGTTGAAACGTATTTGAGAACTATGCAATTCGACGACTGAGATACTTATCCTCGTGTGTCATTAAATTAGAATCTCCTCCAATAGAATGAAACACTCAAAATTTTTTAAAAAAATATTCTTTTTATAGTGTACGCCGAAATGGACAAGTTTGTTTTATCTTGCGTAATTTAATCTTGTAATAAAGTTTTCCCTCCCTTCCCAATTATTCAAACTTGGAAACAAAAAATGAAAGTTTCCACTTTATATGGTAAAGGATTTTTTATTTTCAGTCAACTATGCGACATGGATTCAAGAAATAATTTAAAAAATATTCAAATTAAAAATGGTAAGTTGCACACATTTGCACCTAACTACATTCTTTACTTAAAAAAATAATCGTGTGAAGAAATAAGAACCGGACATTTTGAGGTATTTTCCCTTCATCATTATTTCCCAAGTTCCTTGATGATTTTAATACTCATATTATCAGTTTGTAAGTTTTCTCAAGATATTTGTTTCATCTTTACTCTCGAAGTTATATACAAATATTTAAAATTAGTTGTTGAATATGCTCACAAAAAAGGGTGAAAAAAAGAAAAAAATTATATTAAAATAGCTTAATGTAACGTCCTAATTCCCAGAATTCAAAAATTATGCTCGTTGGAAGCATAAGTCCCAAATTAAGGGAATTAGTTTTCGTGACATTAACGATATCAATTACATAGATACAGACATGCTTAACTAAATCCAACGTTTAATTAAACATAATCTGAGGATTTTTACATACTACATAAAAGACATCACAATACAAGTGCCCTATTTGGCGGAAGCATAGGGAGTGACACATGTACTGAGTATCCATCCAAATTAATATACAATTAAAGTTATAAAGAATAGTACAATCAAAATAATAAGCTCCAAAGCCAAACGACATCCTCAAGCTGCAGCTGCGCCATGGTCCTCAACGACCTATCTGGGAATCTAAAATGTAAACCCACAATGGGGTGAGATTAACGCCTCAGTGAGCAAAGCAGTGCATACAAGTATAACATACAACAAGTGAGGCATAACTTGATAAGGATGATACGTAATAGCAATTGAAATCTGATAATCAATAATGCTTAAACATGGAAGTTGACATGATGCATTAATGACATGAGATAATGATGGACTCCAATGACCATGACAGTTTGAAAATAAGTTTAACATGAACTGCTAACCCAGCAACAGGGGTCTTATCACTTGCCGTGCAGTTAGACTGAGCTCAGACTACAAGGGATATCTCCCTTGGGGACATAATGTCGCCATCGTTACCATGACAGCCGAAGCCTAGTTGTAACATAAATCATGATTGGCCCAAGACCCGTGATGACCGAAGCCTTAGCATGAATATTTCACTTGAATCTTTAAGTAGTTTGATTACTTGAACATGATTGTCCGAGACCCGTGATGGCGGAAGCCTAACATGATTTTCTTTTGACTTGAACATGATTCATGAAAACATATTTACTTGACAATGGACATGAACACAAGCATGAGCTACTTGAACAATGAATCATAACTGAAATTTCTAATCGTGCAATGAAATCTCTTAACAACATCATGAGCATAAACCTTTATATAAAATCCCCTAACCTAGGGTTCTCCATCAATGAGTCTCAATCATATTCAACACAATACATACATCCATCATAATCTTAATATCCAATGGAAACAAACAAAAGCTCCCAATGCTAGAAAATCCCAATTCAAACCCTAAGAGGGGGTTCTATCTTCAATATCCTTCAAAATACCCAAAACATCTACAAATCAATCAGTAAATATTCATAACATTCCCATACAACCTCAAGAAAGGAAGGGAAAGAAGTAGGTACATGGAGGATTTCACACAACAGGGGAAAGTAAAGTGTGTGAGCTCTACTCACCTCAAGGGTAGGATTAATAGGATGATTGAGAGGTGGGGGATGATGATCCAAGGCTCCTCTAGAGATTTGGGACTTCAATCCCAGCTTCTCCCTCCGATCTCTCTCCCTCTCTCTAATTCCACTCTCTACAAGCCAAGAAGAAGGGAAGAATGAGGGTAAAACCCTCACAGATTTGTTTTTAAACAAGTTATGCGTGTTGTCGCTCAAGTGAGGAATCATCGCTTGAGCAAGCGAAATAACGCGCCGCAGAAATGGCACTCTCGCTCAAGCGAGAGCCTTCTCGCTTGAGCGAGAGTAAGTCAGAGAGCAAACCCCTGACTCTGGATGGAATTGCGCTTGAGCGAGCCTAATTGCGCTTGAGCGCAATTCCATCATAGAGGTTCTCCTAAAACTGCCCTGTCCCTCGCTCAAGCGAGAAGCGAGACCCTCTCGCTTGAGCGAGGATGACAGAACATAAATCCCCCCTTTTACCGATATACTCGCTTGAGTGAGAAGATCAGAATCCTAAATTCCCATTTTCTCTTATATAGCCTCTCTGTGACACCCTTCTACCCCATACTATTATATGTTTCGTAAATAGAAGTTTAGAAAATGTAAAATCCCTCGGTGGGTAAAAAGGTCCACAAACACTCTTAATAAATCTCATAGTTCGAAAATGACTTTATTAAATGAACTCAACTCCAAATGTAAATCAATTATAAACAGCGGAAATCTCCATAGGAATAAAAACAATTAATAACCTACTGCCATACAAGGCATCCAGAAGTTCATAAAAATACTCCTAATCTAGGAACATGGTAAAACCCCCAAGCACACCCTGATGTCACATCTATCAGAGCATACCCTTTTATTCATAATCGACACCAGTTGTGTCCTTATCAACACCTGTAAAATATATCCACAGAATACGGTGAGGAAAAGGAATACGACCCATACATACACATAGAGAATAACCATCCTCACCCACAACATCATTACATCATACCATCAATACATTAAAATCACCAATCAAGAACATTCATCTAAAACTCAACATATAATCAATCATCTATATCAACATATACATGTCATGCCATCATTCCTATTCACAACACATAAATCTATCCATTATACATTCACCAAGCTCATCATCATCATAATCTCATTCATATATCATCATACTCATTATCGTCGTAACATCATTCATATATCATCATACTCATTATCATCATAACATCATTCATATATCATCACAGTCATTATCATCATAACATCATCCATATATCATCATACTCATTATCATCATACATTATTCATATATTATCATACTCATTATCATCATACATCATTCATATATCATCATACTCATTATCATCAAACATCAATACTCCTCTCATCATCTATCCAAAGATCATGACTTGGAACTCCACACAATGGGCGCACCTCGTCAATCACTCTAGTTAGTACCAAGGTGGTCTACCGGTGTTACCACACACTATCCGATAGGTTGTACCCCCTCTATAGGCCCGCACAATGACATTCGACCCTAGGTTGTACCCCCTCTATGAGCCCGTACAGTCACTCCTAGGTTGCACCCCCTCTATGGGCCCGTGCATCGAACGCCCCATCTTGATCCCCTGAGTTGTACCCCCTCTATGGGCCCGCATAACTCAGTAGACCTCCCGAATTGTACCCCCTCTATGGGCCCGCACAATTCAGGTCTCATCACATATGCTCAAGGCATCTCTCCTAAGTTGTACCCCCTCTATGAGCCCGCACAACTTAGATAACATCATCATCAAAAGGTGATAAACACCATCATCATAAATCATCATTATCATTCCTAAGTTGTACCCCCTCTATGGGCCCGCACAACTTAGATAACATCATCATCAAAGGTGACACACACCATCATCATAATCATCATTATCATGCATTAACATGCTCATCATCAAACAACATCATTATAAAGTGATATACACTTATCATCATCATCATTCACCAACATGCTCATCATCAAACATCATCATAATAAAGTGATATATACTTATCATCATCATCATACACCAATATGCTCATCATCAAACATCATCATAATAAAGTGATCTACATTTATCATCATTCACATCATCATCATAAGTGACATGCACTATCATCAATAACATCGTCATCATTAGTGACATGCACTATCATCAATAACATCATCATCATAAGTGATACACACTATCATCATTTACATCATCATCATAAGTGATACACACTATCATCATTTACATCATCGTCATAAGTGATACACACTATCATCATTTACATCATCATCATAGTCATCATAAACAACATCAAACATCGTCAATCATCATCATTATACATCATCACACTCACCATCAAATATCATCATTATTCATCATCATAAGCATCGCAATCCTCATCAAACATCATTAATCATCAACACAAAACTCATTATAAAGTACTCTCAAACACATCAATCATCATCAAACAGTTAGGATCTCAAAATTCACTCTGGTAATCGATTACCAAACTCCTGTAATCGATTACCCGCAAACAAGGTCTCTGGTAATCGATTACAACCACCTTGTAATCGATTACCTGCAAGCAAGCTATCTGGTAATCGATTACCAAACTTCTGTAATCGATTACCTGCGAGCAAACAGCCCTCCTGGTTGCCCAGAACCCTCTGGTAATCGATTACCACTCCTGGTAATCGATTACCCGCGACGCAGATCGCAGTTCTTGCGATCTCCACCAATTCCAAACCTCTCTATTCAATCTCTAATCAATCATTTTCATCAAAACATCATTTATATACGTTTATATTCATCAAACCCCACCAAAGTATCCATCTTTAACAGTTTTACAAGGTTTTCCCATCAAAACCCCAATTCATCAAACCCTTATTAATCCCCTTTTTCTCTATTCATATTATTTCATTCATTCCATCAAAATTCATCAAGAATCATACAATCAATCATCAATCTACAGTTTTCATCATCTATACTAAATATATCAATTATTAATACGAATTTAAATCTTAGGTTACTACCCAAACGTCCCCCACATGCATATACAGGCAATACCCTCTCCCTCACCGTACCTTAAGCGAAGCTTGATCACAGCAAGGAAGTCTTTTCTTGAATTCTTGGCGTTCACTCCACAATAGCTCTCTCTTGATACGAATAAGGATTAGGGTGCTCTGGTAACCCCTCCTTACTGAAATAACTAATTGGGCTTGGGCCCACTCTCACCCCTCATTATTCTATTTTCACTTAAAATTATCTTTACGAAATAAAACTAATAATAATGACACTCCTATTATTTATTTCCCATTAAATTAATTATTTTCTTAATTAATCTCTTTAATTTAATTAATATTTATCCTAATAAAATTTAGGATGTTACACTCTCAATATCAGGGTGGGATGCCTACTATGTTAAGTCTATAATTTATGTTGGGATTAACACTTAGTCTCCTTGTCAAAAACCCCTCAAAGCTCATACTTAACAATAATTTTCCTATCTCTCCTTTTGATTTACCTTTAAACTCCTGAACTGTCTTTCCACTTCTAATTTCCTTCTCTCGAAAGGGTTTACAGCCTAAGACTCCCACTAGAGTCTCGAAGCCCTAATTTTTGGGATTTTACACTTAAAACATAACACATTAATTTTAAACTAAACAAATATTATAAAATTAAAGCATTTATCAACAAATAAGAGTACAGTTTTGTTGACTTAAAACAAAAAGACAAGTATAAACTAAAATATTAACTTCATATATTTTAAAAACTTTAATGGGAATGCATTATCAATGTAACAAAAATTATACGGTCATCCAATGATTTATTACCACATCATATAACACCCCATGTGTTATTAAAATCGATAGACAATATTGCAATAACATGCTAGTAATGATGGTATTAAACTTTGTACACATTGTATACCCCTTAAATCATACTTTTAATATTTTAACCAAGCCAAAGAATTTAAATTTTACCCAAGTTATGTATCCTTCAAAGTTTTTTTTTTGGCTTAAATATATTTTTGGTCCCTATACTTTTATAAAAGCGTGATTTTAGTCCCCCTAGTTTTAATTGCTTAATTTTGGTCCCTATACTTTTGTAAATGGGTGATTTTGGTCCCCCTAGTTTTAATTGCTCAATTTTGATCACTCTTCTTAAAAATTGAACAAATCTAATCCTATCGTTAGCCTCCCATTAAATATATAGCAGAATTTGCTGACATGGATTTAATTTTGTGACGTGTAAACTATCACATGACAAAGATTATTATTTAATTTTATCTCTTAATTTTTTTAAATGAAAAATCAGAAAATAAAATCAAATTCTGCATAATTTATTACAATGAGAAAACAAAATCAAAAAACAAAATCTCACTACTACACTCCGATTTCCTCAAAAACAATAAAGCAAATACAAGTCCCAAAACTAAAACAATTACAAGTCTGCTTCAAGCCATCAACCAAGTGAACTAAAATCTCATTCGGGCATGAAATGAAATTTACAACGAAACCGAAAGCGAACTGAAATCTGCAAGCTCTGATTTTTCGTTTAAAAAATTAAGAGATAAAATTAAATAATAATTTTTGTCATGTGATAGTTTACACATCACAAAATTAAATCCATGTCAGCAAACTCTGCTAAATATTTAATGGGAGGCTAACATAGGATTAAATTTGTTAAATTTTTAAAAAAGAGGGACCAAAATTGAGCAATTAAAACTAAGGGGACCAAAATCACCCATTTACAAAAGTATGGGGACCAAAAATGTATTTAAGTATTTTTTTTTTCTTACAAAGTTTAATAGCTATACAATTTCATGAACTATTGAAACTATAAGCTATATTAACGTTATACTTGCCAAAGCAAAAACAAATGTATTTTTTTTAACATCCATACCCAATAACCGATATGTTTATTTTTTGCATCAAGTTTAAGTGGCCCAGTTACAATGAAGATATAGTGATACGAACCGGAAGCGTAAAGATAGGAAAGTCTTGAAGATCAATTAACAGTAAATAACTGTAAGGAGCTTGGCACAATCCAAGACCTGCTGGAAGCACCAGAGCTATCAAAGATAGGAACTTGACACAATTTGTGACCTGCCGAAGCACCAAAGTTATCAAATATAGGAACTTGACACAATCCGTGACCTGCCGGAAGCACCAAAGTTATCAAGATATAAGCAACTAGACCCTAACCAAGACCTGCTAGTAGAACCTAAGTTATCAAGTAGTTCTTTAATCCAAGAACAAAGGATAAGCTCTCACAATGAGAAAACTCAAATTTTATTGATAAAATAACTGTCTACAAACTGATTCTCAATGCTAATATATAGCAAAGGAATTTTCTAAAATAAACTATCTAAAAGATACAATCCTAAATTAAATAGATTTAATTCTAGATAAGATAAAATATAATCCTAAAAGATTTAATCCTAAATAAGATAAAATATAATCCTAAGAGATCATGATATTGATTCCTAACAGATCGTATCCTAAATAAATCAGTTATAATCTGATTAGATACACTTTCCCGAAATAGGTTATCCTAAGATTCGGATAACAGACATAACCGATTGTCAGATCGGATAACACTATTGTACTTCAATCCGAGCAAAGTTAAACCACTTCTTTGGTTCTTCTTCTGCTTGGTGGTCTACTTTCCTTTGGACTTCAGTGATCAAGAGTTGCAAAGCTCTCTTTAACCGCTCAGATCTGGCCCCGGTCATTGGATCTTCAATCCCTTGCAATGCATATGAGGCATCTTGGTTGAGGTCGGATGGGATTGTGTCATATAGCTAAAAGAGTCTCCCGTGCTTTCAATTATGTTTAACATTTGCATCAAGTTTAAGTTGCCGAAATACTTTAGGGAGATAGTTAAAAGAACCTCTCAAAATTGCTACATGAGTTGATGATTACCCATATATTTAATCCATCTATATAGAAATATCCTTATAAAAAACATCCTAACTCCATCATTTGTGTATTGCTCACATGGGATCATTGTGATATGATTCTTATTATAGGTTGATGAGTTGGTAATTTTTTTTCAATTTTAGGTCCTGAATATAATTGTTTGAACGTATATATGAGATGCAAATGGTACAAAGGCAAAGTCTAGGTCAAAACGGATATATCTTACTTTGCCAACCAACCAAAAGTTATGTTGACCTTCAAAGTTATGGGCCGAAGTTGGGTCATGACATTATATAAAAACTATAGCTTTGAGTCAAGAAAGACAATAGGTCTTGCAAGCTTGGTTATACTTAAAAGGAGACAAATATTTTTCTTAATACAGTTGATTGATGATCAAAACATAATTGCTTGTAGAGGTTAATATATAAAAGGGGCTTGATGTTCTCATCGGCTAATGAAGGTTTACTCGTATCAATGGCGTGGATCATTTTTATTTGTCATACAAACCTTCCTAAGAGGACACTTGAATAGACGGTCACGATATTCCAAAGTGTCTCGTGGATCGATGACTTTGATGTTATCTTACCCGTTGAAACGTATTTGAGAACTGTGCAATTCAATGGCTGAGGTACTTATCCTCGTGTGTCATCAAATTAGAATCTCTTCCAATAAAATGAAATGCTCAAAATTTAAAAAAAATATATAATTTAATTTTATAGAGTAAGCCGAAATGGACAAGTTTGTTTTATCTTGCACAATTTAATTTTGCAAAAAAGTTTTCTCTCCCTTCCTAATTATTCAATCTTTGAAACCAAAAATGAATGTTTCCACTTTATATGGTAAAGGATTTTTTATTTTTAAGTGGCACTAATTTACACCTAACTACATTCTTTACTTAAAAAATAATGGTGTGAATAAATAAGAACTAGACATTGTGCGGCATTTTCCCTTCATCGTTTTTTTCCTAGTTCCATGATGTTTTTAATACTCATATTATAAGTTTTTAAGTTTACTCAAAATATTTATTTCATCTTTACTTTCGAAGTTATATACAAATATTTAAAATTTGTTGTTGAATTTGCTCACAAGAAAGTGTAAAAAATACAAAAATTTATATTAAAATAGCTTAAAACATAACACATTAAATTTTAAACTAAAAAATATTATAAAAGTTAAGCATTTATCTATGAATAAGAGTACAGTTTTATCGACAAAAAACAAAAGGACATGTATAAACTAAAATTTTAACTTCATATATTTTAAAAAGTTTGACGGGTATGCATTATCAATGTAAAAAAAAATGAATACGGTCATCCAATAATTTATTACCACATCATATAACATACCATGTGTTATTAAAATCGATAGTCAATAGGTGCTTGTTATGGTACACAAGTTGGTGGTACAACATTTTTGTAACCTCCACGTGTAGGTACATTTTATTTCCGGAGGAGGTTTGCAGGTAAGATGGTGGACAAAACATTATTGCAAAATAGACCCTATTTCAAGTGTTTATTACTACATCACTGCTTATTACTTTTTCTGCTGCGAACATTGCTTTTTTTTTTTTGTTCTTAATGTTTTGGTTTGGTCTTGCTCGACTTTCGTACAACATAATGCTTTGCTTTTTTATTCAGAAATTTAATTTTTCTTCAATTTATTTTAACTATAATATTAATTAAATATCATACAAACCCGTATAAAGTTATTTATATATACAATAATTATTCCACATTAAAATCATAATTAAAGTTTTTAATAAATGAATTACACAAGAATATTATTCAATAAATTTTTTTGTGATTTTTCTCCATAAAATATAATTATTGTAAATTTTTTAAAACAATAATAATAATAAATCAATTAAAAAAAGCACGCATGTCAAAAAATTTTGGAAAAATAAATTTAACCCACCTTTGATTGTCCCGAATAAAGCGTCAACCTTTATTTGTGGTGACCAAATTACTTATACGACCAACTATTATAGTTTTGAACAAGTGAAATGCAAACGTATGTAAGATTAGTTCATCATAGTGGCTTCTCAATCATGAATTGTTCCATAAGTCATCCACACTATGGTGGAACCATCCTTATCCTCAAAATCAGTTTTCGTGATTGTTCTCCACAATATGTAATTATTATGAATTTTTACTAAAAATATAATGAAAAACAAATTAAAAAAGCACGAGTGTTGAAAAAATGAGGAGAAATAATTTAAACTCACATTGGGTTGTCCCAAATGAGGGGTTGCCATTTATCCGTGGTGACCAAATCACCTAAATGGCAAAGGTTGCTGAAAGACCAAAGTCATAGTTTAATGTTTCATAAAGCCTAACATAAGTCTGAGACAACCACAAGATCAATCAATCACATTTGGTTCTTGTAACACCCCAGCCTTGACCTGCGGCCCAACTGTTGGGGCCCAGGAATTCACTGAGCGTGTTAACTTACTCAGCTTTTCCACCCCCTGAAGTGGATAATTCCCACTAATCGGGAACCTCCGTGGATTCGAACCCAAGACCTCAGAGATATAGTCTTAAGTTCCTTAAATCCACTACCAATTGAGTTGCAACCCAATTGGTAGTGTGGATTTAAGGAACTTAAGACTATATCCCTGAAGTCTTGGGTTCGAATCCACGGAGGTTCCCCGAGGGGGAATAATCCACTTCAGGGGGTGGAAAAGCTTAGTTAACACACTCAGTGAATTCCTGGGCCCCAGCAGTTGGGCCGCATGTCAAGGTTGGAGTGTTACATAAAAATGCGCCTTTTTATGCAGCAAAAATGTAAGATTTGGTTTCTGCATATCTCGCTTGGGCGAGAATGTTCTCGCTTAAGCGAGAAGCAGGGGAGGAAAAGTGTACTCTCTGGACGATTTTCACTTGAGCGAGAAGGGGCTCGCTCAAGCGAGAATCATCCAGAGAAGGGTTGCTCACTGGAGCATTCTCGCTCAAGCGAGAAGGCTCTCGCTTGAGCGAGAATGTGTTTCCAGCGAGGATTAGTTTTACCCACTCAAGCGAGAAACTCTCGCTTGAGCAAGGACACTCAGATCTGGTTTTAAAAATAGATCCGTGAGGGCTTTTCCCTCATTCTTTCCCTTATTCTCTATTTCTAGAGGGAGGAACTAGAGAAAGAAAGGGAGATTGAAGAAGAGGAGCACGGATTGAAGCCTCAAATCTCTAGAGGAGCCTTGGATCAACGTTCGTTACCACTCAATCATCTTATTTATCCATCTCCGAGGTGAGTGTGGTTCACTCACTCACTTTCCTTCATGTGTGAAGTTCTTCCATGATCCTTATTCTTCCTTCCCCTTCCTACTTTACTTGTTTTTACTTGTTGAGGATTAATTTAGGGTTTATGTGTTTATTGGCTTTGATTGCTTGAAATGTGATTTAACCCTAGGTTGTAGAAGTTAGGGTTTTCATGATAAATGTTGATTATGGGATTTGAATGTCATGGAATTTCCATTTAGCATATATAACATGTTTACATGTCATGAATCATGCTTTCATGTTTTGAAACCCTAATCATGCTAAGAAATAAATGTTTTGGGTCTTAGGACCTCATGTAATTGTTTTTTGGGTCTCATGACCTCATGAAAACACTTTGGGTCTTAGGACCTCATGTAATGATATTGGGTCTTTAGACCTCATCTTAAATAATCAGATTTTGGTTCCTGGACTCATGTTCCAAGACTTTGTCTTCGGTCCTTAGACTCATGTTAAATAATCAGATTTTGGTCCCTGGACTCATGTTCCCAAGACTTTGTCTTCGGTCCTTGGACTCATGTTACAAGAGAGGTAATTCTCATTTGCTCCACGGCCAAGAGGTAAATGGGGTTCCTCCACTAAAAATGAATTATGCATGTTTGCTAATAAAACTTAATCAGGGTGGCCTGGACGACGGTCCTTGGTCACATGGACGAGCGCTCAATCAGATGACAGTGAAAAGAACCCTTGGGTGTTGGGTAAAACACTTGAGACTATTACTTCGGACTAACCCTGCATTGCTTGCTTTCATGTATGTTTTATGAATACAGTTTTCTTTATAATGTGTATTACCTGACATGTCTGATAGATTGTGATGTAAGGTCAAATATGTATCTATGTTGCCATTACATGTGCCTGTTTTCCCCATATTGCATGCACGATTACATTCACTGGGACGTAAGTCTCACCACAAGTTTTGTGGAAACAATCTAGATTTGTAGGATGCCTAGCTGGCTTATGAAGAAGAGGACTTGAGGCCTAGTGGGAGAGATGCTTTCCTGGAAGCTGTTCAGTTCAAGATTAGTTAGGTATATCGTGTTTGTATAGAGTTAGAACTTGAATTAGTCGGATTGTAGCCATGTTTCAGTTGTAGCCACCGAGTGGCATTTCACTTCTATACCTAAGTTTGTATGATTGTATTTCCACTCAAGTAAATGTTGGATTACTTAAGCATGTTTTTTGTGATTGATTGTATGTCGATATCAACAATGGCGCGAAATAATTTCATAAACTTGGAAATGTGTCTCCAACGAGCATTATTTCTAGGTTCACGGAATTAGGACGTTACACTATACAATTTCATGGACTGTTGAAACTACAAGCTATATTAATGTTTTACTTGCCAAAGCAAAAACTAATGCATTTTTTTTAATCCATTCCCAATAACCAATATGTTTATTTTTTTGCATCAAGTCTAAGTGGCCCATTACAACTAAGATATAGCTAAAAGAGTCTCCCGTGTTTTCAATTATGTTTAACATTTACATCAAGTTTAAGTTTCCGAAATACTTTAGGGAGATAGTTAAAAGAACCTCTCAAAATTGCTACATGAGTTGATGATTCCCCATATATTTATCCCCTCTATATAGAAATATCCTTATAAAAACATCCTAACCCCATCATTTGTGTAGTGCTCTCATGGGATCATTGTGATATGATTCTTATTATAGGTTGATAAGCTGGAATTTTTTTTTCAATTTTAGGTCATGAATATAATTGTTTAAACGCATATATGAGATGCAAATGGTGCAGAGGCAAAGTATAGGTCAAAACGAATATATCTTATTTTGCCAACCAACCAATAGGGATGTTGACCTTCAAAGTTATATGTAACGTCCCAAATTATGAACCATTTTCTGAATCAAATTAGTAGTGGAATAGGTTTTGTAAAAAGGAATTAGGATTGGATGGGAGAAAATTAAGTTAGAACAGAAAAGGAATGAAAACCAAGAATTTGGGAACTGATGCTCTCGCTCAGGCTTGCTCGGGCAAGTGCTGAGGCGAGAATATCAGTAGTGAGGGGGAATTTTATTCTGGTTTCCTCGCTCAGGCTCGCTCGAGCGGGGACTGAGCGAGGAAAATGTGGTACTCTCTGTGTAAAATTCAGCTCAAGCGCGCTGAGCGAGCGCGCGATATCTGAACGCTCTAAAAATACATTTTTAGGGTTTTCTTCCTCATTTATTACCTTCACCTACATTTTAAGAGATAGAAGGAACTTAGAGAGAGAAAGAGTGAGAAAAAAAGAAGAAAGGCTGGTTGAAGACTTCTCCACCATCTTTGAGGCTTGGGATCATCACTTCCTCCTTCCACTTCTCCTATTTTTCTTTCTATTTGAGGTGAGTGTTGTACATCCCAAAATTAGGGCCTAGAAACTGTAGTGGGAATTTTAGGCTGTCGATCCGGCCAAGAAAAAGGAAGTTGGAAGTGGCATGAAAACTTGGGGGTTAGGATGTGAATTTAGACAAAAATTAGGTGAATAAACTAAGAATCTCGAGTTTTGAGAGATTTGGAAGAATAACCAAGCGTTAAGTGAAATAGCTGTAGGCAGAACTCAGAAGCAATCTCACCCTGAGTCAGAGAGAGTTATAATGGTATAAGGATGAGAAAAGGAGGTTAGATGAAAAGAACTAAGTGAGAAAGGTATGTTATTAGAAGGAGTTAGAGAGAAGTGAATCACCCTATGTTTAGTCATTAGGTGTGTGAAATAGCAATGGAATAGGCTTTAGGAACAAAGGAGTTGATTTGGCAAGATTAGAGTGGGGAGAGATTTGGATGAGGAAAAAACTAAGTTAGAAGGAGGTTTTAGGGAAAGGAATTAGGTTTGGAATGGAAAGAGAATTGAGTTAGAATCAAAGAGGGGTAAAAATCAAGTTTTTGGGGGCTAATATGCTCGCTCAGGTGGCGCTCAAGGATATCAATAATAATGGGGAAATTCCAATCTGGTTTCTAGGCTTAGGTTGAGCTCAAGCTCAGCCTGAGCGCAGAAAACAGAGAGGAGTTGAAGTTAATTCAGCTCAGGTTGAGCTCGAGCGCAGCCTGAGCGCAGGCGCGTAAGTGGGAATTTATTCCCCCGCTCAGAGCTCGCCCAAGTGCAACTTTGAGTGGGAGCTCGTTATTAGAACCCCTTAAAAACACATTTTAGGGTTTCTTCCTCATTCTTTTCCCTTCTCCAACCTTTTAGAGAGAGAGAGATTTCTAGAGAGAGAAGGGGTAGATGAAGGAGGAACCATGGATTGGAGCCACCCACACACCGTTCAAGGAGCCTGAATCTTCATCCTCATCCCTCCATTCTCTCTATTTCCTCCATTAGAGGTAAGTGTGGTTCACCCACTCACTTTCATTTTGATTGAACTCCCATGTATGATCCCTAATCTCTCTCCCTTGCTTACATTGATGATTGTGGTTGATTACAGTTGAATCTAGGGTTGTTGGTTGGATTAATTTGGTTGTATGTCTTTATGGCTCAAACCCTAGGTTAGAAGATTTGGGGACTTTTTGTATTTGTGGATTGTTGATGTTGAGACCTTGGAAGAGTTGTACATTCATACTCATACTCATAAAATATTTGTCATTTATCATGTTACCATTTACTCATGTTTTAAAAGAAGATTTGGGTCTTAGGACCTCATGTTTTGAAAGAATAGAATTGGGTCTTAGGACCTCATGTTTTGAAGAAAGATTTGGGTCTTAGGACCTCATATTTACAAGAAAGAAATTGGGTCTTAGGATCTCATGAAATTAAAAAGAGATTTGGGACTTAGGACCTCACGTTCATGGGTATGCAGACCAAAGATTGAAAGGGAATGAGGTAGTCCCATGACCTCTCGGCCAAGAGGAAAAGGGGGATCCTCAAGTAAAGATGAATTTTATGCATAGTATCCCTATTTGCTTATAAAACTTAATCATAAAGTGTCCCTGGATGACGTCCTTGGTCATGATGCAGAGCGCTCAAATCATGTAAAGTGAAAAGACCCATTGGGTGTTGGTGAAACGAAACACTTCAAATAAGTACGGATTGATATATTGGATGTTAGTTGCACTTGGTATGTTCATTTTTTTCTGCATGGCTTGTTGCATTTCATTTGCCTGAAATCCCTACACTGCATGTTTGATCATATTCACTGGGACGTAGTCTCATCCCATGATGTGGGAATTATTAAGTTGTGCAGGTTGTTGTCCAGATGCTAGCACTGGAGAGTTGAGGAGTCACTTGGTTTGATTGATGAAGAATTACCTGTGTAGTCTTTTTGGAATTTTGGTTTAGTGGATAGGATGTGAATTTGAAGTGTTGTAGTTAAGCCACTGAGTGGAATTTTAATTGTAATCATTGAGTGGTGATTGGATAATTTGCTTAAGTAACAGTTGGATTACCTAAGCGTTGTAATGTATTGTTTGACGATATTGATAATGCACGAAATAATTTCAAGAATTTGGAAATGGTGCTCCCAACAGGCATTTATTCTAAATTCAGAAATTAGGACGTTACAAGTGTGATTCTCACTCACTTTCATTATTGAATTGACCTATGTATGCTCCCTACTCTTACTTCCATTGATTTTATTGTTGATTGTGATTGATTATAGACAAACCTATGGTCGATTGTTGAATTGATTGGTTGTATGTGCTTGGATTCAAAACCCTAGGGTAGTAGAATTGAGGATTTTGCACTGGTTAATATATTGACTATATTCTTGAGCATTCATAGGCCTTTGGCCATCATTGAACATATTATAAGAGTCCTTGGACTATCTTAGAGCCTTTAGGCTATCATGAGCTTTTGGGCTATCACAGGGTCTCCGGACTATCACGCCTCCGGCAATTAATTGTAACAACAACGGGTAACCACATCAAACTCATGGCCAAGAGGGAGATGGGGTCCTCATTCTAAAAATGAATCATGCATGAATATTCACTGTTAATAAGCTTTAATCATAGGTGGCCTTGGATGAAGGTCCTTGGTCACATGGCCGAGCGCTCAATCACAATCACAGTTAGTAAAAAGACCCCGAGTGTCGGGTGACAACACCTCATAGTCATGTTTACTTGCCTTCAGGTATTTATGCTTATATTGGTATTCTGGGTGGAATTGTGACTTGTTGAGGTATGCTACATACCATTTGCCTGAATTTCCACACTGCATGCTTTATCACACCCCACTTGGACGTTAGTCTCACCCCACGATGTGGGAATTATGTTTTGATGTGCAGGTAAACGTCCAGCTGCTTGATGGGGAGTTTGGAGCTTAAAGTTGGGCTTAGTTGTAGGAACACAGAGAAACACTAGAAGGGGGGTTGAATAGTGTTTCTAAATATTTTAGAAAGCTTTTCGTAAACAGGTACTAAAAGCACATTTCAGACAGCTTTAAGGTGCTGTCTGAAGTTTTCAGACGGCTTGTAAAACTAATTTTAAAAGATGTTTTGTGCCTTTATAAAATATCAGATTAATTATTTAACCCCTGATTAGTATAAAAAGAATTGAAAGAGATAAGGGTAAGAAAACTTAGCCAAGGAATTTATCCTGGTTCACTCACTACCACTGTGAGCTACGTCCAGTCCCAATGCCAACTAGCAATTGGATTTTCTCTTAATCTTTCAAGATTACAAGTATTCTTTTACAGTCAAGCCTCTTCAGGCTCTACAACAAGTATTCTTTTACAGTCAAGCCTCTCAGGCTCTACAACCAAGTATTCTTTTACAGTCAAGCCTCTCCAGGCTCAAACCAACAGTATTCTTTTTCAGACAAGCCTCTCCAGGCTCAACAAATAAATACAGAGAAGAAAATGCTTAAGCTTACAAACTATATCAGTCTTGAAGCTTAAACAATTACAATGTACAGAAAAACTGAGGTATGCTCAGGATATTACAATATGTGTACAAAGATAAATTATCAGAGTTGTTGCAGCGAAAAACTTGCAGAGTTTTTCTTTTTCACAAAATTCTTCTCTTCTTGATGGTCTTCAAAGGAGGGGTATTTATACCCAATCTTCAATCCGTTGAAATACCACCGTTAAGAGATAGCATTAAATGCTATTTAATCCGTTGTGAGACATGCTTCTGAGAGCTCTGATATTTCTGACACGGTACAAGGTTGCTCCTGCCATAAAGCTGCTACAAATGTTGCTGCAGAGGCTGCGTTGCAGAGATTTCCTCAGTGGTGTATGAAATTCAAAAACACCAGGAAAGGTCTCTGTGTTCCTTGCTATAAACGTGTTTGAAAAGGTACGTGCAGCAGAGGTTCAGAAAAGTCTTCACAAACTTCAGCAGAGGGTGCCACGTCATAAAAGACTTCAGACGACTGATACTTCAGACGGGTTGAACTACTTCAGACAGCTTCAACTCTTCAGACGAGTTCTGCTTCTTCAGACAGCTTCAACACTTAGTCTTTTTATGTAGGCTCATAGTGACTCTTGCTGAAATCATAGATAAAATTAAAGCATATGTGTATCTATGATAAACTTTAAGTCAAATTTGTCAACCATTAAAACTTGGGAATCTAGTTGTCTTAAAACATCATAAACAACCTTATGATATTTTTGAGACTCAACATTCTCCCCCTTTTTAATGATGACAAATTTGGTTAAAATATACAAATCTGTAATCAGTTTTTGAGAATAAGAAAGCTCCCCCTGAGATAGAAATATCCTTTAACAGGTTCTGTTTAAGGTATATTTTACTCATTTGCTCAAATTTCTCAGAAAAACATATGTACTCCCCCTGAGTCCTGTAACCACTTCAGATTTCAGATTTGGTTAGTTTAATACTCCCCCTTTTGTCATCAATCAAAAGGGAATAACAGAGCAATATATTCAGTAAAACATATATATCAGAGCACAAATAATCAACTCAAATATGAGATAAGCCACTGATTGTATTTAATGAATGTTCAGATAAAGAAATAGACAATCAGACACTTGTTATAAACATGAAAATAAGCAAAGACAATGGCTAAATTAACAGTTTAATCTTCTCTTCTTCAGCAAGCCTCAGTCAGAAAGGAAATCAAGTCTTCCTTGGCCTTGTCTATTGCTGCTTCCACTGAGGTTTTCAATCTGCTGACCAGATCTGATAAGCTGCTGTTCTTGAAGAATCTGCTCTTGTTAGCAATAGATGCTTAGTCTTCTTCTCTTGATCAGCATACTTCTTTTCAAGTTTCTTAACTTTGGTCTTCAGCTTCAGATTTTCCTCAGACAAGTCTTGCTCAGATTCATACAATCAATGGATGTAGGGGCAAACAAATCTAAGCACTCCAAACCTGGCTCCAAACTGTATTCAGAAGGTTTGAACACAGGGCAAAAGAAGGTGCCAATGGGTTCAGTACTACCCAGTCTTCATTAAAGAGTCAACAGGTGGGGGAAAGTGATCTCTCAGATAGTGATATGACATTGTTGACTTTCCAAGTCCAACTTCAGAATCAGCATCAGGACCAGTTGATCCCGAAGAAGATCCAGCATCTTCTCTGATCTTCCAGTAAGAGGACCACATCCAATCTTGAAGTAGTGATCCAGGCCTCCTCCTTGGTTACTGATGAACTCTGGTAAAGATTCCCACTCTGATGGACTCATCATTTCAGACAGAGGTGAATGCAGAATAAACTTTAGCTCTTTGAATTTCTCACCCTGACCTTCCTTTAAGGGATACCTAGGAACTATTCTATCAGGTTTCACCAAGATTTTAGTGGTTGGCCTGATTGAACAAGTTCTAGGAGGCCTGTAGCCTCTCATCCCAACTCCCTTGTGCAGATCCCTCTGAAACAGCTCAGACTCAGTGTTCAGCTGCCTCACAAACTCCATTCATCATTATTCAGCCTGAGGGAATCATCTGAGAATGGATTGATGGGAGCCCAAGTATGTGCAGGAGGGACAACACCCTTCCTGATCTTTTCTAATCCTCCTGAAAGAGCACTGTATCTACTTCAGCAACAGTTTTTCTGATTAAGCCATGATGCAAGGATACAGCAGGTGCTGGTCTGAAATACTGTAGCTCTTCAGACAGGTTGCCAAACTTGGGCAATGAGCAGGGATCAGAAGGAAGGAGAGATAACTGTAGAGCATCAGCAAGCACTTGCTCTTCTTCAGCAAGATCTCTCTTGTTGTGAAGGTGGAGAGATATGTGGTGAGGGTATAGGTGGTGGTGGTGAGAGAGGTAAAGGTATATCAGAGCAAGGTCATGGGTTCGTGGGGAAGGTAAGTAGGTTCAGAGAGTTGATTCTCTGAAGGTTGTGGTGAGGTAGGTTCAGAGGGTTTGTTTTCTGTTGGTTCAGAGGGTTCAGAGGGTAGGTTTTCTGTTTGTGGAGGTGGTGATGGTTGTGTAGAGGTGAAGATGGTTGTTTTTCAGGTGATAGGGGTTTTGGTGAAGGTTGTGATGTTGGTTGAGGGGATGGTTGAGAGGGTTGAGAGGTGTTTGTTTTTCTGGTGAGGAGGGTGGTGAAGGAGTTACATTATCAAATCTCACCTTAATTCTCTTGTAGGGAGGCTTGGTTACCTCAGATTCTTTTGCCTTTGCTTCTTCTTCCTTCTCCCTTTGTGCTTGTTTTTCTTCCCTTTTCTTTTAAAATACTCATGTGCCTTGACATAATTTTGGTATTTCCCAGCCATATCTTCTGCTTCCAGCTGAGAGGCAATACTTCTAGTCACCCTAGATTCAGGTGCAGTCTGAAGTAGCTTGCTTTTGGTCCTCCTTCTCTGAGGTGCACTTGACCTCTTCCTTTTCTTTGCTCCCTCAGCTATGGTTGCTTGCCTATCATCTTCAGCATAGGCCAATTGTGAAGCAATAGCAAGAGCTCTATCAGTCTTCTCTTGCTCTGCTTTCTTCTCCAGCTCTCCTCCTGCTCCAAGCAGTAGCCAATGCTGCCACCTGAATGAGTTCAGGATCAGATGGGCAAGCAGCCAATGGCTCAGCTACAACTGCATCAGTTTTCATCTGCCTCTTGAGCCTGTCCTTCCATTTCAGAAGTAGGTGTGGAGTCTGTACAGGTTCAGACAACTGACCCACAATTTCAGATGGCCTTTGTGATGCCTTCTGAACAGGTTCAGACACCTGACTCTGCACAGATGCAGATGCTACCTTAGCAGCACTCCTTACAGGTAGCTTCTTCAATTTTGCTTGAGGAGAGGGTTTTGATGGCTTGAACTCATGCCTCCTTATGTCTCCTCTGAGTTCATTCTCAAGAACCTCCATTGTTGTCTTCCTTCTTGCAGCTTTCTCAAGAAGAAGGCTCTCCTTCATGGACGGAGAGGGAGGTCTTGGAGTCAGCTTCACTCCCATGCTCTTGAGGTTTGATTCACCAAACACAGGTTGTGAAAGGCGATCAAAAAGCCTCTCAATGGGGACTTTGAAATGCAGCAAGATCTTGGTGATGATGGTATTGTGAGGGAAGCTCCCAGCAGAATCTCTGAGCTCTTCTGCATGTGGTACATTATGATGTTGGGGAGGTTCACCTTCTTCTTCTGCAGTAGGTGAATCAGACAAAATCTCTCCAACTCAGAAACATGGTTTCTGCTTCCACTCTTAGGGATTACAGAGCACCCTAAGATGGCATGCAAAACCCTAGCCTTGTCTGACATATGCTTTGCATCCAAGCTTACTGGTTCAGAGGTGCCATACAGAAACTCTGTGAACTGCTTCTGTCCACCATTTCTTGCTTCCCAGCCAGGAGTGAATACTCTCTTCAGTCCTGACCTCACAGATGTGAGCAAGTATCTTCATCAACAAAGACAGGGACACCACGTACTGTGGCCTTGATGCTAGTGTAGATACCCTGAGGATTGGGTATTCCTCTGGCAGTAGCCCAGAAATCCAGCACACTCTGCTCATGCCACTGTGTCAAGTTGTGATTGAAATACGGAGTCCACCCAGCTGCATCGAACTCAGCAAATAAGTCCATTCCCAGAGATTGAAGATCCTCCAGGACTACACCCTTAGTCTTCACGATGTTGCTTCCAGCAGATTTCTTAGGAGCCATTGAAGAGTTTTCTCAGGAACTTGAGAGAGAAAAAATTGCTTGTAGAAGAAGGATCTCAAAGGTGAATACAGAATAGTGAACGGTGAAGTTCTCTGACCTAGCTTCTGTATTTATAGACCCATGAAGTAATGATGGCATGTACTGGCTGCGCGAGCATAGGAAAACGTGCGAAGTGGAAGAGACAAAATAAATGGAATTAAACCGTCTCAGAAAGCCACGTCATTTGTTTACTTCAGACAAGTGACAGATTTCAGACACCCATATAGATTTCAGACAACCCAAAATTTCAGACAAGTCACTTGTTTCAGACAAGCTGAAATTTCAGACACATCATTTTCAACAGATCAATCACACACAATCAAAATGCATGTATGTTCAGATTATTTCTAATGAACTTAAATCTATCTTCAGTCAGAGGTTTTGTGAATATATCAGCCCATTGATGCTCTGTATCAATAAACTGAATATCAAAAACCCTTTCTGAACATAGTCTCTAATGAAATGATGTTTTATTTCTATATGTTTAGCCCTAGAATGTTGAATGGGATTTTTAGACAAATTAATAGCACTTGTATTATCACACAAAACAGGTATAGCAGATATAGTAATGTTAAAATCTTCTAACTGATACTTCACCCATAACAGTTGTGAGCAACAACTGGCTGCTGAGATGTATTCTGCTTCAGCTGTTGATAAGGCAATTGTGCTTTGCCTTTTGCTTGACCAGCTAATCATATTTTCTCCAAAGAAATGACATCCACCACTAGTGCTTTTTCTTTCAATTCTGTCTCCAGCAAAATCAGCATCACAGTAACCTATTAACCTGCAATCCTTACTTTTCTTATAGCACAGACCAAGATTAGTAGTACCTTTAAGATATCTGAAAATTCTTTTTACAGCTTTGTAGTGAGTACTCCTTGGATCAGATTGAAATCTAGCACACAGACATACACTGAACATTATGTCAGGTCTGCTTGCTGTTAGATAATAATGATCCAATCATTCCTCTATACAAAGTTTGATTCACTGGTTCTTCCTTCTCATCTTTATTTAAAGATGCAGAGGGATGCATTGGAGTTGACATGGGTTTGCAATCATGTAAGTTAAACTTCTTAAGCATTTCCTTTGTATATTTTTCTTGATGGATCCATATACAGTCAGAATCTTGCTTAATCTGAAGTCCTAAGAAAAATTTTAGTTCACCCATTAAACTCATTTCAAACTCTGATTGCATTAACTCTGAAAACTCCTTGCATAATGAAGAGTCAGTTGAACCAAAGATAATGTCATCAACATATATCTGAACAAGTATAAGATCTTTGTTAGACTGTTTTCTAAAAAGAGTTGTATCCACTTTTCCTCTTTCAAAACCATTTGAGATTAGAAAACTGCTCAATCTGTCATACCAAGCTCTTGGGGCTTGTTTCAGACCATAGAGAGCCTTTTTGAGTTTGAAAACATGTTCAGGAAAAGCAATATCTTCAAAACCAGGGGGTTGTCTAACAAAGACTTCTTCTTCAATGAGACCATTGAGGAAGGCACTTTTAACATCCATTTGATATAGCTTGATGCCATTATTTACAGCATAAGATAAAAGAATTCTAATTGCTTCTAACCTGGCCACTGGGGCAAAGGTTTCAGTGAAATCAATACCTTCTTGCTGGTTGTATCCTTGAGCAACTAATCTTGCCTTGTTTCTGACTACCTTGCCTTCTTCACAGACTTGTTTCTGAACACCCATTTGGTTCCAATAATAGTTTTCCCATGGGGTTTAGGAACAAGGGTCCAGACATCACTCCTAGCAAACTGATTCAGCTCTTCTTGCATGGCTAGGATCCACCCTTCATCATGCAGAGCTTCATCAATGTTCTTGGCTCTATTTCAGACAGGAGCAAGAGAATTCAGATTCTTGAATTTTGATCTTGTCTTAACTCCTTCTGAAGTGCTGCCAATGATTTGCTCTTTAGGATGATGTGATTTGTATTTCCAATCAGGTTTCTGAGGAGGTATCAAATGTTTGTTCTGTCTGAGACTCAACATTTGTCTGAAGAGGTTTAGTAACAGTAGGTACTTCAGACAGCTGCTCATCCTTCAAGCTGTGTGGTCATTCAGCTCCATTCCTGCAAAATCATCCTCTAGATCTGATAGTTCCCTATCAGTCTCTTTGTTATCATTGAATTTAACATGAATAGTTTCTTCAACAGTTAAAGTTCTAGAGTTATACACTCTATAGGCTTTAGATGTTTCAGAATATCCAATGAAAAATCCTTTATCAGACTTTGCATCAAATTTTCCAAGATCATCCTTGGTGTTGAGTATAAAACATTCACAGCCAAAGGTGTGGAAATATGATATGTTGGGTTTTCTTCCTTTCCACAGTTCATAGGGAGTCTTTTTCAGAATTGGTCTTACCAATATTCTGTTTTGAAGGTAACATGTGTGCTAACAGCTTCTGCCCAGAAGGATCTTGGTAAGCTGCATGAGTTGAGCATGGTCCTTGCCATCTCTTGCAAACTTCTGTTCTTTCTCTCAACAACCCCATTCTGTTGAGGTGTTCTAGCCACAGAGAAATTGTGTGAGATCCCATTCTCATCACAGAACATTTGAAAGTTTGCATTCTCAAACTCTCCACCATGATCACTTCTGATAACAGAAATACAGAATCCTTTCTCATTCTGTACCTTCTTGCAGAATATTGTGAAATTCCTAAAAGTCTCATCCTTGCTTCTTAGGAATAACACCCATGTAAATCTAGAATAGTCATCAACAATGACCAAACCATATTTCTTACCACTAAGACTTTCTGTTCTAATAGGACCAAACAAGTCAATGTGTAAAAGTTCTAGTGGTCTGCTAGTTGAAACAACATCCTTACTCTTAAAAGAGTGTCTTGTTTGTTTCCCTTTCAGACAGCTTTCACATAAAATGTCAGATTTGTATGAAAGCTTGGGCAATCCTTTAACAAGATTGTGTTTTGCTAATCTTGAGATTAATCTCAAGCTGGCATGCCCAAGTCTTTGATGCCAAATCTGTTTTTCATCTTCAACAGAAATGAAACATTTTACATTTTGACTTGCTAGATCCTCTAGATCAATTTTGTACACATTGTTGTGTCTCTTAGCAGTAAAGAGGGTTTGCTCAGAGGAGTCTTTGACTATGCATCCTTCCTTAGTAAAGGATACCACATAACCACTGTCACATAATTGACTTATGCTCAGTAAATTATGCTGTAGTCCCTCCACTAGGAGTACATTTTTAATAAGGGATGAAGGAGATATACCTACAGTCCCTATTCCAATGATCTTCCCTTGCTGATTTCCACCAAAGGTGACCACTCCACCAGCTCTAGGTCTAAGGTTTTGGAACAAAGACCTTTCTCCTGTCATGTGTCGCGCGAGCACCCTGTCCAGGTACCATTTGTGGGGTCTCCTTTGTCCTGTTAAACACATCTGCAACAGGAATAATTAAGTTTTTAGGTACCCATATTCTTTTGGGTCCTTTCTTGTTAGCTTTGGGCCTTGTTTTTCTCTTGTGTTTGCACTGAGCCATTGTGTCCAGGCTTACCACAGTGAGAACACCCAGTAACCTTCTTTTTGCCTTTAGAAAAATTTAAGACAGTAGGAGGTTCAGACATGTTATGATCACAAAAGCCTAGTCCACTTTTGTCAAGGGAATGCCTTTGATTTCCAAGCATTATATTCAGATTTTTAGTTCCTTTGACAAATTTGGCCAGATCTTTTGTCAGTTCCACAACCTGCTTCTGAAGTTTCTCATTCTCTTCAGACACAGCTTGTGAACTGCAGTTTTTAGTCTCAAGAATTTTTTCTTTGAGCATAATATGTTCTATCTCAAGTGCCTCATATTTGTTACACATTTCTGTGTGGGCTTTGGATAGATTCTTATACTCTTGGAAAAGTTCTTGGAACTTTCCACCAGATCATCATACATTTCTTGTAGAGTAAGAGGAAATACCTCAGCTTCAGAGCTGTCTGAAGATGGTAGACTAGCCATGAGACACAGATTTGCCTCTTCTGAAGTGTCTTCTTCTTCTTCTGAGGTTGATTCATCAAGGTCTTCCCATGTTGCCATAAGACCTTTCTTCTTTTTGAAAAACTTCTTCTTCTTGAAGTTGTTTTTCTTCAGTCTTGGGCAATCAGCCTTCATATGCCCTGGTTGCTTACATTCAAAGCAAATAATTTTATCAGTGTTAGACTCTTTACCTGTCTTACCTGATTTGGATGATGAAGGTTGGTTCTTTCTGAACTTTCTCTGTTCTGCAACATTCTCTTGATCTTTCTGCTTAAAAGAGCAAGATCATTGTCATCTTCTGAGCTATCTTCAGAATCTTCATCTGCTTCTGAAGTTTCCTCAGCTTGCATAGCCTTCATGCTGCCATGCCTAGACTGTTTGGCCTTGGAGTTTAGAGCTAGAGACTTCTTCTTGTTGTCATCTTCTCCAAGCTCAAGTCATGGACTTTGAGAGATCCCAACAGTTCTTCCATTCTCAGAGAGTTCAAATCTCTTGCCTCTTGAATGGCAGTGACTTTGGGTCTCCAGGACTTAGGTAGACTTCTTAGAATCTTCCTGTTGTTGTCTCCAGATTCATAGGTTCTTCCTAAGGACCTGAGTCCATTGGTTATGGTCTGAAACCTCCCAAACATTTGGTCAATGGTTTCAGTTTCTTCCATCTTAAACATCTCATACTGATGTATAAGCATGCTGATTTTGGATTGCTTGACAGTTTCAGTCCCTTCATGCTGCAAGAGTATCCCAAATCTCCTTGGCAGAAGTGCATCCATGGACCTTCTCATATTCTGATTTATTCAAGGAACATATCAGATAGAGTTTGGCTTTAGCGTTCATCTGGACTCTAGTCTTCTGCTCCAAGGTCCATTCAGTCTTAGGTATAGGCACCATTTTGCATAGGCACATAGTCTCCATCAGTGACCACATCCCAAACATCAATGTTGTTGCTCTCAATGAACAACTTCATACGATCTCTCCAGTAGTGGTAATCCACTCCATTGAATGCTGGGGGTCTTGTGATAGAGGCTCCTTCTGTGATGTATTGCCTGTTGCTGTTAGAAGCTTCCATTTGGATCTTTCAGTCCTCAAACACTTGTTAGGTGCTTCAACCCTGAGTAGAGCTCTGGTACCAACTGTAGGAACACAGGGAAACACTAGAAGGGGGGTTGAATAGTGTTTCTAAATATTTTAGAAAGCTTTTCGCAAACAGGTAAAACACGATTTCAGACAGGCTTTTAAGGGGCTGTCTGAAGTTTTCAGACGGCTTGTAAAAACTTTTTAAAAGATGTTTTGTGCCTTTATAAAATATCAGATTAATTATTACCCCTTGATTAGTATAAAAAGAATTGAAAGAGATAAGGGTAAGAAAACTTAGCCAAGGAATTTATCCTGGTTCACTCACTACCACTGTGAGCTACGTCCAGTCCCAATGCCAACTAGCAATTGGATTTTCTCTTAATCTTTCAAGATTACAAGTATTCTTTTACAGTCAAGCCTCTTCAGGCTCTACAACCAAGTATTCTTTTACAGTCAAGCCTCTCCAGGCTCTACAACCAAGTATTCTTTTACAGTCAAGCCTCTCCAGGCTCAACCAACAAGTATTCTTTTTCAGACAAGCCTCTCCAGGCTCAACAAATAAATACAGAGAAGATAAAATGCTTAAGCTTACAAACTATATCAGTCTTGAAGCTTAAACAATTACAATGTACAGAAAAACTGAGGTATGCTCAGGATATACAATATGTGTACAAAGATAAATATTATCAGAGTTTGTTGCAGCGAAAAACTTGCAGAGTTTTAGTTCTTTTTCACAAAATTCTTCTCTGTTGATGGTCTTCAAAGGAGGGGTATTTATACCCAATCTTTAATCCGTTGAAATACCACCGTTAAGAGATAGCATTAAATGCTATTTAATCCGTTGTGAGACATGCTTCTGAGAGCTCTGATTTTCTGACACGGTACAAGGTTGCTCCTGCCATAAAGCTGATACAAATGTTGCTGCAGAGGCTGCGTTGCAAAGATTTCCTTAGTGGTGTATGAAATTCAAAAACACCAGGAAAGGTCTCTGTGTTCCTTGCTATAAACGTGTTTGAAAAGGTACGTGCAACAGGTTCAGAAAAGTCTTCACAAACTTCAGCAAAGGGTGCCACGTCATCAAAAGACTTCAGACGGCACTGATACTTCAGACGGGTTGAACTACTTCAGACAGCTTCAACTCTTCAGACGAGTTCTGCTTCTTCAGACAGCTTCAACACTTAGTCTTTTATGTAGGCTCATAGTAACTCTTGCTGAAATCATAGATAAAACATTAAAGCATATGTGTATCTATGATAAATACTTTAAGTCAAATTTGTCAACCATTAAAACTTGGGAATCTAGTTGTCTTAAAACATCATAAACAATCTTATGATATTTTTGAGACTCAACATTAGTCCCCAACTCCTCCTTTTGAGTTTCTAGGATATTTGGTATAGGCATTGACTGTTATTCTTTTGATGGGATAGGGATGTACATGTGGGGCCCTAAGGGATGGTTGATATTTCCAGGACATATGTATTTCCATATCCTGTTATGCCTATTTATTTGATGTATGGATAATAAGCCTATATGGCAAACTTGATTATATTATCTGAATGGATGTTTTCCGCATAAGTATATGTTGAAGTTACCTAAGCATTGTAAAGTGTGTATGCCGATATCATTAATGCGCGAAATAATTTCACAAATTCGGAAATAGTGTTTCCAACAGGCATTGTTTTCGAATTTAAAAATCGGGACGTTACATTATGGGCCGAAGTTGGGTCATGACATTATATAAAAACTAAAGCTTTGAGTCAAGATAAGCAATAGGTCTAGCAAGCTTAGTTATACTTAAAAGGAGACAAATGTTTTTCTTCATACTGTTGATTGATGATCAAAACATAATTGCTTGCAGAGGTCAATATATAAAAGGGGCTTCATGTTCTCATCGGCTAATGAAGTTTTACTCATATTAATGACGTGGATCTTTTTTATTTGTCATACAAACTTTCCTAAGAGAACACTTCAATAGACGGTCATGATATTCCAAATTGTCTCGTGGATCGATGACTTTGATGTTATCTTACTCGTTGAAACGTATTTGAGAACTGTGCAATTCAACGACTGAGATACTTATCCTCTTGCGTCATCAAATTAGAATCTCCTCCAATAGAATGAAACGCTCAAAATTTTAAAAAAAAAATATTTTCATTTTATAGAGTACGTCGAAATGGACAAGTTTGTTTTATCTTGCGTGTAACGTCCTAATCCCCAGAATTAGGAAATTATGCCGTTGGAGGCATAAGTCCCGAATTAAGGGAATTATTTTCGCGACATTAACGATGTCAATAACTAACTACAGGCATGTTTAACTAATCCAACGTTTACTTAAACATCACCTGTGAACATATTTCATTCCATAAATCATACTTATACAATTTCATGTGCCCTAAACAACGGAAGCATAAGGTACCACATACATCAAATTACATTCATCCAAGGAAATACAATAACAAGAGGGATCCACGCCCAAAACTCCAAAGCCGCAGTTGTGCCTTAATCCTCGCGACCTGCCTGGAGATCTAAAATGTAAACCACAACGGGGTGAGACTAACGTCCCAGTGAGCAGAGCAGTGCATACTATACATGGCATACAATAAGTAAAGCACAATGTGATAGGGAAGACAAGTAATAAAAATTTAAAACTAAAAGCAATGATGACTAAGCATGGACATTGACATGATGCATTAATGATATGATTCTATGCTTGACTCCAATGACCATGATATCTTGAAACTAAGTTTAACATGATAATCTGGAAACATGAGAGGAACATGACATTTGAAGAATCATTTTAAACATGAACTGCTAACCCAGCAGCATGGGTATTATCACTTGACATGCAGCTAGACTGAGCTCAGACTACAAGGGATATCGCCCTTGGGGACATTACGTCGCCGCCGTTACCTGAGGCCAAAGCCTCGTTTTAAATCAATTAACAAGATGGTCCTAGACCCGTGATGGTCGAAGCCTACATGATTGGTCCGAGACCCGTGATGGCCAAAGTCTAAACATAAATCTTTTCACTTGATTGTTAAGTGGCTTAATTACTTGAAAAATGATGGTCCGAGACCCGTGATGGCCGAAGCCGAAACATGATTTTCTTGTTACTTGAAATACTTAAAAACTTGAAAACATGAATGGTTTTGCTTAAACCTTGAACATGATGCAAGAAAATATGTGTACTTGACTATAAACATGAATATGAGCATGAGCATTTCATTCCATGAATCATAATCTATACATTTCTAATCATGCAATAAAGTATACATATAAGTCCTAGGATTAGAAACCTTGTAATGGTAACATGAGCATGAACATATATATACAATTGTCAATCCTAGGGTTTTCCAACAATAAGCTTCAGATACTAACAATCATATGAACGAGGTAACTTGCATACATCTAAGTCATAATATCCAGTAAAACAACTAAAAGCATCCATCCCTAGGAAAATCCCCAATTTCAAACCCTAGGTTGGAATCTAACCTCAATCCCCTTCAATAACCCACAATAACTAAAAATCAATTGGTAGAATATCACTAATAAGCACCTACAACCTAGAGAAAAGGAAAGGGAGAAGTGGGTTCATGTAAAAGTTCACACAAAGGGGGATGTGAAGTGTGTGAGCTCTACTCACCTCAATGGAGCTCGAAGAGAAGGGGAAGAAGGTTGGGGAAGGCCAGGGTTGGAGATCCTTAGCCTTGATCTTCTTCCTCCAAGCTCCCATGGAGTCTCTCCCTCTAGAAGTCTCTCCCTCTCTATAGGACCGAAGTGGCACAAGGAAAAATGGGGGAGAAATCCCATAAATCTGTGTTTTAGTAACAAGCGCGACCTCCCGTTTCACCTGCGCTCAGCGCAGGTGAAGCGCAGATTTTCGCTAAAGCTCACTGGAATCTACGCTTCACTTGCGCTCAGCGCAGATTTCCCTCAAAGTTCACTGGAATCCTCGCTTCACTTGCGCTTAGCGCAGCTGAAGCGCAGATTTCCCTTGGAGCTCTCTGTTTCCTACGCTTCACTTGCGCTCAGCGCAGATTACAGAAACCCCTCTTTTAAACTCTGGTTGTACCAAAAACTTCTAACTCCTATCTTTCCTCCGTCAAAACTTAGTTCTTTTCCTCCAAGCCTATCTTCTCTCAAGTAAAACCTCCCTCTAAGGACCACACTCCTAACTTCCTCATTTCTCCCTTAAGATGACTAGGTTCCTATCCAAAAACCCCTTTAATTTAGCTTTCTTTACTCAACCTCGCTTCCCTATTCTTGAACCTCTATACTTCTTTCTGATGCAGGGTATGATTCCTTCTAGGTCCAACCTACGGTTGTTTGACTAAACACTCGGTTAATACTACATAATCTCTTACAGCAAAGTCTTCTTAGCTTAGAGATCCAATTTGTTACCTAATATCCCATTCAAACTCTAATCTCCCTTTTTACCTTATTTCCTACTTCTCCTGGCTCGAATCCATAACCTAAGGCTTCTGTTATACCTTTTTGGTCCAAAACTCGGGATGTTACATTGCGCAATTTAGTTTGTAACAAAGTTTTCGCTCCCTTTGCAATTATTCAAACTTGGAAACCAAAAAAGAATGTTTCAACTTTATATGGTAAAGGATTTTTTATTTTCAGTCAATTATGCAACATGGATTTAAAAAATAATTTAAAAAATATTCAAATTAAAAATGGTAAGTTGCACTCATTTGCACCTAACTACGTTCTTTACTTAAAAAATAATGGTGTGAATAAATAAGAACTAGACATTTTGAGGTATTTTCCCTTCATCGTTATTTTCCAAGTTCCTTAATGTTTGTAATACTCATATTATCAGTTTGTAAGTTGTCTCAAGATATTTATTTCATCTTTACTCTCGAAGTTATATACAAATATTTCAAATTAGTTGTTGAATATGCTCACCAAAAAGGGTAAAAAATAAAAAAAAAAATTATATTAAAATAGCTTATAACATAACACATTAATTTTTAAACTAAAAAACATTATAAAATTTAAGCATTCATCTACGAATAAGAGTACAGTTTTGTCGACTTAAAACAAAAAGACATGTATAAACTAAAATATTATCTTCATATATTTTAAAAGGTTTTATGGTTATGCATTATCAATGTAAAAAAAATTATACAGTCATCCAATGATTTATTACCACATAATATAACATCCCATGTGTTATTAAAATCGATAGACATTATTACAATAACATGCTAGTCAATGATGGTATTAAACTTTGTACATATTATATACCCCTTAAATCATACTTTTAATATTTTAGCCAGGCCAAAGGATTTAAATTTGACCCAAGTTATGTATACTTCAATGATTTTTTTTACAAAGTTTAATAGCTACACAATTTCATGGACTATTGAAACTACAAGCAATATTAATGTTTTACTTGCCAAAGCAAAAACTAATGAATTTTTTTGAACTTCCATTCCCAATAACCAATATGTTTATTTTTGGCATCAAGTTTAAGTGACCGAGTTACAACGAAGATATAGCTAAAAGAGTCTCACGTACTTTCAATTATGTTTAACATTTGCATCAAGTTTAAGTTGTCGAAATACTTTAAGGAGATAGTTAAAATGACCTCTCAAAATTGCTACATGAGTTGATGATTCCACATATATTTATTCCCTCTATGTAGAAACATCCTTATAGAAAACATCCTAACTCCATCATTTGTGTAGTGCACACATGGGATCATTGTGATATGATTCTTATTATAGGTTGATGAGCTGGTAATTTTTTTTTTCAATTTTAGGTCCTGAATATAATTGTTTGAACGTATATATGAGTTGCAAATGGTGCAAACGCAAAGTCTAGGTCAAAACGGATATATCTTACTTTGCCAACCAACCAAAAGTTATGCTGACCTTCAAAGTTATGGGCCGAAGTTGGGTCATGACATTATATAAAAACTATAGCTTTTAGTCAAGAAAGACAACAGGTCTTGCAAGCTTGGTTATACTTAAAAGGAGACAAATATTTTTCTTAATACAGTTGATTGATGATCAAAACGTAATTGCTTGCGGAGGTTAATATATAAAAGGGGCTTCATGTTCTCATCGGCTAATGAAGGTTTACTCGTATTAATGACGTGGATCATTTTTATTTGTCATACAAACTTTCCTTAGAAAAAACTTGAATAGACGGTCACGATATTCCAAACTGTCTCGTGGATCGATGAATTTCATGTTATCTTACCCGTTGAAACGTATTTGAAAACTGTGCAATTCGACGGCTGAGATACTTATCCTTGTGTTATCAAATTAGAATCTGTAACATCCCGCAAATTAGAAATTCTAATAATTTATTAAGGATGGAAACAGAGAATTATGTTTTAGTACTTAAGGAAAGGAAGTTGAGAATTAGGAGTTAAACTTAGTTATAAAACCAAGTTTCACAGGATTTCGCTTAGTGAATATAGGGGAGTTTGGGTTGCTGGTAATCGATTACAGTGGGTCTGTAATCGATTATCAGAGGCTGAGTTTTTGGTAATCGATTCCAAGAGCTAGTTTTTGGTAATCGATTACCAGGTGTTGTAATCGATTACCAGATCACCAGAAGGGGGTTTTCTAGTGTCATTTTTCGCTGCTGGTAATCGATTACAGTGGGTCCTGTAATCGATTACCGTCACTTATATATATAAAAATCTGGTGCTTAAAAATCATATGCATGTTTTATTTTCTTCTTCTTCTTCGACCTAGAGAGAGAAAGCTTGGATTGAGGTTTGAGAAGGGATTTGAAGCAAAGAATCACCAAGTGGACCATCTCTACTCATTATTATCTCTTGAGTTTCAAAATTTGGTGAGTATAGCTCACACACATGTTCACCTTGTTGTTGAATTTCTCTAAATATGAACCCTACTCTTTAAATCCCTTTTTGTGTGGTTATTTTGGATGGATTAGTGATGTTTTCATGAAATTGAGTAATTGTTGTTAGGTTTTGCATTGAAAACCTTAGAATAGCGAAATTTACGAAACTTGAGAAACTTACGAAACTGTCGAAATGCTTAAATGTATGAACCCTACTCTTTAAATCCCTTTCTGTATGGTTATTTTGGATGGATTAGTGATGTTTGCATGAGATTAGGGGTGGAAACAGGCCAGGCCAGGCTTTGGCAGGCCTGAGCCTGGCCTGACTCATAATTCTTAAGCCTGAGCCTGGCCTGTTACCTGTTACAGGCCTTTTTGTAAGGCCTGGCCTGGCCTGCGAAAAAGCCTGGCCTGGCCTGTAAGCCTGTTTAGAAGCCTGTTTTATAACAAGGCCTACCAACAGGCCAACAGGCCTATAAGCCTATGCAGGTCAGCAGGCCTTTTAAGCTGACTTTTTTATATAATTAATTTAATATATTCTAATTTTTTACTATATTATAAATTTTTTAATTATATTTATAGTTATTTATATAATTAATTTAATATATTATATATTATTATATTAAACAGGTCGGTCTGTTAAGCCTAATAGGCTTTTTCATAGGCCTGAAGCCTGACCTATTTAACTAAACAGGCCTTTTAAGAAGCCTTGGCCTGGCCTTTTTAATAAACGAGCCAGGCCAGGCCAGGCCGCAGGCCCCTGACAGGCCGGCTGGCCTATTCCCACCCCTACATGAGATTGAGTAATTGTTGTTAGCTTTTTGCATTGAAAACCTTAGGATGGCGAAATTTATGAAAATTGTGAAACTTACGAAACTGTTGAAATGCTTAAATTCTCAGTTATTAGTCATTGATTCATGTATGCCGGTTTCGACCGTGAGTTAAATAAGCCGGCCTTCGTGCTGTGAGTTAAGAAAAATTGAATAATTATGTGAAAACTTGACTTCGGTCCAGTAATGGGTGGGATACGTCCCCGGGAAAGACGTTTCCCGTAGTCTGAGCTCAGTTCTAACTCTAGTTTAAGTGATAATATCATGTTTGCTGGGCACAGCAGTGAGTTGCATCATTAGTGCATTTATTTGATTCAGTTATGATTATGATTATTGTTGCATATTAGTTAGTGATTGATTTTCCCTTACACTGCATATGCATAGTTATGCTTCACTGAGACATTAGTCTCACCACGTGTTTTTTGGACACAATCTAGGTGTGCAGGTACCTCCTGGCAGGGATCAGTGAGATTAGAGCAGGAGTCATCTATGTGTTGATGTTATTATCTTTTGGATTGTGTAGGATGTTTATGTATATATTTGGTTTACATTTGAGATGCTGAGTTTGTAGCCTTCGGGCCAGTTATATATATATACCTTACAGATTGTAAATATGTATATAAAGTTTGAGTTATCCACAAATTGTATAAGTTATCGTTGGTTACTTATTGAGTTGTGATGTATGATAGTTGAAATGACGCGTTTTGGTTTCAAAAATTTAGGATTTAGTTTCCAACGGACTAAGTCTTGAATTTAGAAATTAGGGTGTTACATTTTGGTATTAGAGCAGTTCAATCCAATTGGATTGTGGTAATAGGATTTTCTTGTGACTTGTTATTCTGATTTATGCATTATTTTGTGAATTGAGAGACTGATCACCTCGATGTTTACTTAATGATGTGTAGAGAATTATGGAAAGTGGCAGGAGGGGTCGTCCTAGAGTTAATCCTCCTTCTCAGAATCCACCTTCGGACCCAGTGGCAGCAACTCTACAGGCATTCACACAAATGATGGGGGAACAGATGAATGCTAACCGGATTCAATCTGAGGCGGCTCGAGAACAGGCGGCTGCCAACGCAACATTACTTCAGGAGTTGACCCGAAGGACAACGGGAACACCTCCCCTTCCTATGGTGGACCCGTTTGTTCAAGGGTTAGCAGAATTCAGAAAACACAACCCTCCTCAATTTAATGGAGTTTATGATCCAGATGTGGCATCCAACTGGCTTAGGGATCTCAACAGGATTTTTGAGGTGATGAAATGTGCTGATGAGTCCAAGGTTGGTTTTGTTGTATACATGCTGAGGGGTGAAGCTGAGGACTGGTGGAAGACCAATAGTACTAGGACTGCAGTGTTGGAGACTCCAGTAACTTGGGGCATATTCAGACTTTGTTTTTGGACAAGTATTTTCCCGCTACGGTCCGAAGACAAAAGGAAGCAGAATTTCTACAACTGAAGCAAGGAAGTTTGACTGTGGGCCAGTATGTGGCCAAGTTTGAAGAATTAGCTAAATATTCAGATATCTTCAGACGGTAGCTGATGAGGAGTGGAGGTGTACTCAGTTTGAAGGAGGCCTCCGACCTGAGTTGCTGGATCGGGTTGGAACACTCGAGATCAAGGATTTCCCCCACTTTAATCAACAAATGTTACATTGCGGAGAAGAATATCCGAGGAACTACCACTTCGACACCACCTGCAGAAAACAAGGGAAAAAGGAAGATAGATGCAACAAATTAGTTTAAGGGCCCGAGGCCTAAGTGGCAGGGCACCTCAGCCTTGACTACTAGACCAGCCCAACGCCAAGGGGTACCTACTTGCCCCAAGTGCGGAAAGGAACACTCCGGAGAATGCTTGACGGGGAAGAATGTATGCTACTTTTGCAAGCTGCCTGGTCACATGAGGAACGAATGTCCAAAGAGAAAAGATTTACCAAAACCTCAAACCACTGGAAGAGTCTTCACTCTCAGCGGGAAGGTGGCAGCTTCTACAGATAATCTGATGCGAGGTATGTGCACCCTAAGAGATCAAACCTTAATTGTGTTGTTTGATTCAGGAGCTACTCATTTTTTCATTTCTCATGATTGTGTTAAACAGTTGAACTTGCATGCTATATCCTTGCCTTATGTTCTCAGTGTTACCACTCCGCCAAGGAGGCCATTTCCACTTCCCTTGTATGTATTCAGTGCCCCATTGTGATACAAGGGAAGGCCTTCGAGGTTGACCTAGTTTGTTTGCCATTAAGGGGTATAGATATCATTCTTGGCATGAATTGGTTATCTTCAAATCGAGTCATGCTTGACTGTTTTAATAAGAAGATTGTTTTCCCACTTCTTCCTCCTCCTTCGAGGGAGAAACCATCAATCCTTTTGTCCAGCATCACCAAAGTGTCTGAATGCCTTAGTGATGGGAGTGAATGTTTTGTTTTATTACTTTCCTCAACTCTAGAGTCTAAGGTAGACATAAGCAGTATAGCTACGGTTAGGGAGTTTCAAGATATTTTCCCTAGTGAGGTAACTACCTTACCTCGGGACCGGGAGATAGAGTTTGCCATAGACCTAGTACTAGGTACAGGACCCATTTCCAAAGCACCATACAGGATGTCCCCACTAGAACTTAGTGAACTTAAGGCTCACTTAGAAGATCTTATGTCTAAAGGGTTCATTAGGCCTAATGTGTCACCCTGGGGGGCCCCGGTATTTTTAGTGAAAAAGAAGAATGGGAGTATGAGGCTGTGTATAGACTATAGGCAGCTAAACAAGGTTACCATTAAGAACAAATATCCTTTACCCAGAATAGATGACCTTTTAGATCAACTTAGGGGAGCCTCAGTTTTCTCTAAGATAGATTTAAGGTCCGGTTACCATCAGATCAGGATTAAGGGGGAGGATATACCTAAGACAGCCTTCAGGACTAGATATGGGCACTACAAGTATTTGGTGATGCCATTTGGAGTAACCAATGCTCCCGCTGTATTCATGGACTACATGAATCGGATTTTCTGGCCCTACCTGGATCAGTTTGTTGTTATGTTCATCAATGATATTCTGATCTATTCCCACAGCTTAGAAGAGCATGAGCATCATCTTAGGGTTGTGTTGGGGATTTTGAGAGATAGGCAGTTGTTCGCCCAACCCTGAGAAATGTGAGTTTTGGAGTGGACAGGGTTCAATTTCTAGGACATGTAATTACTAGTGAGGGGTGTATCTGTTGATCCTAGCAAGGTAGAAGTTGTCCTTGAATGGGAAAGGCCTAATACCATTACGGAGATTAGGAGTTTCCTAGGATTGGCCGGATACTACCGGAGATTCATTAAAGGATTCTCCCAGCTAGCCTTGCCTCTCACAAGGTTGACTGAAAGGGTCAAGCCTTTGTGTGGGACGAGAATTATAAGCAGAGCTTTTTGGAGCTCAAGGTTAGGTTAACCACCGCTCTAGTACTGGCGTTACCGGATTTGTCTAGGACCTTCGAGGTATACAGTGATGCCTCGGGGAATGGTTTAAGATGTGTTTTGATGCAAGATAGGAGAGTGGTGGCTTATGCATCTAGGCAGTTGAAGCCTCATGAGGAAAATTATCCTACTCATGACCTGGAGTTAGCAGCAGTGGTCTTTGCCCTTAAGATTTGGAGGCATTACCTGTTTGGTGTGAGATTTGAGGTCTTTAGTGATCACAAGAGTTTGAAATACCTCTTTTATTAGAAAGAACTCAATATGAGGCATAGGAGGTGGATGGAATTTCTCAAAGACTATGATTTTGAATTAAAATACCATCCTGGCAAGGCCAATGTGGTGGCTGATGCCCTCAGTAGGAAGTCCCTTCATGTGTCTTCCATGATGATACATGAAATGAGTTTGTTGGAAGAATTTAGGAACCTAAGTTTAAGTGTTACAGTTGGAGAGCATAGTGTCAAACTTCATAGAATTGAGATTTCTAGTGAGCTGAGAGCTCTAATCAAGGGGGCTCGGAGTTTGGACTCAAGCCTGAAAGATAGAAAGCAGCAGTTAGGGTTTTCAAAGTCAGAAGATGGGGTAATTCTCTTCCAAGGGAGAGTCTGTGTCCTTAAGGGGGTTAGTCTCAGGCAGCAGGTTTTAGAGGAAGCTCATAGAGGTAAGTTTTCTGTACATCCTGGCTCTACCAAGATGTATCAGGATTTGAAGAGGATGTTTTGGTGGGATGGTATGAAGAGAGATATAGCAGATTATGTTTCTAAGTGTTTAGTGTGTCAAGAGGTCAAAATAGAACATCAAAAACCATCAGGAACCCTTTTACCATTAGAAGTCCTTGAGTGGAAGTGGGAGAGTATAGCTATGGACTTTGTGGTAGGATTGCCTCGAGTCCAAGTTGGTTTTGATGCCATCTGGGTGATTGTGGACCGACTGACCAAGTCAGCCCACTTCCTACCAATTAGGAGTACCTATTCCCTTAGCAAGTTAGCAAATTTGTATGTTAGAGAGATTGTCCGACTCCATGGCATTCCCTCTAACATCATATCAGATAGGTACCCTAGGTTCACTTCTAGGTTCTGGAATGCACTTCACCAGGCTTTCGGGACCAAACTTCGGTTTAGCACTGCTTACCACCCTCAGACTTACGATCAGTCTGAAAGAACCATCCAAACCTTAGAAGATATGCTCAGGGCTTGTGTTTTAGAGGAGTCAGGTAGTTGGGATAGATTTCTGCCTCTCATTGAGTTTGCCTACAATAACAGTTTCATAGCAGTATAGGCATGGCACCTTATGAGGCACTGTATGGTAGGAAATGTAGATCTCCTCTGTGTTGGTGTGAGGTAGGTGAGAGAACCTTATTAGACCCAGAGTTAGTGCAGGAAACCTCAAATAAGATCAGGTTCATTAGGGAAAAACTTGCAACTGCCCAAAGTCGAAAAAAGAGTTATGCTGACAAAAGAAGAAAAGACTTAGAGTTTGAGGAAGGGAACCATGTATTTTTGAAAGTAACTCCTGTCACAGGCATAGGACGATCCATCAAGACCAAAAAGCTCAATCCTAGATTTGTTGGTCCATTTCAGATCCTACAGAGGGTTGGCCCTCTGGCTTACAGGATAGCTTTACCACCTCAGTTGTCCAGGATACATGATGTTTTCCATGTGTCTCAGTTAAGAAAATATGTTCATGATCCATCACATGTCATTGGCCCTGAATCAATACAATTAAGAGAAGATCTCACCATTCCTTCTAGACCTGCACATATTATCGACAGAAGCGTCAAACCTTAAGGAGCAAGACAATTCCTTTGGTGAAGGTGTATTGGGAAGGTCAATCTCCAGAAGAGGCAACATGGGAGAAAGAAGATGTCATCCGGGAACAATTTCCGGAACTTTTAGTTGAGGTAGTCTTAAATTTCTGTTTTCTTAAACAATTTTGAGGTCAAAATTGCTTGAAGGGGGTAGAATGTAACATCCCGTAAATTAGAAATTCTAATAATTCATTAGGCTGGAAACAGAGAATTATGTGTTAGTAATTAAGGAAAGGAAAGTTGAGGAATTAGGGCTTAAAACATAGTTATAAAACCAAGTTTCAGGATTTCGCTTAAGTGAATATAGGGAGTTTGGGTTGCTGGTAATCGATTACAGTGGGTCTGTAATTGATTACCAGAGAGCTGAGTTTTTGGTAATCGATTACCAGGGGATTGTAATCGATTACCAGAGAGCTGAGTTTTTGGTAATCGATTACCAGGTGTTGTAATCGATTACCAGATCACCAGAAAGGGGTTTTCTAGTGTCATTTTCGCTGTTGGTAATCGATTACAGTGGGTCTGTAATCGATTACCGTCACTTATATATATAAAATCTGGTGCTTAAAAATCATATGCATGTTTTATTTTCTTCTTCTTCTTCGACCTAGAGAGAGAATCCTAGAGAGAGAAAGCTTGGATTGAGGTTTGAGAAGGGATTTGAAGCAAAGAATCACCAAGTGGACCATCTCTACTCATTATTGTTCTCTTGAGTTTCAAAATTTGGTGAGTATAGCTCACACACTTGTTCACCTTGTTGTTGAATTTCTCTAAGTATGAACCCTACTCTTTAAATCCCTTTCTGTATGGTTATTTTGGATGGATTAGTGATGTTTGCATGAGATTGAGTAATTTTTGTTAGGTTTTGCATTGAAAACCTTAGAATAGCGAAATTTACGAAACTTGCGAAACTTATGAAACTGTCGAAATGCTTAAATGTATGAACCCTACTCTTTAAATCCCTTTCTGTATTGTTATTTTGGACGGATTAGTGATGTTTGCATGAGATTGAGTAATTGTTGTTAGCTTTTTGCATTGAAAACCTTAGGATAACGAAATTTACGAAACTTGCGAAACTTACGAAACTGTCGAAATGCTTAAATTCTCAGTTATTAGTCATTGATTCATGTATGCCGGTTTCGACCGTGAGTTAAATAAGTCGGCCTTCGTGCTGTGAGTTAAGAAAAATTGAATAATTATGTGAAAACTTGACTTCAGTCCAGTAATGGGTGGGATACGTCCCCGGGAAAGACGTTTCCCGTAGTCTGAGCTCAGTTCTAACTCTAGTTTAAGTGATAATATCATGCCTGCTGGGCACAACAGTGAGTTGCATCATTAGTGCATTTATTTGATTCAGTTATGATTATGATTATTGTTGCATATTAGTTAGTGATTGATTTTCCCTTACACTGCATATGCATAGTTATGCTTCATTGAGACATTAGTCTCACCACGCGTTTTGTGGACACAATCTAGGTGTGCAGGTACCTCCTGGCAGGGATCAGTGAGATTAGAGCAGGAGTCATCTATGTGTTGATGTTATAATCTTTTGGATTATGTAGGATGTTTATGTATATATTTGGTTTACATTTGAGATGCTGAGTTTATAGCCTTCGGACCAGTTATAAATATATACCTTACAGATTGTAAATATGTATATGAAGTTTGAGTTATCCACAAATTGTATAAATTATCGTTGGTTACTTATCGAATTGTGATGTATGATAGTTGAAATGACGCGTTTTGGTTTCAAAAATTTAGGATTTAGTTTCCAACGGACTAAGTTTTGAATTTAGAAATTAGGGCGTTACAGAATCTCCTCCGATAGAATGAAACGCTCAAAATTTAAAAAAAATTATTTTCATTTTTTAGTGTACAACGAAATGGACAAGTTTGTTTTATCTTGCACAATTTAATTTTGTAACAAAGTTTTCCCTCCCTTCCCAATTATTCAAACTTGGAAACCAAACATGAATGTTTCCACTTTATATGGTAAATGATTTTTTATTTTCAGTCAATTATGCGACATGGATTCAAGAAATAATTTTAAAAGTAATCAAATTAAAAATGGTAAGTGGCACTTATTTACACCTAACTACATTCTTTACTTAAAAAATAATGGTGTGAATAAATAAGAACTTGACATTTTGCGGCATTTTATGTTCATCGTTATTTTCCATGTTCCTTTATGTTTGTAATATACATATTATCAGTTTCTATGTTTTCTCAAAATATTTATTTCATCTTTTCTCTCGAAGTTATGTACAAATATTTAAAATTAGTTGTTGAATTTGCTCATAAAAAAGGATAAAAAAATAGAAAAAATTTATATTAAAATAGCTTAAAACATAACACATTATTTTTAAACTAAAAAAGATTACAAAATTTAAGCATTTATCTACGAATAAGAGTACAGTTTTATCGACAAAAAACAAATGGACAAGTATAAACAAAAATATTAACTTCATATATTTTAAAAAAAGTTTGATGGGTATGCATTATTAATGTAAAAAAATTTATACGGCCATCCAAAGATTTATTACCACATCATATAACATCCCATGTGTTATTAAAATCGATAGACAATATTGCAATAATATTCTGGTCAATGATGGTATTAAACTTTGTATACATTGTATACCCCTTAAATCATACTTTTAATATTTTAACCAAGCCAAAGAATTTAAATTTGACCCAAGTTAGGTATAATTCAAAGATTTTTTTTTTTTTTTACAAAGTTTAATAGCTATACAACTTCATGGATTATTGAAACTACAACCTATATTAATGTTTTACTTGCAAAAGCAAAAACTAATTCATTTTTATAACATTCATTCCCAATAACCGATATGTTTATTTTTTGCATCAAGTTTAACTGGCCCAGTTACAACAATGATATAGCTAAAAGAGTCTCCCATGCTTCCAATTTTGTTTAACACTTATATCAAGTTTAAGTTGCCGAAATACTTTAGGGAGATAGTTAAAAGAACCTCTCAAAATTGCTACATGAGTTGATGATTCCCCATATATTTATCCCCTCTATATAGAAAAATCCTTATAAAAAACATCCTAACTCCATCATTTGTGTAGTGCTCACATGGGATCATTGTGATGTGATTCTTATTATAGGTTGATGAGCTGGTAATTTTTTTTCAATTTTAGGTCCTGGATATAATTGTTTGAAGTATATATGAGATGCAAATGGTGCTAAGGTAAAGTCTAGGTCAAAACGGATATATCTTACTTTGCCAACCAACCAATACTTATGTTGACCTTCAAAGTTATGGGTCGAAGTTAGGTCATGACATTATATAAAAACTAAAGCTTTGAGTCAAGATAGGGAATAGGTCTTGCAAGTTTGGTTATACTTAAAAGGAGACAAATGTTTTTCTTAATATCGTTGATTGATGATCAAAACATAATTGCGTGCAGATGTTAATATATAAAAGGGGCTTCATGTTCTCATTGGCTAATGAAGGTTTACTCGTATTAATGACGTGGATCATTTTTATTTGTCATAAAAACTTTCCTAAGAGAACACTTGAATAGACGGTCACGATATTCCAAATTGTCTCATGGATCGATGACTTTATTCTTATCTTACTCGTTGAAACGTATTTGAGAATTGTGCAATTCGACGACTGAGATACTTATCCTCGTGTGTCATCAAATTAGAATCTCCTCCAATAGAATGAAACACTCAAAATTTAAAAATATTTATTTTCATTTTATAGAGTACGCCAAAATGGAAAAGTTTGTTTTATCTTGCGCAATTTAATTTTGTAACAAAGTTTTCCCTCCCTTCCCAATTATTCAAACTTGGAAACCAAAAATGAATTTTTCCATTTTATATGGTAAATGATTTTTTATTTTCAGTCAATTATGCGACATGGATTCAAGAAATAATTTAAAAAATATTCAAATTAAAAATGGTAAGTTTTACTTATTTGCACCTAACTACATTCTTTACTTAAAAATAATGGTGTGAATAAATAAGAACCAGACATTTTGAGGTATTTTCCCTTCATCGTTGTTTTCCAAATTCCTTGATGTTTGTAATACCCATATTATCCCGTTAGTAAGTTTTCTCAAGATATTTATTTCATCTTTACTCTTGAAATTATATACAATTATTTAAAATTAGTTGTTGAATATGCTCACAAAAAGGGTAAAAAAAATAGAAAAAAAATTATATTAAAATAGCTTAAAACATAACACATTAATTTTTAATCTAAAAAATATTATAAAATTTAAGCATTTATCTACAAGTAAGAGTACAGTTTTGTCGACTTAAAACAAAATGACATGTATAAACTAAAATATTATCTTCATATATTTTAAAAGATTTGATGGGTATGCATTATCAATATAAAAAAAAATTATACGGTCATCCAATGATTTATTACCACATCATTTAACATCTCATGTGTTATTAAATTTGATAGACAATATTACAATAACATGTTGGTCAATGGTGGTATTAAACTTTGTACATATTGTATACCCCTTAAATCATAATTTTAGTATTTTAACCAAGCCAAAGAATTTAAATTTGACCCAAGTTATGTATGCTTCAAAGATTTTTTTTACGAAGTTTAATAGCTACACAATTTCATGGACTATTGAAACTACAAGCAATATTAATGTTTTACTTGCCAAAGCAAAAACTAATGCATTTTTTTTTAACTTTCGTTTCCAATAACCAATATGTTTATTTTTTGCATCAAGTTTAAGTGGCCCAATTACAACTAAGATATAGCTAAAATAGCCTCTCGTGCTTTAAATTATGTTTAACATTTGGATTAAGTTTAAGTTGCCGAAATACTTTAGGGATATAGTTAAAAGAACCTCTCAAGCTTGCATCATGAATTGATTATTTCCCACATATTTATCCCCTCTATATAGAAATATCCTTATAAAAAACATCCTAACTCCATCATTTGTGTAGGGCTCACATGGGATCATTGTGATATGATTCTTATTATAGGTTGATGAGCTGGTAATTTTTTTTCAATTTTAGGTCCTGGATATAATTGTTTGAACGTATATATGAGATGCAAATAGTGCAAAGGCAAAGTCTAGGTCAAACCGGATATATCTTACTTTGCCAACCAACCAATAGTTATGCTAACCTTCAAAGTTATGGGCCGAAGTTAGGTCATGACATAATATAAAAACTAAAGCTTTGAGTCAAGGTAGGGAATAGGTCTTGCAAGCTTGGTTATACTTAAAAGGAGACAAATGTTTTTGTTAATACTGTTGATTGATGATCAAAACAAAATTGCTTGTAGAGGTTAATATATAGAAGGGGCTTCGTGTTCTCATCGTCTAATGAAGGTTTACTCGTATCAATGGCATGGATCATTTTTATTTTTCATACAAACCTTCCTAAGAGGACACTTGAATAGACGGTCACGATATTCCAAGGTGTCTCGTGTGTAACGTCCTAATTTCTAATTCAGGATTTAGTCCGTTGGAAACCAAATCCCGAATTCCTAAAATTAATTCATTTCATTTTGAATATCGAAAACATCCACAATTTGTTAAGTAACCAACGATAACTTGAACAATTTGTGAATAGAAACATATATACATATATAACATGCCCCGAAGGCTACAATCTCATCATCTCAAAATAAGAGTTAACACACACACACACATATATATATACAAGACTAACAAAACTAAATGGCTAAGTCTTCAATTCAAGGCAAAACTCCTGCTCCTAGCTCAAGGGTCCGTGTGTGGCGGTACATGCACATCTAGATTGTGTCCACGAAACGTGTGGTGAGACGAATGTCTCAGTGAATACAACTATGCAGATGCAGCGTGGGGATCACAATTAAACGATATGCAACAGTTATGGCATAAACTTATACATCACATTCAATTCAAAGTAAATGCAAATTATGATGCAACTCACTGTTGTGCCCAGCAGGCATGATCTTATCACTTTTACTGGAGTTAGAACTGAGCTCAGACTACGGGGAACGTCTCCCCCGGGGACGAATCCCACCCATTACTAGACCGAAGTCAAGTTTTCATACAATAACTTATTTTAACTCACGACTGAAGTTGGCTTATATTAACTCACAGTCGAAACCAGCTTAGATTAACTCAATGCTCATAATCTCAATGAATTATCAAAAGAACAATTATCATGCGAATAAACCCTAAATCCCTAAGTTTCACAACCTAGGGCTTCACATACTCAATGCATGAACCTTACTAATTCACAAACTACACATAATCCCTAACAATCAACATTTACAAAGCATGGAGAAGAGGAATTAGAGAGTGGGGATCATGCTCAAGGCATACAACCACCGAAAGTGAGAGTGTGTGAGTTGTACTCACCTCAAGATTAACAATAGAGGGGAAGAGAAGAGATGGGAGGACGTTGGACGATTAATTCTCGGCTTAGGATCCTTCTCCAAGCTTCAATGGATGATTCCTCTCTCTAGAATCTCTCTGTCTCTCTAAAAGGAAAAGGGAGGAAGAAAGAAGTGTTTTCGTTTGGTGCCCTAATTAAGTCTTTTAATCCTGAGCGAGATATTCTCGCTTGAGCGAGCGGGTCGGTTGCATGTCTTTTCTTCACAAACTCGCTTAAGCGAAAATGTCTTGCTTAAGCAAAAATGATCCAGAAAAGACCCCCTCTCTAAAAGATTCTCGCTTGGGCGAGCCCTTCTCGCTCAAGCGAAAAATGTCCAGAGAGCCTCCCAAAACTACCTTGTATCTCGCTTAAGCGAGCTGCTCTCGCTCAAGCAAGATATGCAGAAACTCATTTTCACACTTTTGCTGCATAATTCGCTCAAGCGAGAATGCTGAAACTCCAAAACCTTGATTTTTTTATCCTAAGTCTTTCCTCTTATCCCATTTCTACTCTTTTCTTTGATATCATTCTTAAAAATCATTATCCTACTCTCTTTTAAGATTAATTAGTCTTAATTATCAGGATGTTACATCGTGGATCGATGACTTTGATGTTACCTTACCCGTTGAAACGTATTTGAGAACTGTGCAATTTTACCGCTGAGATACTTATCATCGTGTGTCATCAAATTAGAATCTCCTCCAATAGAATGAAATGCTCAACCTTTAAAAAAAATTATTTTAATTTTATAGAGTACGCCGAAATGAATGTTTCCAAAAATGAATGTTTCCATTCTCAATAACCAATATGTTTATTTTTTGCATCAAGTTTAAGTGGCCCAGTTACAACAATGATATAGCTAAAAGAGTCTCCAATGCTTCCAATTTTGTTTAACACTTGTATCAAGTTTAAGTTGCCGAAATACTTTAGGGAGATAGTTAAAAGAACCTCTCAAAATTGCTATATGAGTTGATGATTCCCCATATATTTATCCCCTCTATATAGAAAAATCCATATAAAAAACATCCTAACTTCATCATTTGTGTAGTGCTCACATGGGATCATTGTGATGTGATTCTTATTATAGGTTGATGAGCTGGTAATTTTTTTTCAATTTTAGGTCTTGCATATAATTGTTTGAAGTATATATGAGATGCAAATTGGGCTAAGGCAAAGTCTAGGTCAAAACGGATATATCTTACTTTGCCAACCAACCAATACTTATGCTGACCTTCAAAGTTATGGGTCGAAGTTAGGTCATGACATTATATAAAAACTAAAGCTTTGAGTCAAGATAGGGAATAGGTATTGCAAGCTTGGCTATACTTAAAAGGAGACAAATGTTTTTCTTAATACTGTTGATTGATGATCAAAAAATAATTGAATAGATGGTTTAGTAATGAAGGTTAATGAAGGTTTACTCGTATTAATGACGTGGATAATTTTTATTTGTCATAAAAACTTTCCTAAGAGAACACTTGAATAGATGGTCACGATATTCCAAATTTTCTCATGGATCGATGACTTTGATGTTATCTTACTCGTTGAAACGTATTTGAGAATTGTGCAATTCGACGGCTGAGATACTTATCCTCGTGTGTCATCAAATTAGAATCTCCTCCAATAGAATGAAACGCTCAAAATTTAAAAATATTTATTTTCATTTTATAGAGTACGCGGAAATGGAAAAGATTGTTTTATCTTGCGCAATTTAATTTTGTAACAAAGTTTTCCCTCCCTTCCCAATTATTCAAACTTGGAAACCAAAAATGAATGTTTCCACTTTATATGGTAAATGATTTTTTATTTTCAGTCAATTATGGGACATGGATTCAAGAAATAATTTAAACAATATTCAAAATAAAAATGGTAAGTTTTATTCATTTGCACCTAACTACATTCTTTACTTAAAAATAATGGTGTGAATAAATAAGAACCAAACATTTTGAGGTATTTTCCCTTCATCGTTATTTTCCAAGTTCCTTGATATTTGTAATACTCATATTATCAGTTAGTAAGTTTTCTCAAGATATTTATTTCATCTTTACTCTCGAAGTTATATATAATTATTTAAAATTAGTTGTTGAATATGCTCACAAAAAAGGGTATAAAAATAGAAAAAAAATATATTAAAATAGCTTAAAACATAACACATTAATTTTTAATCTAAAAAATATTATAAAATTTAAGCATTTATCTACGAATAAGAGTACAGTTTTGTCAACTTAAAACAAAAAGACATGTATAAACTAAAATATTTTCATATATTTTAAAAGGTTTGATGGGTATGCATTATCAATGTAAAAAAAAAAGTTATACGGTCATCCAATGATTTATTACCACATCATTTAACATCTCACGTGTTATTAAAATCGATAGACAATATTACAATAACATGTTGGTCAATGATGGTATTAAACTTTGTACATATATTGTATACCCCTTAAATCATACTTTTAATATTTTAACCAAGCCAAAGAATTTAAATTTGACCCAAGTTATGTATGCTTCAAAGATTTTTTTTTACAAAGTTTAATAGCTACACAGTTTCATGGACTATTGAAACTACAAGCAATATTAATGTTTTACTTGCCAAAGCAAAAACTAATGCATTTTTTTTTAACTTCTGTTTCCAATAACCAATATGTTTATTTTTTGCATCAAGTTTAAGTGGCCCAGTTACAACTAAGATATAGCTAAAAGAGTCTCTTGTGCTTTAAATTATGTTTAACATTTACATTAAGTTTAAGTTGCCAAAATACTTTAGGGATATAGTTAAAAGAACCTCTCAAGCTTGCATCATGAGTTGATGATTTCCCACATATTTATCCCCTCTATATAGAAATATCCTTATAAAAAATATCCTAACTCCATCATTTGTGTAGGGCTCACATGAGATCATTGTGATATGATTCTTATTATAGGTTGATGAGCTGGTAATTTTTTTCAATTTTAGGTCCTGGATATAATTGTTTGAACGTATATATGAGATGCAAATAGTGCAAAGGCAAATTCTAGGTCAAACCGGATATATCTTACTTTGCCAACCAACCAATAGTTATGCTAAACTTCAAAGTTATGGGCCGAAGTTAGGTCATGACATAATATAAAAACTAAAGCTTTGAGTCAAGATAGGCAATAGGTCTTGCAAGCTTGGTTATACTTAAAATGAGACAAATGTTTTTGTTAATACTGTTGATTGATGATCAAAACATAATTGCTTATAGAGGTTAATATATAGAAGGGGCTTCGTGTTCTCATCGGCTAATGAAGGTTTACTCGTATCAATGGCATGGATCATTTTTATTTTTCATACAAACCTTCCTAATAGGACACTTGAATAGACGGTCATGATATTCCAAAGTGTCTCGTGGATCGATGACTTTGATGTTACCTTACCCGTTGAAACGTATTTGAAAACTATGCAATTTGACCGCTGAGATACTTATCCTTGTGTGTCATCAAATTAGAATCTCCTCCAATAGAATGAAACGTTCAAAATTTAAAAAAAAAAATTATTTTAATTTTATAGAGTATGCCGAAATAAATGTTTCCAAAAATGAATGTTTCCATTCCCAATAACTAATATGTTTATTTTTTACATCAAGTTTAAGTGGCCCATTACAACTAAGATATAGCTAAAAGAGTCTCCTTTGCTTTCAATTATGTTTAACATTTGTATCAAGTTTAAGTTGCCGAAATACTTTAGGGAGATAGTTAAAAGAATCTCAAAATTGCTACATGAGTTGATGATTCCCCATATATTTATCCCCTCTATATAGAAATATCCCTCTATATAGAAATATCCTTATAAAAAACATCCTAACGTATGACGACCAAATTTAGATTGAAGTGTTGATGGGAAAAAATCTAACATTTTAAAATTTATAAGATGAAGTGCTTGAATAACAAATAATGTAGTTCGAATCCAGAAAGCAGGGGGCTTCTTTAAATCTTTAAAGAAATATAAACTCAATAATAATTTCACCAGCAAAATTTGGACACACATGCTGTATTGTTGTGTCAAACAGGAGCACGGTCTCTGATACTTGTGGAAGCCAAATTTCAGGCACCCCAACTTCCTCATGTATCATAATTATGAAAAGGAAAAATATGAAAAATGACAGACTAATCCATCCAACTTATTATCTATTTTGACATGTAATAAAAGGAGCGAAAAGAAGTTAGATTTTTTTGTCAACCCCAAGCCTCAAACGGAAATCTTCTTCCATACGAGGAAGGCCATCTCGCAGCTTCACCTTTGGTTCCCAGCCAAGCAATTCCTTTGCTTTTGTTATGTCTGGTTTTCTCTGTCGTGGATCATCAGGAGTGTTCTCCACTATCTTTATCTCCACATTTGGATTAATAAGCTGCAAATTAACCACAAAACGTAAATTAAAAATATTTTCCAATATAAGTTTCAAATCACAAGGAAAGGATAAAAGCCTAGAACTGACCTCCTTCACCGTCTCAGCAAGTTCAAGCATTGTAAATTCACCTGAAAAAAAGCAGAGAATAAAGCAATTAAACAAGGGCAAAGAAAGTAAGAATATTTTTAGTGTCTTTGGTTTGTACTAGATTCACGTTTCAAATGTAGATCCAGGCAGAAGCTACTCTCACTCTCAGTAGAGTTAGCCTCGATTCACACTTTCACAAATACAGGCCTTGCAATAGAAAACTAACCTGGGTTTCCAAGATTGATTGGTCCAGTGTCCGATCCTTCCATGAGACGGATAAGGCCATCAACCTAAGAGATATCACAACAAACATAAGCAGCTTACCAATAGTAATTCAATGAAACAAAGATGCAATGCAAAAGGGAAATGTACCAGATCAGAGACAAAGCAGAAACTGCGGGTTTGTGTTCCTGGAGATTGGACCGTCAAGGATTCACCACTAAAACACACCATAGATTATGTGAGAAATGACCGATAAACTGATAAAGCATCAATTTAGAAATGGGGAGATGAAAGAAAAAGAAGCCACAGCTAGTCAACTAAGGTATTCAAATAATGAAATCAATAATTGATGCAAGTGAAGAGCATGCCCATTGCACGCATCATGCAACTGAAACCATCAGAATAGATCAAACAAGGCATGCAGAAAATGCAGAAATAACATTACAACATACATACTATATACCAGAAAAAAGTAAGTTTAATTACCGAAGTGCTTGAGCAATGAAGTTGCTGACAACACGCCCATCATCAATATTCATGCGTGGCCCGTATGTATTAAAGATTCTTGCAACGCGTATTTCTGTGTTGGAAAAAGAATATAAACTTCGTTAAAATGCAAAGAAAAACTTCTACCAGCTATATCTAAATGAGAATAAGAGTATGAGAGGCAATTATGAAGAAATGAAGGCCAGAAATTACCAATTCCATGCTGCCTATGATAATCAAACATCAAAGTCTCAGCCACACGCTTCCCCTCATCATAGCAGCTACGAACCCCTGTTATGGACATAATTAAGTGCTTAGACTGCATCTTCATAAATATTTGTATAGCCTTAAAATTGTCAAACTTGCATCAAGCAACTAACTTTTATGTGGCAAAAGAAAAGGAAATGCCATAGTGAAAAAGCTCATAACAGTAATCAAGTAAACACACACACATACTCATTCAATGCTTTTAGCTTCTTTAAGTCCATAACTAATTATCGTTTGTCATTCAAAAGAAATTCAAACAATAAGCCATTTTATAATACACCAATTAAATAAGGAGACAGGTCTTCGATTCTTCCATGGTTTGTACAGAAGAGATATCTTTCATAATCATAGCAACAGATATAATTTCATTTAAGAAGCCCAAGATGCAAATTGAGACTGAGGTAAAAACATGTACCAATAGGGTTAACGTTGCCCCAATAGCTTTCGGGTTGGGGATGCACAAGAGGATCCCCATATACCTCCGAAGTTGATGTAAGCAAAATCCTGTCAATAAAATAAGAAGTTAAGAACTAAGACTCCAGCAGAGAGAGAGAGAGAGAGAGAACCAAGACCAACTGATAGTAGAAGCTGATTTTTTTTTTCCAAAGGCAATTTCCCAACCTTGCTCCAACTCGCTTTGCAAGCCCAAGCATGTTCAGTGTGCCAATCACATTTGTCTTAATTGTCTGCAAAATTATTATTTCCTTATGCATTAGATAGTTTCGCAAGGATCAGTATAAAAAAGAAACTTTCGAGCAATGATACATAACAGAAGTATGTATAAGGTGACCAATGTCAGTGACAGTGAGTATGCAATGAATGTTAAAAAACAAATTCTTCAATGGTTGACATAAATATGTTTATATGCCAAGTAAAAGGTAAATGATAAAAGACAAAGTAAGACTCAAAATGATACCTTCACAGGATTATATTTGTAGAAAATAGGAGATGCAGGGCATGCAAGATGATAGATCTGATCAACCTCAATCAACAGAGGCTCGGTGACATCTACAAGGGGACCATAATGATAAGGTGCATCAGCATCACTGATTTACAGAATGATTTAAATGCATGCTGAAAATAATATACTAAGTACACACTAAGGAAACATTAACAAATAATATACAAAGTACACACTGAGGTATCATTTATAATGTTTCCTGAAAACAGCTTTCATAGAGCCAGCTGATCAAAATTGTGGTTGACAAAGAAACAACTGAAACCTAAAATATCAATTACTTAAATTTGAGGTGTAACAACTGTAAAGCTTCTGCTGATTGCATGACTTTTTGCAGTCTTTTAAGTTAACAGAATTCAGTTTACAACCTAGACACAAGTGTTCAGATATGTACTACCAAATGGGACAAGAAAAAAAACTATGCACAACAATTTTAATGCATGGATAGTTTAATAGTAAGCAAAGATGGATTATACCATGACGGATAAGCTCAAATCTTGGATGACCAATCCATTTTTTGAGGTTGTCTTTTGATCCGGTGAAGTAGTTATCAACAACAGTGACCTGATCAAACATGTGAATGTTGCAGAAGTTTATCAAATCCTACTATATTATGTATTTATTTTATCAAATATAGGATGATAGTTAGGTAGGCAGAATAGAATGAGTGGGAAAAAAACTAATAAATACAATAATGATCACATTATATGCAAAATGGAAAAAAAAAAAAAAAAACTGACCTCATTTTTTTCATTTTCCATCAATCTATCGACTAGGTGAGAACCAATGAATCCAGCTCCGCCAGTAACCAAGATTCTCATGTTAGACTATTGTCAGGAGCCAAAGAAATGTCAGTAAAACAAGGCACAAAGACAGAAAAAAGTTATATAAACTAAGTAATTCTGACAAAAGCCATATTCATTTCATAGGTATGTGCAAGAGAATAGATTAATGGAAAAGGCTTCCAGTTTAACTGATGTGTCAGTATAACCTTTTTTTCTCTGTTATCACCACCCCTTCTTTAGGGTCTTCTTATAAGTAAAATTGAGGGATATATCACTGGGCATGTAATCATGTTTTGAGGAGTAAGCTCTTACTGTTCAATTTTCTTAAGTTTCAAATGACTGTTCTGTGTAAAACCAAACTGTACTGATTTGCAGTACTTAAGAACAAACTTAACAATAATAAGTTATTAAGTATATGATCACATTATACAAATATAAAAAGCCCAAAATGAAGCTTTTTTTACCAAAGATCATATTATGAAGTAATGCATAATTTTTTTCTACTGTACACAAAAAACCCATTATATGAACAAGAAAAAAAGTCTACGAAGTCAGGGTAAATGGCAACAAAATAATTGAATTTACATGGAGTTGTTATCACATGATCCAGATAACAAATGAGAACAACAACGTGGCAAGAAAATTGCTGATCAGAAAATAAAAGAGGCCATAGTTCACCTGAAAGAATTTGGAGAAACGCAAGGGAGATGGCATGGGAGGTTGCTTAGTTGGTGATCCATTAGAAGAATTCGCTGCCATTGCAAGGACCTCTGAAGTTCAGTTCCTGCACCAAATTCAGAGAGGTCAAATTATTTTAACCCCTTTTTGCTCTAAACGAGTTTTGTACGGATCAGAAAAATTAGATGGGTTATCAAAATTTTCATAAACCAAATCAAGTGGTATCAAATCTATAGGGCCAATTGGGGAGAGATAGAGAGGGAAAGCTACAAGAGCAAGCAGCAAAAGAAGAGAACGAGAGAGAGCGCGCAGGTAATGAACCTGATCGCTAGCTTCAGAAAAGGACCAACCCAAAACCCTACCCACTATTCTGATCCAAACACACCATTATCATAGACCAAATTTATTTAGACAGAAAGAAAATTGGATCCAAAGACAGAAGATTCATCCACCAAACGCTAAATTGAGAAAAAAAAAAATAAAAGAAAATCGAAACTTAAGTTATAATAAAAGCAAATGATGAAAAAAGAAATTAAATTTGGAAGCCTTGAAAGTCACGTAAAAAGTCACGTAAAGTTGAAGGACGCAATGAAAGCTCCTAGGCAGCGAAAAGGAGTGATGGAAATCACACCAAACAGAACATGCAAAGAAACATAAACCCTGAAATCTGTATATCTACGGAATCAATTAATTTCCTAAGCGATGTGAATGAATGAATGAATGAATGAATAGTAGGGGGTCCAGTTGCAGTTGGAATTGATGGTTAAGCCAATCTGGTAATGAATTATATAAAGGAAGGGATAGATGAGTAAGAGATAAGCAGTTAGGAGATTGAGTCCAATTGTAATTGTAAGTGCAATGCAATTTATCAGGAGATTAGATTAAATTCAAATTTAATCTTTTTTTCTCTCTCTCTCACATACACAGGCGCATTGGGGTAAAGTAGAGAATAAGAAGATTAATTCCTGAGAGCGAGCTTGTTTGAGACGATACCGAATATGCTGGCGCTGCATGTATGAGATTACCAATCTCGGAGTGCCACGTGTACTGCGAAGAAATGCATGTTGAATTGGAGTTGGAGATGGACAAGACAAGAGAGCATCCAAACCAACGGAATGGATCAGATGTTTATCATGATCTCTATCAGTTAGTCAGGTTGTCTTCGTCTCTCACTCTCACCCGCAACACTCCGCTACCTCACTAGTGTCTAGTCCGCGATCTTCGCAGAAATAATTATTATTTTATTTGTATATATAAATCAAACATTATCATATAACCTAGAGTAATTTCTTATTTTAAATTACCGTTAGTCTAATTTATGCACAATCTAATCCACGACCACAACTTGAGGATAATAAAACAAAGTTTTGATTAGCACTTCATGATTTCCAATCCCTTATTGTTACATTTTCGTCGATTGGATTGCATTAATCCTTTTGATTTTTTTTAATCATCAAATTAATCCTTTTGATTTTTTTAATCATCAAATTGGTTTTAATTTTAAACACGGATTAATCAACTTCAATTTGGTTTAGATTACATAACTTAATTTTAATCTTATTTAGCTTTATTTTTTGTTATAAAGTACTAAAAAAATAAAAAAATATCAAATATCAAATATTTCATTTATAAAATCATAATATAATTAATATTAGTAAAACTCTTTGAACCAATACTACTTAAAATAATATTTATAATTTCATAATTTAATGAATATACACTAATAATGTAAAAATTTATGCATTACCATTTTATAATATAGTGTCATACCATTTAATAAATATGATATTTTTTATATATTCACAGTGCATACCCATTACATTCTTTCATTTACATTTTAACTTTATTAAAAATATTATAATCTAACAAATTATATCCTTCTTCACTAATATATTTTTTTCTCAAATGTTTACTAAAAAATCTATCTATATTTGAAATTATTTTATTAAAAATTTGAGAGAGTTTGAGTTTTTTCTTATCCAATACTATCCACATGTCTTGAATCTCTCTTTATTCTTTGGATTTTATTATTTAAATTTTAAATCATATTAGTTAAGAAACACATTAAAAAATTTCATATGACAAACATTTTATCCTTTGGATATTTTTGTTTAAATTTTAAATCATATTATCTTTTGTACTTTATTTTGTTCTTTTAGTTATCTTAAAAGTATCAATAAGATATATTTTTAATGTTGAGTTAAGCCCAAGATTATTATTGGTAAAACTAACTGATAAGTTAACTAAAAAGTTATCTACTAGCTAAAAAGCTCAGTTTTAGCTTAAAGTTATTAAACCACCTTATTAAATTAGAAATATTTAATAAAATTAATTGTAAAAATAGTTGATAAATATAAAATGATGTAAAAATATAATTTTGTTATTTTTTTATATATATTTTAATTTTATTTAATAAATTAAAAATATTGTTAGGTAATTATAATTTTATATTTTTAAAAGATAAATTATTTAAATTACACTATTTTCTTGTTTTAATTATTTTATTGGGTAAACTAACATAGCTAAAGGTAATATTTAATTTTAATTATTTAATTTTTTCATAAAGTACCTATAATTTGGTCAATACCACGAAAAGATTGAGTCCTAGCATACACTCTCAAACTAACAAATCTCCCATATTAATCCATATGACATTTTTATTTTAAAATTATAAAATTTAGAGAAAATTTGAATTTCTCCTTATCCAACACTATCCACATAGTTTGAATATTTCTTTATTCTTTGGATTTTTTATTTAAATTTTAGAACATTAATTGACAAACTTATTAAAAAAATTCATACGACAGATATTTAATCCTTAGGATATTTTGTTTAAAATATAAACCATATCCTCTTTTGCATTTGATTTTTTATCTTAAAAGTATCAATAAGATATATTTTTCAATTACTGTTGAAATTTGAATTTCTCCTTATTTTTTTAAATGTTTTTAATTTATTTTAAATATATTATCTTTTATATTTGATATTTATATAGTTATCTTAAAATTAGAAATAAAATAAAAATGTATATGCGGTTAAAATACTAGTTTAATTTTCACCAAAAAATAAATACTAGTTGAAATTAAGTGTATGGATCCTCTCCAGTATCTCTAGCCTCTCCAGCCAACATTAGCTGCGGAATGACTATGGAATCACTATGGATTTTGATTTCCTAATTATTCCGTAGTTATTCCATAGCTAAAGTTGGCTGGAGAGACAAAAGAGGCTGGAAGAATCCGGATCCTGAAATTAAACTCTATTCAGGTCGTTATTCATAAAAAAATTTATTTGATTTTTTTTAGTCAAATTGAAAATAATATTATTATATTATACTATTATCTTAAAAATCAAATTAAATATCATTTTATTTTGTAAATTTTATTATTGAAAATCTTCAAATTTTGATTTTTTTTTATTAGAAGACAAAATTAAAATGTTGTGATATGGAATCATGAAGATTTTTAATTGATTAAGTGGCCATTTAATTTACAATTGGGAAAAATTATCTTTAAAATAAATGGCAGAAATTGAATTTTGTATGACTTATAAAACACATTTAATTAAAGTGTTTAATTTCAATTTTTTTAAACCTCATTTTCTATTGTTACACCATTTTCCCACACATACACTAGAAAATGAGTGTAAATTCTAAAAAAGAGCCTAATGATGTATTTTGAATATTATTTCTATAAAAAAGAATTAAAAAAGCTAGGGTCATAGACATATTGCATCTTTATTTGATTGTTTTATATTGTATTTTAAGTCTTTTTCTCAAATTACTTTTAGAGTGTATACTTTCGGGTTCAATCTCAACTAAATACTTAGTTAAGGGCCTTAAGCCCTTAACTGTGACTAAGCCTCGAGCAGGAATACTCTTAACAATAGAGGATACCTGTCATTAACACTAAAGGAAAAAAAATAACAATGATGTTGATAAATAAAATTGTTGTGAAACCGCTCATTTGTCCTATTAAATACTTTTTAAATCAACTCTCCATATATTAATTTTGAGACTTTATTATGAAAAGTGAGTCACTCATTTTCTCTTTTATTTCAATGAGAAAGTCACATGTCATTTTTTTATTTTCTCATTATAAATTCTTTTATATGAAAACTTTTCAAAATTATTGAAACCCCTTGATAGCCGGATAGGTGTAGGATCTAGAATTGAGCAAAAACCACCGATTAGAATTGAAAAACAAGCATTAAAATGCGAAAATTAGTGGCTGGGCAGCAGCTAATTTCACGCAAGAAAGTGAAGGAAAATGAGAGAAAATGAAAGAAAAAGTGGAGAGGAAGAAATGGGAAGGACGCCACTGAAGCAAGAGTCCACTTGCAGCAGATAAGTCCAATGCCAGACGCCACTAATTCAGGAGAATTAGATAAGTCTCAGTATGGTTTAAGCAACAACCACCAAGCCTCACTCAACTCACAAAGGGAGGAGAAATTGGGGCATAATGTCTTTACTTCAAAATTCAATGTTAATTACAAGAGAGGAAGACTCCTTTATATAGGAGTTGAAGAGGGGAGGGGCGGCTTCAAGAAGGAATAAAAGGGGAAAAATAAAATGATGGGTGTAATCCCATCCTAAGTGGGATTTGAACCCAAGCCCCTAAAGGTGTATGGCTAAGCTAAGCCTTAAGCCAATAAACCTCCCAATTATGCGCCCATTTACATAGGAAAATACAAGATGAGTGAATTTCCTATCCTAGGTGGGATTAGAACCCATGACCCTCTACATCTCCTAGTAAGGTATCCTACTAACCACTAAACCCATAGGTAAGTGGCGCCCCTAATTAAGGAAAAATGACACACATGTCCTAATTACAACACAAATCCTAATTACATCATAAATCCTAATTATATTGATTCCTAATTAAGTTGAGCCTTGCATGTTGACTTTGGCTTCTTGGTCAATGGTCAAGGGTTGACCAAGGGTTGACCCTCATGAAGGAAGACTCATGCTTGGTTCAGCTCCAAACATTTCAAGCAGCTCCAATGTTGACCCTAGCCATCAGCTGTCAGTTTAGAAGTCCACTGACTGGTTGTCATCATCCCCTCCCCCTTGAAAAGCATTTGTCCTCAAATCTGAAAAATGAGAAGAATATAAGGGGTAGAAGAGGAATAAAAGAATGGATGACAAAGAGGATAAGGTGGCGGCTTCCCTTTAGGATTAGTGAATCCTTGCTAGGTCTTCAACAATGGACATCCTTGCGCACCTAGTCAACATAGAAAAGAAGACTCATTATTCCCAAGTATGTATCCTCTAATGCTCATAACAATAGTACTTGGGAATCATGTAGGGAGTTTTGGTGAAAGAAAGAGTGGTGGAAGAAAGAAGGGAAGTGGAAGAAGAAGAAGAAACATGAGATAAGGTTAGAGGAAACTCCCTTGTAGTGTTGCTACGCCCTCCTTCCTTAATCAGCAACTCCCTTTCTTGATCTCCTTCAAAACAATTAAGATCAGCAGTTTTGAATTGATGAAGTAATAACATGACTTCCCTTTTATTTTTTTGTCTTTCTTTGGTTTTCACCTTTTCTATCATTACTCTCGATGTTTCTTCTTTCTTTTTCTTTCTATCCTCATCTCCTATCTTAAGTCTCTTAATTTTCTCAAGTTCTATCTCTCTCTTCATGTGAGCTTGATCCTCACATATTTCTTGGATTGACATTGGCATCAAAGTAATTTTAGCTCCATCATGTTTAAAAGATATTTGATTAGAGTATCCATCATGGATGGCTCTCTTATCAAACTGCCAAGGCCTACCCAACAAGATATGTGTGGCATCCATAGGTACAACATCACAAAGAACATTATCATCATAATCACCTATGGAAATAAAGATGAGAGTTTGCTTATTTACTTCCCTTTCCCCATCATCACATATCCAAGATAACTTGTATGGTCTGGGGTGGGGAGTGGTAGATAAACCAAGTTTTTCCACCATTCTTGCACTTGCAATGTTAGTGCAACTTCCACTATCAACAATTAGGGAGCAAATCCGTCCCTCTATCATGCATCTAGTGTGGAAGACAGTTTGCCTTTGTTCATCTTCTCTTATTATTTGATTTCCTAGGGACCTTCTCACCATGCAAAGTTTACCCTTGGTCCTATATACTTCTTTCTTAATTTCATTCTCTTCTTCACTAGTTTCTTTTTCCTCATCCTCACTTTGTTCATTCTCACTTGCACTAGTGTACTCTCCATTCTCTTTAACCAACATTGCCCTCCTATTTGGGCATTGGGAAGCTATGTGTCCCTTGCCATCACACTTGAAACATTTGATGTTTCTTGTGGAGGTAGAGGGCTCTTCCTTTTTAGTAGAAGGAGTGGGGTTAGAAGTAACCCTAGGAACCTTAGGTTCATCCTTCTCTAGGCTCTTTCCCTTATCTTCTTTTAGGGTTTCCTTGTTCCTAGTTGTAAAACTAGTGTTTCCTCTTTTATAGCTACCCTTTCTTTTTAGTTGAGTTTCAATTTTAATGGCTTGGTGTACCAAGTCCTCCATTTCTACATAAGGATGCAATTCCACTATGTCCCTTATGTCGAAATTAAGTCCATTGATAAACCTAGCCATAGTTGCTTCACTATCCTCAACTATGTTGGCCCTAATTAAAGCAAGTTCCATTTCCTTGAAGTACTCATCTACACTCTTAGATCCTTGCTTAAGAGTTTGGAGTTTGATGTGCAACTCCCTAGTGTAATGTTGAGGTATGAACCTCTTTCTCATGATGGACTTCATTTCCTCCCAAGAGGAAACCAAAGGAGCATTGCACCTTCTTCTTTCAGCCTGAAGCTGATGCCACCAAACTAAGGCGTAGTTCATGAATTCTAGAGAGGCAATTTTAACCTTTTCCTCTTCCCTATACCTATGGCAACTAAAAATTTGTTCAATTTTAAGTTCCCATTCTAGGTATTGTTCTACATCATTTCTACCATTAAAGGTTGGGACTTCTATTTTTACCCCTCTAAAACCTTGTTCCCTTCTAGGCTCTTCTTCTCTCCTATGCTCTCTCCTATGCCTCCTAGGATTTTCTTCATAATACTCCTCTCTTTCTCTCCTAGGGATTTCCTCATAGTAGTCTTCTCTAAACCCTCTAGGTTCCTCACGCCTCCTAGGCCTTCTATGCTCTCTTTCCCTTTCCCTTCTCCTATAGGTATGGCTAGAGTGTCTCTCTCCCTCACTACTCTCAGCATGGTACCTATCTTCACTCCTAACCACACTATATCTATCCTCACTTCCTCCTTCTCGAGAAGAATGCCTTCTCTCCCTCCTATTCCCACTTAGTTCTTTCCTAAGTTCACTCATCTCATGCCTCATCATTCTGGCCATGTCTTGAATTGCATGTTGCAACTCGGCCCTATACCTTAAAGTTCTAGGTGAAGGAGGTGGTGAGTTCCTACTACCCATTGTTAAAAATTTTTATTTTCAAGAATTTGGACCTTTCCACTCACTAAGTGTTTACACTCGATGGAATGTTAACACTCGTGTATGTCACTCTTTTTTGGCTTTTTCTAAAATGAAAACTCTCTTGCCTCTTCTACTCGGTTGGAGGTTGATTAGAAGTTGCAAAGACTAACGTGAGTCTAAGTCTTAACCCTTACCCAAATAGAAGCGCACTAACAAAGAAAATACCTACTGGAAGAAGATTGGAAAAATCCTAAGACAAAACAAAAGAATTGATATGACAAACAAGAAAAGCTGGCACTCAAACAAGCTTATACACAAGAGCAGACAGCAAACAAGACAAGACGGAAAAAATTGTAAAGAGAATTGTTTTTGGTGATTTTTGAAAAAGAGTTGCCAAAATTGTCGTTTTTAAGAAAAAAACAGCAAATACAACTCAATTACGGTATACAAAGAAATGAAAACAAAAAATTACAGTAAAACTGTTACTGTATTGTTGGGATAACTCTTTGTTTTTGTTTTTCTATTTTTTTGAATTTTTTTGAATTTTTCTTTTGACTTTTTGGGTGTCTTTTGACTTTTTCTTCCTTGTTGTTGACTTTTGCACCCTTTTTTTGCTTTTTACACCTCTTTTTCTATTTTTGGCACGTACGTACCTTTTGTATTTTTCTTGCCTTTTCTTTCTTTTTTTGTCTTTTTCCCCAACAGAAAATTACAGAAATTTGTACACAATGAAAAGAAAATTAACCGTACCTACTGTAATATTTTTGGAATTTTCTGACAGTAAACTGGTCCAAGTGGCCCAGAAAAGCAAAAATAATGAATAAACTGATTTCTGAGAACTGTAAAAACGTGATGGCAACTTGATTTCAAAAATGGCCAAAAAATTGCTTAGCACTTCCTTGTTGATTATACAAAACCGGTATGGTCACAGAAACGCGCTTGGTTCAATTTTAAGATTGGAATTAAAATTTGAAGGAAAATCAACAATTAGAATTTGTTGATCTTCTTCCAATACTATGAACCAAAAAAGATCCTATAGGTGAGCGTTTTGCACAATCAAACAGGGAAAGTCCAAGGTAGAGATAGCAGTCAATCCAAATTTGCAATCAGAATGTCAATCAAACAGACATAACAAGAGTAGGAAATTGAACAACACAAGAGCCCAAAAATGCGCATAAAATGGCAAAAATAAGAAGGAAAAATTGCGCAAAAATAAATGGCAAGAAATTAAAGGGGGAAACTGAAATTAAAAGGATGGGGAAGACAGAAATGTAAATGGCAGAAAGTAGAAGGGGATGGCAGAAAGTAAAAGGATGGGGAGAGCAGAAATGTAAAGGGGAAGCGGAAATTAAAAGGATGGGGAGGACTGAAAATAAATGACTGAAAGTAAAGGGGGGAAGCGGAAATTAAAAGGATGGGGAGAGCAGAAATGTAAATGGCAGAATGTAAAGGGGAGAGCAGAAATTAAAAGGATGGGGAGAAGCGGAAATTAAATGGCGGAAAATTAAAAGCGGAAAGTAAAGAGATGAATATGGGGGATGACAATTAATGGTGAAGGGGAGAAATGTAGGTGAACGATCTTTGGAAAAATGAAGACAAAAATGCCTCCTCTTACCACACTTCACCACAAACAAGCAGTTATATCAATTAATTTGCAAGAATCACTCAAGAACAAGTATGAGCAATTAAAGAGGCATTTAAACAAACACCTAGGGGGTGGGAATTAGCGGCCCAAAACAGCCCCCAACTAGCAAGTATTCAAGCAAATCAATCAAGACAGACAAGTGCTGATAGCAGCAGAAAGGCACCTTGGGCCCGGGAAATAGTCCAAGTCCAAATTACAATTGAAAACAGGGATGGAATTACACTAATTGAATGAAAATTCTGCACAAAATAGGTGCAGTATGCAGCGCCCAAAATAGCCCCAATTTGCTCCAAATTTGCTCAAATTCAACAAGCTCTGATGACCAATTGATAGCCGGATAGGTGTAGGATCTAGAATTGAGCAAAAACCACCGATTAGAATTGAAAAACAAGCATTAAAATGCGAAAATTAGTGGCTGGGCAGCAGCTAATTTCACGCAAGAAAGTGAAGGAAAATGAGAGAAAATGAAAGAAAAAGTGGAGAGGAAGAAATGGGAAGGACGCCACTGAAGCAAGAGTCCACTTGCAGCAGATAAGTCCAATGCCAGACGCCACTAATTCAGGAGAATTAGATAAGTCTCAGTATGGTTTAAGCAACAACCACCAAGCCTCACTCAACTCACAAAGGGAGGAGAAATTGGGGCATAATGTCTTTACTTCAAAATTCAATGTTAATTACAAGAGAGGAAGACTCCTTTATATAGGAGTTGAAGAGGGGAGGGGCGGCTTCAAGAAGGAATAAAAGGGGAAAAATAAAATGATGGGTGTAATCCCATCCTAAGTGGGATTTGAACCCAAGCCCCTAAAGGTGTATGGCTAAGCTAAGCCTTAAGCCAATAAACCTCCCAATTATGCGCCCATTTACATAGGAAAATACAAGATGAGTGAATTTCCTATCCTAGGTGGGATTAGAACCCATGACCCTCTACATCTCCTAGTAAGGTATCCTACTAACCACTAAACCCATAGGTAAGTGGCGCCCCTAATTAAGGAAAAATGACACACATGTCCTAATTACAACACAAATCCTAATTACATCATAAATCCTAATTATATTGATTCCTAATTAAGTTGAGCCTTGCATGTTGACTTTGGCTTCTTGGTCAATGGTCAAGGGTTGACCAAGGGTTGACCCTCATGAAGGAAGACTCATGCTTGGTTCAGCTCCAAACATTTCAAGCAGCTCCAATGTTGACCCTAGCCATCAGCTGTCAGTTTAGAGGTCCACTGACTGGTTGTCATCACCCCTCGTTCATTGAAGTTCATCACTTGAATCCTCTAATGAAAATTGTGAAGTTGGTTGAACGTCTCTAGAAGGGGGGTTGAATAGAGACCTTAAAATTTTGTTCCTGAAATTTGCACACTTAAACTACACGTTGAGACGTGATCTCAAGTCTGATGACTTGAAGTCTCAATTAATATAAATGAGAAGCAGTTTCAATTTCAACTAATTGATCAAGTATAAATTATTTCAATTATTCAAATCTGATTTTAGTGTAATTCAATTAATCAAGTAATTACAGATTTGAGATGACCAAAGTGCAATATAAAGTAAAAAGATAGGGAAGAGAGATATGCACATTGATCTTATCCTGGTTCACCCACTCCTTGGGCTACGTCCAGTCCTCACAACACATGAGATTTCCACTATTGACAAACCCGTCAATTACAAGTATTCTTACTGTAACATCCTAAATTTTATTAAGTAAAATATTAATTAAATTAAATAAATAAGTAGAGGAAATAATTAATTAAATAGATGAATAAATAATAGGATCATTATTATTATTAGTTTTATCCATAAAGTTAGCTTAAATTTAAGAAAAGGAGAAGGGGGTTGAGAGTGGGTCCAAGCCCAATTAGGCATTCTAGTAAGGAGGGGTTATCAGTCACCCTAATCCTTATTCGTATTATCGTCAGAGAGTGAAACGCTAAGGAGGGGAGAAAACGAGTCTCAAGAGAGGATTGTTGCAGAGTGAGCATCAAGAACCAAGAAAGGGACTTCCTTGCTGTAATCGATCTTCGCTTAAGGTATGGTGGGGGAGAAGGTGCTGCTTGTATATGCATGTAGGGGTGCTTGGGTAGTGAGGGCAACCATAAGACCCTCTAAGACTCTAAATTCGAAATTGATATATATATATTGAGTATTGTAGGATGAAAACATGTTGATTGATGATTAATTCTGTGAATCTTGGTGAATCTTGATTGGATTGAATGAGAATAAAGAGAATAGTGAAAAGGGGTTAATGAGGGTTTAATGATTTGGGGTTTTGATGGGAAAACCATGTAAAAATGTTGAAGATTGATGAGTTTGATGAGTTTGATGAATATTAATGATTATGAATGGTGTTTGATCGAAAAGGATTGAATAGAGGTTGAATAGAGTAATGTAGAAGTGTTAGAAATCGTGAAATCTGCGATCTGCGTCGCGGGTAATCGATTACCAGGAGTGGTAATTGATTACCAGTGTGTTCTGGGTAGCCCAGAAGTGTTGTTTGTTCGCTGGTGATCGATTACAGGATTGTGATAATCGATTACCAGAGAGTTGTTTGCAGGTAATCGATTACAGGGATGCTGTAATCGATTACCAGAATGTTTGGTTGCAGGTAATCGATTACAAGGTGGTTGTAATCGATTACCAGAGACCTTGTTTGCAGGTAATCGATTACTAGAGGTTGGTAATCGATTACCAGAGTGGATTTTGAAATCCTGAGTGTTAATGATGATTGATGGTGTGTGATAATGCTTTATAATGATTGGTGTGCATAATATGCAATGAGACTGATGATGATATTGAATATTGATGGTGTTTTTGTGTGCATAATATACAATGAGATTGAGGATGATATTGAATATTGATGGTGTTTTGGTGTGCATAATATGCAATGAGATTGATGATGATAATGAATATTGATGATGTTATGGTGTGCATAATATGAAATGTAATTATTGATGATGATGTAATGATGATAAGTGTATATCACTTTATGATAATGGTGTTTAATGATGAGCATGATAATGCATGATGATGATGATGATAATGATGGTGTATATCACCTTTTGATGATGATGTTACCTAAGTTGTGCGGGCCCATAGAGGGGGTACAACTTAGGAGAGATGCCTTGAGCATATGTGATGAGACCTGAATTGTGCGGGCCCATAGAGGGGGTACAATTCAGGAGGTGAACTGAGTTATGCGGGCCCATAGAGGGGGTACAACTCAGGGGATCAAGATGAGGCATTCGATGCACGGGCCCATAGAGGGGGTGCAACCTAGGGGTGATTTGTACTGGCCCATAGAGGGGGTGCAACCTAGGGTTGAATGTCGTTGTGCGGGCCCATAGAGGGGGTACAACCTATCGGATTGTGTGTGGTGACACCGGTAGACTATCTTAGTATTAACTAGAGTGATTGACGGGGTGCACCCATTGTGCGGAGTTCCAAGTCATGATATTTGGGTAGGTGAGGTGATAAGTTTTGGTGCATATGATAATGTGTTATACTCGATGATGGTATTGAGTTATATAATGTTGGTGATAAGTTTTGGTGCATATGATAATGTGTTATACTCGATGATGGTATTGAGTTATATAATGTTGCTGATGAGTTTTGGTGCATGTGATGATGTTTTTTACTTAATGATGAAGTGAGTTATAATATGACGATGATGAGTTTTGATGTATGCATGATGGATGTATATATGTGATATATTTGATGATGAAATTGAGTAAATAATGATGTTATGAGTATTAATGATGATTGAGTATTATGTGTGAAAATAGAGTATGTGATTCCATGGGTGAATGATGGTATGAGACTTATATGATGATATAGATGAATAGTTATATGTTGATTTATAGATGATTATTATCTGATGGATTATTTGATGTTTGGGTATGTGGTATGATTGATGATGATGTTGTTTATATGAGGGTGAGGATAGGGTAGCCTCCTATGTGTATGTATGAGTAGTATTCTTTTCCTCACCGTTATACTGTGGATATTTTTACAGGTATTGATGATGACACGACTGGTATCGAGTTTTGATTAAAGGGAGTGTGCTCTGGTTGACATCAGGGTATAATTTTGGGGGTTCTTTCTTTATGTTTCTAGTTAAGAAGGTTTTTGTAAACTGTTTTGGATTCCTTGCACAGCAAGTAGGATGATTAGTTACTTTGATATTTTTGGAGATTCCGCTGCATGAGTATTTGAATACATTTGAGTTTCGTTTTATTTTAATTAAGTCATTTTCGAACTAATGAGGTTTTTAATAAGAGAGTTATATGAACCTTTTTACCCATTGTGGGACGTTACCTTTTCGACCCTTCAATTTATTAAACGTATAAGAGTTTGGGGTAGAAGGGTGTCACATTAGTTGGTATCAGAGCTGGTCGGTTCACCGGCCTTGAGTTATGAGTTTACTATGCTTCTGAGGTGTTAATCTGATTGATTGATTGATTGATTGATTGTTTGAGTGAATTGTGTTGTTTGAATTGGATTGTTTGTCTTGTTTCTTTACTTTTCTGCTTTACTTAGTATGTTTGCTTACCCTTTCTTTAATAAGAAAGAGTAATGGCTGGGGGAAGGAACGATCGAGCGATGGTCGATGCCTTGATGGCTATGGCACAGGTTGTTGGCAACCTTAACCAACATCACGAGACGGATTGGCTTGCACGGTTCCAAAGGAACCATCCACCTACGTTCCGTGAGGGTTATGACCCTGATGGGGCTGCCAATTGGATCTACGAAATCGAGAAGATCTTCAGAGCGATGGATTGCCCTATGCTACAGAAGGTGACCTTAGCAGCGTTCATGTCATCGGGAGACGCTGACTTTTGGTGGCAGAACACATACCAGAGGATGATTGATGAGGGCACAACGTTGAGCTGGGATAACTTCAAGAGGTTATTCCTAGAGAAGTACTTCCCACATGATGTACGCAACAAGAAACAAATAAAGTTCCTGGATTTAAAGCAAGGGGATGGCACCGTGGTAGACTACGCATCAAAGTTTGAAGCACTAGTACGATTTTGCCCGACATATGAAGGAGCTGCTAATGAAGAATCAAAGTGCGTCAAGTTTCTCAGCGGCCTTCGTCCTGAGATTAAACAAGTATTCAAATATCAAGGGATAACGCGCTTTCACGAGCTGGTGAACAAGTGCAGAATTTATGATGAAGACAACCGGGCAAAGGCGGCGCATTACAAGAGTGGAGGGCCTTTGAGGAATCAGAACAAGTTCCAAGCGACTAACAAGGGCAAGCCATAGTCTCGTGCAACAGGAAATCCCATGATTGGAGGTGGCAGTGAAGGTACGGTGCAAAGGAAGAATTATGCTCCAGCTGCTGGTCAAGCGTCAAAAGGAGGGAGTGTTGGTTCTACCACTCCTATTACTTGCTTCAAATGCGGAAAGGAGGGTCATCGAGCAAACCGATGTGGAGATAGAGAGGTCACCTGTTACGTCTGTCAGGAGAAAGGGCATATTGCTCGTGACTGTCCTCAAAAGACACAAGGGACGGTAGCGGCAAGTGGAGATGCCAGTGGAAGCGCCAGTAAACCTAAGGCTACTGGGAGAGTCTTTGCCTTGAGTGGTACTGAAGCTGCTCAATCCGAGGACTTGATCCAAGGTACTAGTTACATTGCGGGTAATCCTTTAGTTATTTTATTTGATTTTGGTGCGACTCATTCTTTCATATCACATGCTTGTGTGTCTAAGCTAAAATTGCTTGTTTCTTCTTTGCCTTTTGTATTGTGTGTGGAAACGCCAGCTAGTGGGTCAGTTTCTGCATCTAATGTGTGCTTAAACTGTTCTGTTTCTGTTAATGATAGAAATTTCCTAGTTGATTTGATTTGCTTACCTCTAAGTCAACTAGACATTATTCTGGGAATGGAGTGGTTAACTTCCAATCATGTCCTATTAAACTGTGCTGATAAAACTATCATGTTTGGTCACTCTGTTGAGAGTAAGAATAAGGACTTTATGACTGCCAATCAGGTAAAGGCGTCTCTAAGGGAAGATGCCCAGGTTTACATGCTTTTAGCTTCTTTGAAATCTGATAGTAGCACTGTTGTGAGTGAGATACCTGTAGTGTGTGAGTACCCTGAAGTGTTTGCAGATAATGTGTCTAGTCTACCACCGGAGAGAGGGATAGAGTTTTCTATAGACTTAGTACCGGGGACAGGACTGATTTCAGCTACACCTTATAGGATGTCACCCATAGAGTTAGTAGAACTTAAGAAGCAATTAGAAGACTTGTTAGAGAAGAGGTTTATAAGGCCTAGTGTGTCACCCTGGGGAGCGCCTGTCTTGTTTGTTAAGAAGAAGGATGGTAGCTTGAGGTTATATACAGATTACCGCCGGCTGAATAAGGTAACCATTAAGAATAGATATCCTTTGCCTAGGATATATGATTTGATGGATCAGCTAGTGGGGGCATGTGTGTTTAGCAAGATAGATCTTAGATCAGACTATCATCAGATTAGGGTTAAGGAAGAGGATATACCTGAGACTGCTTTTAGGACTAGGTATGGACATTATGAATATCTGGTAATGCCTTTCGGTGTGACGAATGCTCCTGCGATTTTTATGGATTACATGAACAGAATTTTTCACCCTTATTTGGATAAATTTGTAGTTGTCTTCATAGATGATATACTAATTTATTCCAAAACTAAGGAGGAGCATGAGGAACATCTAAAGGTAGTGCTTCAGGTTCTTAAGGATAAACAGTTGTATGCTAAGATGTCCAAGTGTGAGTTCTGGTTAGAAGATGTAAGTTTCTTAGGCCATGTGATTTCTAAGGGAGGTATAGGCGTAGATCCTTCTAAGGTAGAGGCCGTGCTTAAGTGGGAGGCTCCTAAGTCGGTGAGTGAGATTAGAAGTTTCCTTGGGTTGGTTGGGTACTATAGAAGATTCATAGAAGGGTTTTCCAAGTTAACTTTGCCTTTGACCGAGTTGACTAGGAAGGGAGTTGCCTTTGTGTGGAATAGTAAGTGTGAGACTAGTTTCCAAACCCTTAAGGAGAAGTTGACTAGTGCACCAGTGTTAGTGTTGCCTGACCTTAGCAAATTCTTTGTAATATACTATGATGCCTCTAAGATGGGTGTAGGTGGGGTGTTGATGCAAGAGGGTAAAGTAGTAGCTTATGCTTCTAGGCAATTGAAAATCTATGAGAGAAACTACCCTACCCATGACCTAGAGCTAACGGTCGTAGTGTTTGTGTTGAAGATATGGAGGCATTATTTGTATGGATCCAGGTTTGAGGTTTTTAGTGACCATAAGAGCCTTAGATACTTGTTTGACCTGAAAGAGTTGAACATGAGGCAGAGGAGGTGGTTAGAGTTTCTTAAGGACTATGATTTTGAGTTGAGTTACCATCCCGGAAAGGCTAATGTAGTGGCTGATGCCTTAAGTAGGAAATCTATCCATATTAGTTCCCTGATGATTAAGGAGATGGATCTGTTAACCCAATTTAGGGATTTGAGTTTAGCTTGTGAAGTGACTTCGGTTAATGTGAGGTTAGGTATGACCAAAGTAAGTAATGATCTGTTAAAAGATATTAGCAAGGCCCAATTAGAGGATCCATTTTTGATAAGTAGAAGAGAGGCCATAGAAGGAGGTAATGGTGGAGAGTTTGTGATAGGTACCGATGGGGTAGTGAGATTTGGAGACCGTGTGTGTGTGCCTAGTGAACCTACTATTAAGCGTTTAGTGCTAGAAGAAGGGCATAGAAGTAAGCTTAGTTTCCACCTAGGATCAACTAAGATGTATCAAGATTTGAAGAAAGTGTTCTGGTGGCCTAGAATGAAGAGGGACATAGAGGAGTTTGTGAGTGCTTGCTTAGTGTGCCAAAAGTCTAAGGTAGAACATCAAAAGCCTTCAGGATTGCTTCAACCTTTAAGTATACCTGAGTGGAAGTGGGATAGTATTTCCATGGACTTTGTAGTTGCTTTGCCTAAGACTGTGAGGGGGCATGACTCCATTTGGGTTATTGTGGATAGGTTAACTAAGAGTGCACATTTCCTTCCTATTAACATTAAGTACTCCTTGAGAAACTAGCCCGGCTGTACATCAGTGAGATTGTGAGGTTGCACGGCATACCATCTAGTATAGTTTCAGATAGAGATCCCAGGTTCACCTCTAGATTTTGGGAGGGTTTGCAGCAGGCCTTGGGGATCCAACTTAGGCTTAGTTCAGCTTATCACCCTCAGACTGATGGTCAGACCTAGAGAACCATTCATTCCTTAGAGGATTTGCTTAGGGCTTGCGTGTTAGACCAAGGGGGTAGTTGGGATAGCTTCTTACCTTTGATAGAGTTTGCCTATAACAATAGTTTTCACTCTAGCATAGGTATGGCGCCTTATGAGGCATTATATGGTAGGAGATGTAGAACACCTTTGTGTTGGTGTGAGCCGGGGGAGAGTCTTGCGTTAGGACCTGAGATAGTGTAGCAAACCACTGATAAGGTTAGGATAATCCAGGAGAGGATGAGGACAGCTCAGAGTAGGCAGAAGAGTTATGCTGATAAGAGAAGAAAAGAATTAGAATTCAAAGAAGGAGATCATGTATTCCTGAAAGTCACTCCGTGGACTGGGGTTGGTAGGGCATTAAAGTCTAGAAAGCTTACACTTCGATTCATTGGTCCTTACCAAATTCTTAAAAGAGTCGGCAATGTTGCCTATCAGATTGCCTTACCTCCACACTTGTCAAACCTTCATAATATTTTCCATGTTTCTCAACTCCGGAAATACATTCACGATCCTTCGCATGTGATTGAGTCGGATCACCTTGAGATTAAGGAAAACCTGACGGTGGAAACCATGCCGGTGAGAGTTGAGGATCGGAGGGTAAAACAACTTCGAGGTAAAGAAATTCCTTTAGTTAAGGTAATCTGGGGAGGACCTACACCCGAGAGTGCTACTTGGGAATTGGAAGAGAAGATGAAGGAGTCCTATCCAGAGTTATTCGCTCCAGGTAAAATTCGAGGTCGAATTTTATTTCTAGGAGGGGAGAGTTGTAACATCCTAAATTTTATTAAGTAAAATATTAATTAAATTAAATAAATAAGTAGAGGAAATAATTAATTAAATAGATGAATAAATAATATGATCAATATTATTATTAGTTTTATCCATAAAGTTAGCTTAAATTTAAAAAGAGGAGAAGGGGGTTGAGAGTGGGCCCAAGCCCAATTAGGCATTATAGTAAGGAGGGGTTATCAGTCACCCTAATCCTTATTCGTATTATCGTCAGAGAGTGAAACACTAAGGAGGGGAGAAAACAAGTCTCAAGAGAGGATTGCTGTAGAGTGAGCATCAAGAACCAAGAAAGGAACTTCCTTGTTGTAATCGATCTTCGCTTAAGGTACGGTGGGGGAGAGGGTGCTGCTTGTATATGCATGTAGGGGTGCTTGGGTAGTGAGGGCAACCATAAGACCCTCTAAGACTCTAAATTCGAAATTGATATATATATATATTGAGTATTGTATGATGAAAACATGTTGATTGATGATTAATTCTGTGAATCTTGGTGAAGCTTGATTGGATTGAATGAGAATAAAGAGAATAGTGAAAAAGGGTTAATGAGGGTTTAATGATTTGGGGTTTTGATGGGAAAACCATGTAAAAATGTTGAAGATTGATGATTTTGATGAGTTTGATGAATATTAATGATTATGAATGGTGTTTGATCGAAAAGGATTGAATAGAGGTTGAATAGAGTAATGTAGAAGTGTTAGAAATCGTGAAATCTGCGATCTGCGTCGCGGGTAATCGATTACCAAGAGTGGTAATCGATTACCAGTGTGTTCTGGGTAGCCCAGAAGTGTTGTTTGTTCGCTGGTAATCGATTACAGGATTGTGGTAATCGATTACCAGAGAGTTTGTTTGCAGGTAATCGATTACAGGGATGCTGTAATCGATTACCAGAGTGTTTGGTTGCAGGTAATCGATTACAAGGTGGTTGTAATCGATTACCAGAGACCTTGTTTGCAGGTCATCGATTACTAGAGGTTGGTAATCGATTATCAGAGTGGATTTTGAGATCCTGAGTGTTAATGATGATTGATGGTGTGTGATAATGCTTTATAATGATTGGTGTGCATAATATGCAATGAGATTGATGATGATATTGAATACTGATGGTGTTTTGGTGTGCATAATATACAATAAGATTGAGGATGATATTGAATATTGATGGTGTTTTGGTGTGCATAATATGCAATGAGATTGATGATGATAATGAATATTGATGATGTTATGGTGTGCATAATATGAAATGTAATTATTGATGATGATGTAATGATGATAAGTGTATATCACTTTATGATAATGGTGTTTAATGATGAGCATGATAATGCATGATGATGATGATGATAATGATGGTGTATATCACCTTTTGATGATGATGTTACCTAAGTTGTGCGGGCCCATAGAGGGGGTACAACTTAGGAGAGATGCCTTGAGCATATGTGATGAGACCTGAATTGTGCGGGCCCATAGAGGGGGTACAACTCAGGGGATCAAGATGAGACATTCGATGCACGGGCCCATAGAGGGGGTGCAACCTAGGGGTGATTTGTACTGGCCCATAGAGGGGGTGCAACCTAGGGTTGAATGTCGTTGTGCGGGCCCATAGAGGGGGTACAACCTATCGGATTGTGTGTGGTGACACCGATAGACTATCTTGATACTAACTAGAGTGATTGACGGGGTGCACCCATTGTGCGGAGTTCCAAGTCATGATATTTGGGTAGGTGAGGTGATAAGTTTTGGTGCATATGATAATGTGTTATACTCGATGATGGTATTGAGTTATATAATGTTGGTGATAAGTTTTGGTGCATATGATAATGTGTTATACTCGATGATGGTATTGAGTTATATAATGTTGCTGATGAGTTTTGGTGCATGTGATGATGATTTTTACTTAATGATGAAGTGAGTTATAATATGACGCTGCATGAGTATTTGAATACATTTGAGTTTCGTTTTATTTTAATTAAGTCATTTTCGAACTAATGAGGTTTTTAATAAGAGAGTTATGTGAACCTTTTTACCCATTGTGGGACGTTACCTTTTCGACCCTTCAATTTATTAAACGTATAAGAGTTTGGGGTAGAAGGGTATCATACTTACAGCCTCTTCAGGACGTCTCTCACACCAAGCCTAGGCACTCCTATCTTGGCTGAGCCACAAGTATTCTTACAGCCTCTTCAAGACGCACACACTCACTCTGAGACTAGGCTTCTTCCTATCTCAGATAAGACAGATTACAATGATTGGTGGGTTAAGATGAGTCTAGCTTACAATCATACAAGGTATGGATATGCAGTGATCTTAGCTAGAGTGTATCTCTTCTATATGGATAGGAATATTACAAACTAAGAAGAGAGAATACAATGAGACTACAAGAGTTCTCAAGTTGAGATCAAAACTGTAGATGATAGACTTGAGATGTGAACTTGAGATGTGAGATGAGATGCAGTAAATGTTCAATAATCAGCGTAGTCTCTCACTTTGCTTCACTGTAGCTTTCAGCCTTTTATTCCAAAAGAAACTAGCCGTTACTAGCCGTTGTCTTTGACAGTTTAGAGCCGTTGGAACTGGCTGTAGGAGAGAGGAGTCTGCCGGACAAGAGGTCAGCTTACTTTTCAGGTCTGATGTCATTGTGTCAGCGCACAGTGTACTTGTCTTGTCCTTGTGTTGACTTTATGCCTTGTTTACTCAAGTTGTACTTGAGTCTCAACTTTATCTTTGCGTCTGGCTCTCATCTCTTGTGTCTGTTCATGAGCTTGCGTCTCAAGCTGACCTGGAGTCTCTTCTTGAGATGACAGTTACTAGATTTGATCTCTTATATAATTAGGATCTGAGTCTCATCTGTTTTGACTTCTGGGTACATGATGATCAAAATATTTTCTGAAACATCTTTTCTTTGTATGAGATGACCCTTTGTGCTTGAGCTTGCATCTGATCTTGAGACAGCGTCTCAAGCTGTTCTTGAATCTCTTCCTTGCTTATTGTTAAAGCTTCAAGCCTTGCTCCTTGGCTCTTCATATTTCATACTTTTATGTTTTGTATCTCAAGGATCTTCTTTGAGCATTAAATACTTGGTTAAACTCTGCAAAATAAAATCTAGAAAACTCTGCCACATGCTTGAGCACACAGTTAGTAGTAACAAGATGCATCTCATTCATTTAAGCACATTTTTAAACTTTAGTGGTTTGACACATTAAAAACCTTTAGGAGTGAGTTTGTCTTAACAAATTCACCTTAACATAATTCTTGCGTTCACAAAATTTACATGCAAAATCAGTTGAGATGTTGATATGTTTAAAACGTCATTGCAAAAATGAATATGTAAAGTGAGTTTTGTTGTCATTCTTGGAAGGACTTTACCTAATCATCACTGTCATCCCGAAGGTTAAATCCACATATGTCTATGGAGAATTCCGATCAAAAAAAAAAAAAAAAAGATACTATGAAGAATTAAATTAAAAAACATATATAAATGAAATGCTTAAATAGAAAATTTGTCCCCACCATTTTAATAGCTTGCCTTATTGCTTTAATAATGTGGCATGGCGCAAGAACTTTTTCAATCGTCATTAAATCATATCTTTTTTTTTTGACGAGTCATTAAATCATATCATATACAACTACGAGTAATAATTTTACTGTTAACTACAAGTATACTACAAGTAAACCCGTAAAATTGGTATTGGTACTGCTTTAGATTTAGTAACGTAGGTGTTTAGCGTGGAACAAACTCGGAAGGTACAACTATGAGTTATATAACCAACAAACTAATCCCCCATAGTCAGACTGAGAATCAATTTATTGGTATGGAATTATGTACTCAAACAGAGATCCACTCAACTCAAACTAGGTGAATATGCCTTTTGGAAGAATAGAACTTAACAAGAAATACATTTTCAAAAGAACTTATTTTATTTGACATTCATAACAGACCATTATAACTTCATTTCTTATGAAAAAAGAAACCACCTCAAATAAGTTGAACCCAACAATTGGAATTTCTATTTTGGTACAGGTAAAACATACCCTGGCGTACATTGTGTAAATAAAGTTGAAAGAGCTAGTTTTCAATAAGAATTTTTAACTATTATTCAATAAACAATAAGAATTTTCAACTCAACTCAACAATAGCATTTCCAAGAAGAGAAGTTGGATTAGGAAGCAATCATACTGTAGAGAAATTTCAAGTTGGCTTTCCTGGTTGCAACTTCCAATCTTCCTCTCCATAATTTTCAATATGAAATATCTAACACTAACAGACTCATCCCAGTTGCTTTCAAGATAACCATGATAGCATTAAATGAAGGAATCAAAACAAGCTTAGTACTTCTTGGAACCCAAAACAAGCTTAGTTCTTCTTGGCAACTCCAAGCCTCTGACGGAAATCATCTTCCATAAGAGGTAGGCCATCACGCAACTTGACCTTTGGTTCCCAGCCTAACAATTCCTTTGCTTTTGTTATGTCTGGTTTTCTCTGACGAGGATCATCAGGAGTGTTCTCAACCATCTTTATCTCCACTGCTGGATTAATAAGCTGCAAAACCATACATAGAGCATTAGCCAACTTCAATTATTTCACCAAAAGCTCAATTATAAATTCACATGGTAAACCTAACATGTGTTTTATTATTATTATTATTATTATTATTATTATTACTAGCGGAAAGATAGGCCCTGTCCGCATTTCTTATTTTTAAGATCCCTCTCCCTCTTTCCCCATCTTTCTATTCTGAATTCTCTTCTTCATCTTTCTATATTTTTTAGGTAGTTAGTGGGTGGTTATTCTGAAGTCTCTCTCCCCATTTATATTTGGTGGTTATTGGTTAGTGGGAACCGTAAATCAGGATATAAAATAGGGGTATAATGGGAATGGAAATGTGGAAACCAAAACTCCCCTACTCTCTTTATATACATACAGTATAGATTATTATTTCCATTTCTTGGTTGAGTTTTAGCTGCATACTGCACATACACAAACCCTCTCAGAAAAACAAACCCATAAATTGGTATCAAAACAAAGAGTTCCTTTCTACAAACTTTTATTCAGAACTAGGTTAAGATAGAAAATTCCAGACTGACACAGGAGAACGTGTGCGATTCTCAAAGAATTGAAATGGCTTACAACTAACCTCTTTCACAGTCTCGGCAAGTTCAGTCATTGTAAACTCACCTGGAAGCATAAAATACCAATTCATATTAGTAATTGACATAAAAATCAGTGCACAAGGCCACAGTTGTAATATAACCTGGGTTCCCAATGTTGATTGGACCAGTGTTTTCCCCTTCCATTAGACGGATAAGGCCATCAACCTAATAGATTTCAAATGTATAATCAGAGTCAGATCACCTCTACTATGTGAATCATGAGAATAAAACACAAATAAGAAACATGCATCATATATACCATATCAGAGACATAGCAGAAACTGCGAGTTTGAGTCCCGGGAAGTTGGACTGTTAAGGGTTCACCACTATGACACAAAACATTGTATGAGATGCAACAAATAGAGTCTATATTGGAATGATACAGAACGAAATTGTGACTAGTTAACTAAATCAAGGCACTTATATCAATTATTCATAAATGGCCGAGCAAATAAACAGCAAGTTCATCAAGCACACAATTGATACAGTTATAAACTTTTGAACTTCTCATGATTGCAGTCAGAATAAATTGTTATTTACTTTCTTACAGAATGCACAAATGTTTTCTTGAAAGTTGAGATATATTAATCCATGTGCAAACTTAGTACCATATCCACTTCTCTTGTCACATTATAAAGTTTAAGGATTTACCGAATTGCTTGAGCAATGAAGTTGCTGACAACACGGCCGTCATCAATATTCATGCGTGGTCCATAAGTATTAAAGATTCTTGCAATGCGTATTTCTGTTGAAAAGATGAAAATAAATGTCACGTTGAGTTAACATTGAAAAACTTGTACTGGCCATGCCCTCAATCAATGTGAAGATAATTACAATAAAAAAAAGATAAGACATTACCTATCCCATGCTGCCTGTGATAATCAAACATCAAAGTTTCTGCCACACGCTTTCCCTCATCATAACAACTTCGAACTCCTGTGTGCACACACTTTTATGTTTAGGCTGTATCCTTACAGATTTTGACAGAACATATTATTTTGCTTTCAGTAACATCTCATAAAATCATATCAGTCTAAGCAAGTAATTGAGCAGTGGAGAGCCTCATGCCATGAGGCCAAAACTTATATTAAAGTCCATAATCATTCCTACAGGCTTGGAAAAATACATGAATGCCGTGGACCTTATCAGAATATAATTCAAAGAAAACATATATTTGCAGATTTTGGTCTTGCATGTTCCTTAATAAATGCATGTTCAAAATGACAAACCACTTTGAAGTACAAAAAAACACTGAGGTACTTTTCCATTATGATGCCATTATGATGCCATTGGTACACAAATATGGACTGAGATGCGTATATACCAATAGGGTTAACATTGCCCCAATAGCTTTCTGGTTGTGGATGCACAAGAGGGTCCCCATATACTTCTGAAGTAGATGTAAGCAAAATCCTGTAAATTAAAATTACAACTTGGTAAAACCAACAGATGGTAGCTGCTTAGATTATCAAATTATCAAATTACAAAACAAAAAGCCCCAACCTTGCTCCCACACGCTTGGCAAGCCCAAGCATGTTCAACGTTCCAATCACATTTGTCTTTATTGTCTGTAAAGTTATTCCTTTAACTGTTAGATAATTTATCAAGATTCACTAGACAGAGCGACTGACCATTGATTAATGACACAGGAAAGAAGGTCATAGACACAATCTGAATTACTAGACATGCAATTAATTTGAAACATCATAACAATATACATGAAATCCTTATGAGACATCTGCAAACATAAATTTAAGTACGACCTGGGGGATGGGAGATTCAAGCTATTGTTGTGTTTTTAGCAGTGAATAAGGAATGAACCACGTAGACCGTTGACAACAGGACCACAGTAAGTGATAGAAATACAAAAGCAGACTCTGAAAACCCCACCTTTACAGGATTGTATTTATAGAAAATTGGAGAAGCGGGGCATGCAAGATGGTAGATTTGATCAACCTCAAGCAACAATTGCTCTGTGACATCTGCACAGGGGTAAAGAAAAAGTAAGTGCATTTTAATTGAAAAAAAAATGAATAAGTTAAAGACATCTGGAAACACAGAAAAAGCCTTAGTGCACATGACAGCATTGCCATTCATATTGTGTGTGAACAATATCATATGGGTGGTTGGTCTAATTGATGACTGATTGGGAAAATTCGACATATCTGTCAGTTTAATTCTTATTTAATAACCAACAACAAGCATTCCTTGAACTTGCATGGTCCTTCATAGTCTTGAAGACCATTTATAGTCTAGATTTAAGAGGCCAAACACGTTACAAGGTGGGAAGAAAGGACAGAAAATTTGACCTCAAATTGCATCTTATATGAAAAAAGTCAGATGCTGCATCAGAGAAAATAATAAATTATACCGTGACGGATCAGCTCGAATTGTGGATGACCAATCCATTTTCTAAGGTTGTCTTTAGATCCAGTGAAGAAGTTATCAACAACAATGACCTGATTAGAGAAACATACTGTCACATGTTGTACCGAAATTTTATGCACTTGTTGAATCATCACTATTAAACTTCAAGACTAAGAACAGAAAGATATCAACTATGCCAACCTCATTTTTTTCATTTTCCATCAATCTGTCAACTAGGTGAGAGCCAATAAACCCAGCTCCTCCAGTAACCAAAATTCTCATATTGGACTGTTGTCAAGAATGAAAGCAAATTGGTAAACCAATATTTGTAAAGAAAGGGAAAAAATTGGTTATATAAAAGAAGACATCCTAGCAAGAACATTGTTCTGGTAATCAGAGTTCTCAATAATGAGATGTAATATGATGTTGTATGCACATATCCCATATGATCTGAACCATATGCAAGATAATGGATAAAGTGAAATATAGCAGTGCAAAAGGCAAGTTACTTTAATTGACCAACAGGCAAAAGACGGTGTAAAATAAACATTAAGTTCAAAATCATAAAATATATTTTGACAAGAATGAGCGTTGGGTTAGAAGATAAAATGCCAACAACTACAAGATCCAACCATCATATTAAGTTTACTAAATTACTTCAAGTTTTACACCCAAAGAAAACAAAAGAAATTAATAATTATTTCATAACGTGTTTATAAACCATAATTGGCTGCCTTATAAATATATTATCACCATGATTTTAGGCACATTAGAATAATAAGATATTCATTCATAACAGCAGAAAGGGGAATCTCACAAGCACAAGAAAGTTATGTTCAAATAAACTATTTATAGTTTAACAGGCCATGATCAATCAGCACTATCAATGGTCAATAGGAGAAGTGAACAATAAAATGTAGCAAAAGTGAAGAGGATGGCAACAACAGAAATGAATTAACAAGAGATCCGCATTACGGTATCCAGACAACAAAATAGGCAACAATCAGAATGAAAGAGTGGCATGAAGAATGCTATGCGAGAGTTAACCTGAAAGAACTTGGAAAAACGCAAGGGAGATGGCAAGGGAGGTTGCTTTGTTGCTTTTTGATGGTCTCCATTAGAAGAATTCGTTGACATTGTCAAAGCCTCTGAAATTCAAAATCCAGAACCAATTTCCGAACGGTCAAAATTTCTTACACATTATGAGTTCTTGTATACACATACATCAGGTGAGTCGCAAAATCTTATAAAATCAAATCTAATAAAAACCGAGCAAATGGCCCGGGAGATAGTGACCGCAGACACTTCCTAAAAAGCAGAAGAGAAGGGGAGAGAGAGAGAGAGAGAGAGAGAGAGAGAGAGAGAGATGACTGGACCTGATTGTGAACTTAAGTAAAGAAATATAAATGCAGAACCCCAAATCACCGTTCTTATCGAAGAGATCTATGATCAGAACACCATTTATAGAAGAAAGAAGATCCAGAACTTGGAATTTTTCCCACCAAATGCAAAATTAGATTTTTCTTTTTTAAATAACTTAATTCCAACAATAGAATAGCAAGAAAACATTTTAGGAGCCTTCAAACTCAAGGAAAGTTGAAGACCATCATGGCATCATGAAAGCTCCTAAGCAACGGCAACGACAGGAAAAAGCTGGCACTATACCAAACTTTGAAAAAAGCAAAATTTGAATCTTTTATCACTACGGAATAGTAAATTAGTAAAATACCTGTTGGATACAGAAAAATGCGTAGACAGGGATTTAGTACAAGGCCTTTTGAGGTCTAGGAGATGGGTGATTTTGGAGGATACGGAGAGAAATAACACCAGCAGCAGCAGGGTAGGTATGACAAAAACAAGGTTATGTGCAGTAGCTGAGCTTAATTACGCTGTTAGACACAAACAGCATGCTTGATTTCTGAATCTCTGTGAGTGTCTGTCTGTAGTGTACTCTGTACAAGATTATGTTACTCTTTTTGGAGCTGCCACGTCTGTCGGAAAGTGTTTTCCCCGGTATGAGATGGTTTGTGCAAAATATAATTATTTATTTGCACATGCAACTTGGCACTTGCTTAGATTGCAAGGAGTCAAGGACAACCAAAGAGATTCACGGAGGTTTCATAGATAATTATCACTATCATTAAACTATTTTTGTTTGTTTTAATAATTTGAGAGTAAAATTAGAGATTTGTTTTCATACAATATATTTATACAATATCTCATGCATTATATTTTTTTCCAATGCATCAAAAACATATATTATATTTTTTTTTTCTCTCTTCATTATATCAACCATTACATCACCACGGATTTATTATTCAAATAAATATTTAACTTTAAATTTTAATAATATATTTAATCTGATTTAATATATGTAATATTAAATCATAAGAAATTAATTAATTTTAATATTTAATTTGATACTTGTTAGTAGATTAAGAATATAACAAACTAACAAAGTAAAATGGATTCAGAAACATAAAATAGTCACATCTAATAATTATAAATGAAGACTATCAGCAATATTGCTTCATTTAAATTTTTTGAAACTTTCTTGTAGACAATATTTTTTGTAGCATTACAACACTTAAAGTTGTCATCACATAAAGAATCATAAGTCTTTGTTGAGACTTAACCTTAGATACAACAACGTATAATTGACCATGAGAGAAAACAGGCCTAGGTAAATACATACCGACATGTGACAATGTCTGGCCTTTACTTTTATTAAAGGTCATAGCAAAGCAAAGAAAAAATGGAAACTGACTTCATTGAAACTTTAATTGGGTGAGATTTTCAAATGGAATTAAATTTATTCGATGAATGTGTTCCCGTAATAACGGTTTCTCCAATGACATTAGAACTTAACTAATCAACTATTAATCTAGTTCAATTGCAAAGTCCAGCGAATATATCAAAATTCATCATTAGCATAACAATCACTTCAATCTTTAACACCAACTTATGATCATGGAGCCCAAAGCACCTAATATCATTTAAGAATTCAGTTGTCAACCAATCAGCTTCAATACCGACTTCCTCATTCACCTTCCATATAGTATTAGAACTCAAGTACAACCTTTCTTCTCCTGAAAATAATGTCATGACAAATTCATTCATGGAGTAAACAACATCCAATGTAGGAGCAAGAATTGCTTTATCTTGAAACAATTCTATGTTTTCAAAATTTGATAGCAAATTAGGATAGGCAAAGGAAACTATATCTCCAATTGGATTTACCTGTATCAGTAAACCCTAGACCCTAGACCCTAAACCCTAAACCCTAAACCCTAAACTTTATCAGTAAATCCTCTGGTATTTCAATATTAGTTTGACAATCAATAATTCATATCAATGTTAATGTGACATGTAATCTTGTTCAATATAAATTTAATACTACATATAGATGTGAAATTAAAGGTTTATTTCATGTATCACATATTAAAATTATTTTAATATAGAAATGAGATATTCATCCATTTTGAGTACTTAGAGTTTAATACGGTGTCTAAAAGAATAAAAAAATTATATTCCAATAATAAATAAATTGATAAAAATAATTGGGAAGTAATCTTTTTGTTAATTTATCATCTAACATGTTTCTTACTTGATATGTATATAAATGATCTTTAATTGTGACCACAATTGTAAATATTTGACACTAAACCCAACTCATTCGTTTCAAGTTATATAAAGCCGCTCATATGACATTTATTAATTACAAAATAAAAATATGTCATTAGAAGAAAGAAACATTGAAAAGGAGAGTCATAAAATCTTATAAAATGAAGAAAAATAAAAAAAATAGAATATTGTTACACGATCTACAAATATTAACACAAATATTTTTTTTAAAATTATATTAACAAATAGATCTATTGACATTTGTTGTACGGGTAACACGATTTTTAATTTTCATATATAATTTAAATATTACCGTATTTATTTTTATAAAATAATGAAATTGTAAGAAAAACAAATTAAAATTAAATATTTTTCTATCTTAAAAAATATTATGTTTTTTAATATTAGATAAATTATATTTTTCGTTCATGTTTTTCGGTTAACTTTATACTTTGTCCCTGACTCTTACAACCTTTTATTTTATATCCTTGTACTTTTAAAACATTGTAATCGTAGATTCATAGTGCCTGACATTGGGTTATGGGTTATGTTCTTTTCTACATATATTACTAAATTTTTATAATAAAATAAATTTATGATATAATCATATACATCAATTAGAATGTGAATATATTGTTATCATGTTTATAGAAAATAATAACAAATACATCATTAATATAATAAATTTAAAATATATTTACATTTGAGATCTCACAATGCAATCATTTTAAAACTATATAAAAGTGTATGGAAAAAACCATTATTGGGAGAGCTAACCCCACTATGATGTCGATATTCATGACCGGAGCAGGACTAATTAACTCCGATAGAGGATATTTATAATTTATTAAAAAATTACTTTAAACCTATAATTGAAAATTTTGCTTAACTTTTAAACGTACTATACTATATTGAATATATAAAAAATCAAAATACAATATAATAATTTTATTCAAGTAAAAGAAAATAAAATAATTAAAAATTTTATAATTTTAATTTGAAATTTTGTCCATAAAAATTATAATCAAGACATCATAAAAGTAATTATAAATTTAAATTATATTAGTATTTGAGATCTCTCATCTTAGTTACCTAAAACCTATATAAAGTGTATGGACAAAACCGTTGTTGGAAGAGTTAGTCCCACAATTATATGGATGTTCATCGAAGGAACATGACTACCTCATGTGGAGAGTACTTGGGGTCATAAAAAATTTCACTTTATTGAAGTGAGAATAAAAAATCCAAAAAATATAAATAACGAATGTGAAAAATTGTGACATGTGTATCGAGAGAACAAATTTAATATAGAGCAGATAGAATAAATAATAGAGATAATAAGTGAAAATATTAATGAATAAAATAGAGAGATAATTATTTTAATGAAATAATAAAAATGAAAATGAAAATGTAATAAAAAATAAAAAGAAAAATAGAAGAAAACGACTGGAGAATGATTGCCTCACATGGAAGATAGTTGTATGGTTCATAAAAAAATTACTTTATTTTTTTGCTAATAAAAAAACGCACGTGATAAAATATGGCACGTGTTATGGATGAACAATTTTAATATAGAGTAAAAAGATAAATAGAATAGATAAGTGAGATAATAAATGAAAATATTAACGAATAAAATAAAGAGATAAATGATATATTGAAATATCATGTTAAATTTAATGTAAATCAATACATTTATTGTATTGCTTAATGTGAGTTTTTATGTAACGAAACAAATAAATAGGAATAAATAATGAGAGAAATTATTTTAAGATAATAATAAAAAAGAAAATTAAAGTATGATAAAAAAGGAAAAAAAATGTAGGAGGAAAACTGCTTCGCATGGAGGATAGTGGATACCCATGGTTTATAAAAATATCACTTTTATAATGAAACAAATTAATATGAACGCATAATGAGAAGAAATGTTTAATATCATAACAATAAAAAAATAATTTGTGGAAAAAAGAAAAAGAAAAAGAAAAAAAAATAACATGAGTAAAACTGTCTGCCATGAAGGATAAATGTGATTCATAAAAATATCACTTTACAGAAAAAAGAATAAAACACTTGAGAAAACGCAGATGAAAAAAATGTCATATATATTGTGGGAATAATTTTAATATAGAGTAAATGGAAGTAAATTGATAGATAGAATACATAAGAGAGATAATAAGTAAAACATTAATGAATAAAATAGAGGGATAAATAATATATTGAAAAAATACATTAAAATTGTATACCGAAAAAAATATACATTAAAATTGATGTAAATAAACTCGTATCGTATTTCTTTATGTGAGTTTTTATGTAATGAAATAGATAAACATAAATGGATAATGGGAAAACTTGTTTCAATATAATAATTATAAAGAACAAAATTAAAGTGTGATTAAAACAGAAAAAAAGACAGGAATGAATAATGAGAATAAATAGGAATGAATAATGAGAGAAACTATTTTAATATAATAAAAAAAATTAAAGTGTGATAAAAAAAGAAAAAAAAGAAAATAATATGAGCAGGACTGTCTCCCGTGAACGATACCCTTGATTTATAAAAAAATCACTTTTGTAATAAAACAGATTAATAGGAACAAATAATGAGAGAAAATATATTAATATAATAACAAAAACAGAAAATTAAAAGTGAGATGAATAGAAATTTTAATATAAATTAAATAGATAAATAAAATAGATGAGTGAGATAATAAATGAAAACATTAATGAATAAAATAGAAATATATATTATATATTGAAATATCGTGTTAAAAGTAATGTAAATCAACATATTTATTTTATTCCTTAATGTGAGTTTTTATATAACGAAACGGATAAACAGTAATAAATAATGAAGGAAATTATTTTAATATAATAATAATAAAATGAAAATTAAAGTATGAAAAAAAAAGAAAAAAAATGTAGGATCAAAACTGTTTCACGTGGAGGAAACTTATGGTTTATAAAAATACTCCCTTCGTCCCTATTTATAAGACCCCTTCTAGAAGAATTGGATGTCCCTTAATATAAGACCCTTTGCAGATTTTTAGGTAAATTAATTACTTTTTCCATAGTTGCCCTTCATTAATATTCAACTCTTTTTATTCCCCATATATTGATGAGTGTGAATAATTAATGAAGTTTTACCCATATGTTCAATTACCCCATTGGAAAGTGAATTTTGGAGTCTTCCACCATGTCGCCATTAATGTTTCTAAAATATAGTGACTTTTAAATAGGGGTATATTTGGAATGCTATTATTTTTTTTAAAAGACCAATACATTAACCAACTTTTCTTAAACTGTGTGAAACGGTTGAGAGGGTCTTATAATAAGGGATGGAGGGAGTATCACTTTTATAATGAAACAAAATAATATGAATGAATAATGAGAGAAAATGATTTAATATAATAACAATAAAAAATGAAATTGTGAAAAGATACAAAAAGAAAAAGAAAACCATAGGATAAAAAGAAAACCATAGGAGCAATATTGTCTCCCGTAAAGGATAAATGTGGTTCATAAAAAAATAGCTTTACAAAAAGAATAAAAATTTTTGAAAAAATGCAAATGGGTACATGTAAAGGGTACATGTTAATATAACTATCTTTTGTAAAGGGTACATATAATTCATAAAGTTATTACCTACACCTATCACTTCTTTTTTTTTTGTCAGGGACAGTTATAACTCCAAAAGAAGCAACAAAAAGCCAACAGAAATGCTATCACGGAGGCCCATTGAAGCTCGGGCCCATATGGGATCAAAAAAAATCTCACCGAGTGAACAGTGTTCAAAAATCTGAACTTGTGTAATAGAATAGATAATCAATGTTTTTAAAATCGAATCAGTGATTAAACCGGTAAAGACACTGGTTCATGGTTCAATGGTTCAATTGTGGTCGAACCATAGTCGAACCGGTAATAATTAAATATATATTTGTAATATTATATAATATTTTAAATAATAAAATAACATAAAAATATAAAGAAATCAATATATATAAAAATATAAATAAATATAAATGACCTTATTATATGTATTATAAGATAAAAAAATTAATAATAATTGATTAAATAATAAATATTTATATGTAATTCTTAAAAATTTATCTTATTTATCATAAAAATGTTTTGATTAAATAAAAAAACTAACAAAAATTTGAAAATTGATCGGTTCAACCGATTTTATGGCACCAATTTTTTTATCGGTTTTTATCGATTCTTGGCCAGTTCAACCGGTTCTTGATCGATTCCCATCAATTTTAAAACCAGCCGGTTTTTAACATGATATGCACTAGTCACCGATCCGGTTATCATTGATAATAATACATAATGTTGTACAATTAATATTTCTTTAAAAATTATGACAAAATGCTAAAAAGTACGGATAATTTATGCAAGAAACAAAAAGGAGGTTTTGTGATGACCTTCCTATTCCCATTTTTATTCACCTCACCATATATTTTAACAAGTACTTAATTGGTTAAATCTCATTCGTATATTTTTTGTACCGGATTGCTTGGATTGGATGTGTCAACTGTCAAGTTTCATAAATTTCATATAACATTTTTTTGTTTAACTTCCTTATGTTATTGTTCATTTGGGTTAAAGCATCTCCATTGTGGGTGCTGTCTGACTATTTAACATTTTGTTGGATAGCAACTCTTAATTAGCAATAGTTGTTAGAGCCGGTAAAATGAATCGTCCATCTGGACTGATCCACTCAAACTCACATTTTTACAGGTATTAAAATTTGAAATCCAAATTTTTATTGGGTTCTTATTCCGAAATAAGTGAATCCATTGTAATTCTGGACTCGGGCCAGCTAACCTCTAGGGACTTTCAGGCTATCAATATATATTAAAAAAATAAAAATGAAGCAGGAGGTGCATCGTGAACGCGTCCAGGACAAGATAGCTTTTACTTCACTGATTCAATAGCACCAAACTGGACAACACATAAATTAACACAAACTGGACAACACATAAATTAACACAATAGTACATAATTAGTTGTCAAGTCAATAATCTGTAGGTTTGATTTACAGTTGAGTAAAATTAATTCTATAATTAATTGATAGAAATGAGTGATGCACATTTTACAAAACATATTGGATTGAAGTGATTTAAAATCAACTATGTGGAATTGATTCTGCATTGTGCCTAATTAGTAACCAAACAGGCACCTATCTTTAAGGATGACAAAAAAAACTCGTACCTGCATATATACGCAATGGGTACCCAGATATCTATTAAGCGGGTGGGACGGATATTATATTACCTATTTACTCATTAAAATATAATTTCTTTTAAATATATTACACTATTAGAGTTTTATTATGAGATAACAAATTCATACAACAAAAACATACAACTCAAACAACACACTTTTTTTTTCTCTCTATATATCATTTCATCACATCACCACATCTCACATTTCTCCCTCTTTTCTCTTTTTTCTCTCTTTATATTTCTTTGTTGTATGGTTGTATAACTATAATTTCTCTTTTATTATTAGAAATGCTAACAAATGCCCTTAGAACACTGGTTAAGGAACCCCAAGGAGTTGGTCGAGTGGAGTAAGACAGGATCTCATATCTGACAGGTCGCAGGTTCGAACCCCCACTCGTCTCCTTGGGGTGAGGTAAAATGTAAGCACCTCTGTAAGTGCTCAAAGAGCTCGGAGGCTTTCCCTGCCTTGGACTGGGGCACCATCCCCTCACCCTAAATTTTTTGTTACCAAAAGAACAATGGTTAAGGAACCAAAAATAGAAACTTTTTTGTCGGAGTGTGTAGCATTTAATGTTACAGATGCTATCGATATTGTGATTTCCAATAAAAACCTTTTGTTTATGGATCATTAATTAGTTCCCTAAGGAAATTATTTTTATTATTTTATAATGATATTTTTAATATATTAACACGTAATGATATTATAAAATAATAAAAATAATTTTTTATGACTATAATATTTAAAAATAATTATGGGAATTATTTTTTATGCATTCTCTTTTTTTTCCTACACATTTCATATCTTTTTTATTTTTCAAAATACCCTTTTATCAAAAACATTTTTTGCTTCATTTCCTATTTAAAATTAAAAAATTAAAACAAAAAATGTTTTAGAAATTAAAACTAAAAAAATAAAAAATAAAAACAGAAAATATTTTCTCAAAATAAACGAACCCTAATTTTTTCATTCACTAACTTACGCCACGTGTTGCGATTCTATTGATAGATCATTGTGAGCATGAATTTCTTTCTCTTTTCTGCTTTGCTGCTACCAACTAAGATTTTTCCGTTTCGGGGCTTGGTTGGGGAACAGATGTTGTTGACACTAGCTTCCAAGTGTTCCGATGCTGCTAGAAAATAAAATCCCACCTTGAGATTTTAACAGGGGATGTCCCAGCAACCCTAGGTGAAGGTGTTGTTGACCATGACTTACGCGTAGCTGGAATTGATGGAAATCCAGATGGTGTCATTTTTTTCTTTCAAAGTGAAAAAAGTGCAAAAAAATTGATTAGTATAGAACCAAAGGCATGATTAAATAAACAAATCAAGAAATTAAAACATCGAAAAGAAAACACATAAAAAATTATAAATATGGATGAATTTGGCTTTCTCTAGGTAGAATAATAGAATAAATCGGGAAGGAACCCTTCATCACATTTTAGGACACATTTAAGCCTTTCTTATAGTTGCATTTTTTGAAAATGTGTTTCTTTTTCTACTCATTTTCCATCCTTCTCTCCTCAAAATTTTGCATCGTTTCAGAAACTATTTTTCGGTTGTCCAGTAAATATGCTTCTAAACAAAAAAAATAGCATATTTTGGGAAATAAAAAATGGAATGTGTAAGAGTTAAAAGAGTATGTGTAAAAATAATTCCCAAAAACTATTTACCTAAATAATGTAGAAAAAATACAATTTACCTTTTCGCTACAAAAGAGGTGTTTGAGTATGAGTGTTGACTTGAAGCTATCTGATAAGTCTATGTTCTTATTAATTCTGTATTCATGCCCATTGTGTAAAACTAGAGTTTTATTTTCTACCTTTTCTATGTAAATAAGTTTGAAGAGGCTTATCTGTAAAAGAATACTTGTGAAAATCCTAGGAAGACTTATCCTTATAAGCTTGAAGAGACAATAATTAAAGAATACTTGTAAAGGTACCTTGATATATTGAAAATCCTAATGTGGTCAAGGACTGGAAGTGGCACTTGTAGTTGGTGTGAACTGGTATAAACATCGTGTGTGGTATTCTCTACCTTTATTTTTGCTTTCTATTGTGCAAGCTTAAAACCTTTGTAAAAACTAATTTTGAAATTATGTTTTTTTGTCATAGTTTGAAGTTTCAGACTCTGACATAGAAAACCCTTCAGACTCGGTTCGAAGTATTCGTGAAGTCTTTTGTAAACATTATGTTACGAAATTTTTTAAATTTATGAAATTACAATTTAAGCCCTCTTTCTTGTGTTTTCCCTGTGTATTTCAATCCAGTATATTTTTAAAGAAAGGAACATATTATGCTTTTGTGAAATTACACATAGAATTACAAGGGCCTATTGTAGAAGATGACGATACACATTTATGGGCTAACAAAATCTTTGTATTAGTCATAACTTCAATGATCACAGATTATTTGTTTCTTGACCCCCCCAAGTATATCTATCAGCGTGGTTACTGCCATTATAACCATAGAAAATCTAAAGGTTGAATTTGAAGGCAATGAAAGGCATCTATAGATGTCGTTCTTATACCAAACAGGTAGTTGCTATCTTAAAATGGAAATTGCTCTATTCTTTTGTAGGATTCCACCCTTATCTTTTTACATTGTTGTAGAGACTCAATAACAAAGTTGAATGCAAGAAGAATACGAGTTTTGGGAGGTTTTCTTTTTTTAATCAGGAACTAATATGAAGGTTTTTATTGCTACAATGTTTTTTTTCTAGGTCAGATTCACTAATCCAGCCCAATTAGATGCTATGTGGCACTTAATTTACCACATGTGCATCTTATTAGTCAGAACTAAGCCCGGTTGATGTCTGGGACTAACATGATGGATGTCGTTAAATGTTGGATACTCATAATGAGTTTTTATAATGTCGGGGACGAATCTAAAGTCAGTTACAAACATTGGGGATGAAAATTCACTCAATTTTATTATGTTTATATCACTTATATCATTCTAGAGAGTATGAATAAGTTTTTATTATGTCAATTTATTTATTTACCTATCATTAGTTTAGTAAATTCTAATTATCATAGTAGCTCATTTATAAATAAAAGGGTTAAATATGTTTTTTTCTTGAAAATATTAAAAATTTGGTTTTGATCCCTCTTTTAATTTTTATTCTTTAATTTTGGTCATTTATTTTTAAAAACACATGCTTTTAGTCATTATTGTTAACTATGCTTCATTAAGTCATGCTTATAGCTCTTCTATGACTTTTCTTGAGTGCAAATCTACATAAAATTTATTCTGGATGACAATGGTTGAGTACCTTTATATCAATCCCCATGTTGGATTTTTTATAATATTGATTTATTTCAAAAGTTTTGAGAGAATGAAGTCCCACATTGCTTAGGCGTGGAATAAATAAATGATTTTATTTTTGTTTTTCAGAAAACTAGTTTGAGTTGGTCAAACCCTATTTATTTAATATATAAAACTCTTTTTCTCTTAACCTAATGTAGTGAGCCTCCACTCTGATATCTTCTTCACTATTACTTTGAATTTCTCCATGGGTTTAACGGATTTTCATTCTGGCTAGTTCTGCTTCCTCATTCTTAATGAGAAAGACCTATTGTATCCTGGGGGATCGTCGCATTCCAAAAATAAATCCTTAAGGACAACATAATTCCATGTGCCTCAGGTTTTTATTTTTGCTTGAAGAGGTTCATTTCGACAACAATCTTAAGGATTCAGTAATTTTCAATTGTAATCTACCTCTGCAATTATTCCCAATTGTGGGGATTAGGTTTCTTGTACATCTGTTGATCCATAATCTTTACCTGTGTTATTTCCATTTTGAGAATCCCTTTTCTCTTTTCTAATAGCTTCCTCATGCAATGCAAGACCCCACTTCAGTACCGCGTTTCATTGAGTGAACATTCTTTCACTTCAATTGTTGGTATTATTGAGAGTTTTATATATTACAGGAATGAGTTAGACAAGCTTAGATTTCGGGTGTTAAATTCATAAGGAAAGGTAATACTTGTTTACAAGATTATTATATTGAGAAACTTCTTAAGAAGTTTGATTACTTTGAATTGATCCATTGAGTATCCCTTATGATATCAATATTCAAAAGAAAAAGAGATATTCTATTGTCCAATTTGAGTAAACCCAAATTATTGGGAGTGTATTACATTTCATTAATTTATTGGAAAATAAAGTTGTTTGTTATGTATGTAAAACTCAATAAAGATTTTATAGGTACCATGAATTATGATAATGTATGTCGTGAGTTTCCTATTGTATTTAAGAATACAATGATGTTTATTTATATTTAAATGAGACTAAATTCACAATTGAATTTATTTGTTTAACCTCAATGGAGGAGTTGTCGCTTGGTAGTCCAAGTAGACCTGTATAGTCTCATTTGCGATGGTGGCCAAGTTTATTCTTAACTTGGTAAGATGTGAGAATGGTTGGTTGATCGAGGTCGTAGTCAATCAAATAAAAGATTTAAAGTGCAATAGGGGTTGAATTAACCCAAAGTCGTTTCCCAAAGAATTCAATTGCAAATTTAGAATTTCAAGATCAACAACAAGGGGGGATTGTTTGTAGTTTTCAGAATTCTTAACAACACAAACTCAAATTCGAAATTAACCTATACACAATTCAGATTAGTTCTACACATACTCAACATGGATCTATCATTGGAAATCAAGAAGCAATTTCATTCTCATATATATGAATCTGTATTACTCATGAATCAATCAATAAGCATCAACAACTCATGAATCAAGTTCTTGCATTAAGCATGCATTGTTCATCAATTAGGTTTAATGATTAAGCATCCCTAAATCTAATTGAATCTGATTTTTTACTCGAATTCCCAATCCTCAAGCATAAAGCATACTTGAATTCAATTCTACAATCCCTAAATTCAAAGTCTTAAGCAAAACCAAATTGTTATAGGAATGAAGAACTAAAACATAATTGGAATTAATGTAGAAAATGAAATGTGAATTACAACCAAACCTCAAGATCCAAGCTAGCATTGATACAGAGAATTAACCTTCAGAAGTTAGCCTTCCACGGAGGTTGAAGAGCAAAAACGAAAATGAAGGAAGAAGGAGAAAAAGGAAGAAGAAGAAGAAGAAAGAAAAAAGAGTTCTCAAATCTGAAAATTTAGAAAATGAGCAAGAGTTCCCTCCAAAAGAGTAATTGCCCCTATTTAAACTCCTAATCATAGCCACATGATTAATCAGATTAAAAAGATGATTGGGCCTTGATTAACAAGTATCAGGCCCAAAACACTAATACAAGTCTGGAAAACAAAGTTGTCCCGAGTCAGATTTCGTAGCCCAGCTTCAAACTTCAAAATTAAACTACTCCTAATTCCGTCGTGGAAATACCACCATGCAACATATCAAATTGAAACCCCAGATCTTAGTTTTCCGATGCCATTGGAATAACCCAAATCGTTCACCTACAGCTCCAGATATCATCAAAACAAGACATGTAGGTCAACAGGCTTAAAATCCAAAATTAAACAACAATTACAATTAAAGCCCAAATAAGCCCAATTAGGCAATTCCAATTAAAATAGTGGATTTAATCATGAATTCAGTCCAATAAAGCTAAGATTAAAGGTGTTAAATATAAATAAAAGCATGCTCATCATTGGCTAAGAAATCTTTTAGCATATATTCCTTTGTGGAAGAAACATGAGTCTTCCATATCTATATATTGTGATTGTTATGTGGAAATAACAAGAGTAAATACAATTTATAATTTAAAATTGAGACGTATACTTATACCTTATTATTTCTTAAAGTAGCTACTAAATGATGGGGTTATGTCCCTAGTCAATGTAAGGTCAAAAATAAATTTGACCAATTTCTCACAAAGCAAAAAGCAAGTAAAACATTGAGAGGAATGGGACTAAAGCCAATTTGATACTAACGGTGATGGTAACCCAACCTTTGTGATTGGAGATCCATGAAGAAGGTTCATGAGTAATTATATTTGTACAACAAATTTTTGTACAACATTATACAACACCATGTGTCAAGAACTGCAGGCATTATATAACAAACCTTTTTTAGCTTTCTTGCTGAATTTTTAAGGAAAAAAAAGAAAGGAAATTGGTCACATCCGAAAACTGCAGGCACATCAAATGTACACGCGTCAATAAGTAGTGAGGAGAGATGGGAAGAGCTTGGCACAGAAAGTTGCTGCATCTGATGACATACAGAGTAATTTAAAAAAAAAAAATTGAGCAAAAACTTTTAGCGCGACATACAACACATCAAACGTACACCGTCCAGTTTTGAAACAAGTGCAACAGAGTTTATAACCTATAAATATGCAGTTTGTAACAAACTCAATTTAGGTTTATAACTTATTAACAATCAGTTTATAACTCGGTTAAAAAGGTACATAATTTTTCACATTTTTAAATCAACTGAGATAATCATCATAAATTGTTCATGTTCACTCTATAAACAAGTAAAAAAGTGATTCATAAATTCCTCATGACCAGTTTCGTAATAAGTGCAGCAGAGTTTATAACCTATAAACATGTCGTTTGTAATACATTCACAAAAGGTTTATAACTTATTGACAATCAGTTTATAACTCGATTTATGGAGGGAGATGCACAGAAACGCGGATAGTCTCCTTAGAGTGTTTCTCTCACTCCTCTTTTTTTAAATTTCAATTTCTACTTTTTTAAAAAAAATACAAATCCATTGCAGTTAAAGTTTTTGTTTTATTTCTTTTTTTTAAAAAAAATTAGTCTTTATCCTTGCAGGGACTGCAGCTTTTCTGACTTTCTATGCCAACTTCCTCCCATGTTGCAGCTTTTCTGTGCCAACTTCTTCCCATCTCTTTCACCGATTCTTGACACGTGGTGTTGTATAATGTTGTATAAAAGTTTGCTGTACAAATATAATTACTCAAGGTTCATATAGGTAAAAACAAGTTACTTGTTAGTTCTGCTAGCACTAATTATTTTGTCCCTTCCTATGGTGTAGAGGTGCTACACTGCATTTTGGAGAAGATAAGCTAAAAAGGCTTTTAATGATTTTTATAGCCCTTACGGGTAGTGTATGAAGTGCAGCATACACTTGATGAAATCATTTATATATGTATGAGTGTCAAGTGGGGCCGCTTGTATGAGATTAAGGCAAAATCTCTAAGGCACTCGTTAAAATCAGGCGCGCGCATACAGCGATAATATCGAGGATTGTGGGAGTGTAATGTGATTGGTAAGAGCTCTAACGTACACTAAAGTGTTTCGGTTCATAGGACATGTTCCACCTACTCATTTGTATGTTAAGTACTATCAGTCTAGGTCTGGTTCGTAGTCCAAAAGACACCAGATTCGATGCATTTATCCCATGACGTTAACCTAGGAAGATTTTCTTTTCAATTTTTTTAACTTTTGAAATATGCGGGGGATTGTTGGATTTTTAATAATATTTATTTATTTCAAAAGTTTTGAGAGGATGAAGTCTCATATTGCTTAGACGTGGGATAAATAAATGATTTTATTTTTCTTTTTCAGAAAACTAGTTTGACTTGAAATTATTTCACGCCATTTCAAATATCGATAAACAAATCATACAATCGTTTAGGTAATCCAACGCTTACTTAAGCCTTCACGATACCTTACTTCTATAAATACCACATAAAACCTTAACCCAATACTTAGGGAATGAACCTAGACACGGAGTGTCATGATTCGCCAAAACCCCTACTGGAATTCCGGCAGAGTTTCCCCTAAAAACTGGACGTTACCCAATTATCTAACTTGACCTGAAACTCAGAAAAGTCCACCAGTGTAGTTTATAAGGTATAATACAATATCATCAACAACTAGCCTCAATTGCCAGACCAAAACATCCACATTAATACATTCAGTACCATGTAATCATATATACATATATAGCTCAAAATTACAATCACCTAGTCCACAATACAGAATCAAACACAAACATAAAACATCTTGCTTCCCTTGTGTGTAGGTCATCCGGATAAAGCCAACCTCGTTAAACAGAACATGATAGTGTGTAGGTCTGCTTGTACCTACCACCCTATCATGTGCACGAACATAGGAAACATAATTGTCTATCAGTACAGCCTAGGGAACTGAGTATGAACACCTTCCCTGAACTAAGACATCAGAAGCTATTGCCTGAAGCTGACCACCGCAGCAATTGAAGGAACATCCAATTGCCCTGATGAGCTAGGGGACACACACAGACCTAGAATGATAGTGGAACTTTAAAAACAAGAGACATGGAAGGAGAATGTTCAATACCTAATAATGAATCCCCCTCACCAGTTTAACACTAATCGTTAACAAAACGATGACTAGATACTGATCCTTGACCCTCATAGGAGCTATGCACTGAATAACAGTTCTAAATCCTGTAAGATTTTTCTTCTTCCATGAACCCTAAAGATCATAGTTCTTCGGCTCAAGGAATAAGTATAACATCCCAATAGTTAAGATTAATCAAGAAAATAGGATAATGATTTTTTAAGAATGATTTTTGAGTAAAGGGTAAAAAGGATATAAAAATAGAAAACTAGAATAAAAACTAAGTTTGGGAATTCAGCATTCTCGCTCAAGCGAGGAGACCTCGTTTGAGCGAGTTATGCAGCAAAAATGTGAAAAACGAGTTTCTGCATATCTCGCTTAAGCGAAAGCAGCTCGCTTAAGAGAGATACAAGGCAATTTTTGGAGGCTCTCTGGACAATTTTCGCTTGAGCGAGAGCGTCTCGCCCAAGCGAGAATCGTCCAGAGAGGGAGTAAATTCTGGTCCATTCTCGCTCAAGCGAGAAGCCTCTCACTTAAGCGAGAATATGAAGGAAAAGTTTTACCCCGCACCTCTCGCTCAAGCGAGAATATCTCCCTTGAGCGAGAATCCACTTTCAGGTTTAAAAGCTTTAATTAGGGCACCGAATTGAACACTTTCCCTTCCTCTTCTTCTTATTTCTAGAGAGAGATAGAGAGATTCTAGAGAGAGGGCACATCATTGGAGCTCCACATAAGGAATCAAGGCCAAGATCTCTCCACCCAACCCTCCCCCAAGCTTCTTCTCACTTCCCCAAGCTTCCTTTGAGGTGAGTATAACTCACACACTCACTCCTAATTGTATCATGGCATGAACCCTACTTCCTTCTTCCTTTCTTTTGTTTTGAATGTTGTTGATTGATGGTAATATCCTTCCTCTTGATTGCTCATAAGTGTTGATTGGGATTGACAAATGTTAGAGATTGTAACTTAGGGTTTAAATGCTATTTCCTTCCATTCATGATTTAAGCTTACATTTCAGTTTGGTGTATACTCTATACTCAATTTTGGAAGATGGAAAATGAAATTGGCTACGGCCACCAAACCCTAATTAATTAAGCTTGACTTCGGTCCAGAATAACATTAAAATGAGTTTGGCTTCGACCAAGAAAGTTGGCTTCGGCCCAGAACAAGAATGTTTGGATTCGGCCCAGAATATGTATGAAAACTTGACTTCGGTCCAGAATAAGAGGTGGGATACGTCCCCAAGGAAGACATTCCTTGTAGTCTAAACTCAGTTCTAACCCTAGAATTAGTGAAAAGACCCCGACTTCCGGGTAAAACAGGTTATGTGTACATAGAATTAAGAATGAGAATTGTTTGACTTGTTTGAACTATGCTATATAAACTGTTGCATATGCTTGATTTGTTTCCCCACACTGCATCCCGCATAGTTATATTCACTGAGACATCCGTCTCACCACACTTTTGTGGGTACATTCTAGATGCATAGGTACCTCCACGCACGGGCCCTTGAGCTAGGAGCTGGAGCTAGTAGTGTATTGTTTCAAACTTAGTATTTGGGCATTGTTAGCCCTTTGATTCTATGACCGTGTATTTGGGTTATTTTGAGAGGATATGACTGTACATGTGGGCTCCTTAGTTCTCTGTTGTATGACACATGCATGGGGGTATCCTCAACTTACTATTGTATATGGGATGATGTTAGCCTTGAGGCTATTATGCATGTTTTCACTTTCATACATTGTTCAAGTTATCGTTGGTTGCTTAAACAATTATGTGGTGGATGTATTCGATATTTAGAATGGCGCAAAATAATTTCAGGGATTTGGGGTTTTGCTTCCAACGAGCTAAATCCTCAAATCTAGAAATTAGGACGTTACAATAAGCAGGGAGTAGACTAAGAAGCCCAACTTGTAGGTCTAGCTCTACCAATGAGAAGTGAGAACATAGGTAACTACCCGTGTACTACAACAGAGTCCTAAACATAGGCAACAAGGTTCCTTACACACGGGAAAAGGGAAACGATGCACTAAGCATAAACCATTAGTTATAAGACTTCTACCCCGAGGACACAGTGGCTAAAACCACAAGGAACCTTATTCTTTAGGTGTTAACAACCAAGTAGGCCCAAAAAAATCGGAAGGAACTGACCACTATTGCAACTTACTAAGTACCTCTAACCATCCAAGTTTCCAATGTCACTCACTCTTACACTCTTGTGTTTATTCCTAGCTCAACCGGAATTGATCATGAGGTTCTGACTAAGTGATAGTTCCTAATCAGAACCCAAACATGAACCACAAGGTGGTAGACATGAAGGGGCTGTAATAACAATAGGGGGCTCTACGGCGGGATAAGGTGGGTATTGAGTCAGAGATTGACAAGGTACAACAAATTCCAACTTGGTTCCTGATGAGAATCTGACAAGCGTACCAAAATTCCAGCAGTATAATAGTAAGTAAAGAGTATCGTATCCACAGTGAACGGTTCAATTTATAAAGATTAGTGGTCACAACTATCAAGTGAGAATGCGGTTGTTGGTTGTTGAATTGCGAAAGTAAATAAAAACAGAAAATAAATTGAGATAGGTAGAGACAGTTACTTGGACTAGGATTGAACTTCGTTTCATCGCACCCCTTTCATATGTGAACCTCAATAATATTTATGAATATATTATTATGATATCCTAGCCAAACTATGTTATTTTACCCTGGTCTCCACAGTGATAAAATACTCAGAAATAATTCATGCGGGTTCTCCCAAGCGACAAATTACCCTGGCTTGATTGCTTTACTTTTCCGTTCGTTAACACTATCAATTCACTGCATATTCCTATAGGGACTACTATGAAGAGGCTGTCACATTCCATCTTCAATCATTGATTCCCCCTATATTCCTATAACTATTACTATGAGTACTTTTACCAATCAGAGTTCAAGTTTCCTTTGGCCCAGGCTCCCCCAAACTCGCTGTTAATCCGGAAATCTCTATCACATACTATCCCAGAATTAACCTATAACTCCGACACAAAGGCGGAAGCTACGCATTAAGTAAAGCATAAAAATACCGATATCATAGAATAGGGATTCATAAATAGTAAAGAGAATTCACATACAATCGGGGATTGAATCAACTACATTCAATCCTATTGGAGAGTTTAGCTACGCATGGTAGCCATTACAAACCAACGGAGAAACTGTCACTTTCTCCAGCCCTTGCTCTGCTATACCGTATCTCCTCGGCCTCTGGTCTCCAAAAGCTCTCTTTGATCTTTACAAAAGGTCCTATTTATAGACCAAGGAAAGCTATCTTAAATCTGGAAGGAATCTATAAACAAATCCGCGCAGCTGCGCTTCACCTGCGCTCAGCGCAGGTTACATATTTATGCGCTCCAATCTGCGCTCAACGCAGATGGAGCGTGGAGCGCGTAACAAATTATTCTGTTTCCTCTTTTAACAGCTTGATTTCTTCCTGATCTTATCCTTATCTGCTTGGCTTCCCTTGTTTCCCTCTATTTGAATTGATTTTGTGTTTATCTTGACTTTGAATTTAAATTGGAGAAGTTATCCGCAGAATCCTTGTTTAAATGGCAGCTGATCTTATCTTTATTTGCTCTAATTCAAACTTCAAATATGAAGATCCTTTCCTCAAATAATGCTATCTTCTTTTCTCATTCAAATCTCTCCCATAAATCTACAAAATTAACATATTTTATATTAAAATAGCATCAAATTCAAATTCAAATTAAATAAACACAATTATTACAATTATTAATAAAAAGGGATTATTTTGGGGCATAAATTACTATTTTACCCTTGATAAGTGCAATAAAAATACAAGAATATATCATATAATTGGCACTTATCAGTTCCTAACTAGGAAATCCTCCAATAATCCATATAGCAATAATACACTACAGAGCTAGATGTTTAACATGTAACTATGAAAATCGAGGTTACCTCTAATAGCCGATTAGGGACTCTAGGAGTATTAGTCTAATATCTTAGGGAACAGATAATTGAACTTGCCTCCTGCATACTAACCCAAACCAAAAGACTTGAATAGACTTACCACCACTAGATCAAAATCATCGACCACCTAATGAGATACCTGACCGGGCTTAACGAATTACCTAGGTAGTTACTAAGGAGGATAGGATTGAGATAACAACAACCATCAGCATTAGCATGCACTAACAGGGGAAACCAAGAGAGGAAACAAGAATGTGAGATTTAAGGCCTTAATTAAATTTCTTGAGTTATCCTTGAGATTACATCTACCCCTTGTAAGCAACCTAACCCAATCGCTGAAGTTACCCCCTCACTATAGGTGTTAAGTTTCTCTAACCTCCCATGTGTTCTACCTGCCCCCTATAGTTCTTCCAGACATGAAACCCTAAACCCGTGAGATTCTAAGCCCCAAAAAAATCTTTCCACCCATGCCCTAAAAGTTCACCTTTAACCCCCTACCCTCTCCCCTCGAAACCTTCGAGGCAACACAACGAGACATACCTATCATGCAATCATTTAAGCAGACAACAACATTATGGTCAATCAATCAAGTTATAGCCAAGTGCACAAAGCATACAATAGTCTAACAAGCAGTCATCACATTTAATCAGACAATTCAAACATTCATTCAACTCAAACAACCTTCGTTTTCGGGACACTAGGTCAAGCAACAACCTATTCTTGGAATTAAATCTATGCTACTCTATTTCTATTTGACAAATGGGTGGCTCTAACCTTGTTAGAGAAGTGTCCCAACTCCCTAACCAAGGCATCCTACTTACGTTACTAACCATAATCTTGTGTACAACGCACCCAGTAGAGGGGTGCTCAGTCCCTATACTGGTTACGAGGTACGGTGGAATCATAGCGAGTCACAGGCAACTACCTAACCACAGTCCAATTGGATTGAACTGCTCTGATACCAAAATGTAACGTCCTAATTTCTGAATCCAAGAATAATGTCCTTTGGAAACACTATTCCCGGATTTTTGAAATTATTTAGCACCATTCCAAATATCGATAAACAAATCATACAATCGCTTAGGTAATCCAACGCTTACTTAAGCCTTCACGATATCTTACATCTATAAATACCACATAAAACCTTAACCCAATACACAGGGAATGAACCTAGACACGGAGTGTCATGATTCGCCAAAACCCCTACCGGAATTCCGACACAGTTTCCCCTAAAAACTGGACGTTACCCAATTCTCTAACTTGACCTGAAACTCAGAAAAGTCCACCAGTGTAGTTTATAAGGTATAATACAATATCATCAACAACTAGCCTCAATGGCTAGACCAAAACATCCACATTAATACATTCAGTACCATGTAATCATATATACATATATAGCTCAAAATTACAATCCCCTAGTCCACAATACAGAATCAAACACAAACATAAACATCTTGCTTCCCTTGTGCCTTCAGCTCTAACACCAGGGATCGGGGCAACTTGCACAACTGAAAGTGATTTCCCATATCGTGGGATGAGACTACGTCCCAGTGAGTGTGATAAAGGTGTGTGCAGTGTGGGGAGGTAAAACACATGATGTACAACAATATAACATAACTTGACCCATTCATATAAATGTTCATAAAGGCACATTAAGGCATGTAATGTTAGCCATCCAATGACAATCATAAATGCAGTGTTAGTCATGAAGTGTTTTGACCCAAACACCCAGGGTTCTTTTCTCTTTAAACATGATTGAGCGCTCGGCCATGTGACCAAGGACCGTCGTCTAGGGCCACCCTGATTAAGTTTTACTAGTAAACAACATGAACTTTTAGTTTGTTGAGGAACCCCCATTTAACTCCTTGGCCGTGGAACAAATGAGGATTACCTCACTTGTACATGATTTGGTCTGAAGACCCCTGACTTGGCCCGAAGACCCATGATTTAACTAATTAATCTTTTGGCCCAAGGCCCATGAACACATGATACATGATTAAGAAACATAACACATGATTAAGAAACATGATACATGGTTAGGTCTTTCCAAAGACATGAGAACATGGTTTATTGAGTGTAAACATGGTACTAGCATGCTTAAAGAAAGGTTCATAGCAATTCAATTGCACAATCATTCATTATCACCAAAAGCCCCAATCTCCACATCCTAGGGTTCTATCCCAAATCAAGCAACCCAAAGCAATACAAAAATAAATCCTATTTTTAACTTCAAATAATCACATAACCAAGGTTCAACATCAACCATTCAAAATAATCCTCAAATTCCCAATTTCCTAACCTAGGGTTTGGGTAACAAAGCCATGCATGCAAATAATCCAAGAATCCGCCCTAGATTTGCATAAAACCAACTCTAATCAACAATAATAGCAAGGGGAGGAAGAATAGGGAGCATGCAATGGAATGAAGATCAAGATCATAAGTGAGTGAGAACCACACTCACCTTGAAATGGGGAGGATTTGAGGAAGAAGAAGAGGAAATGGCAAGGATCCCAAGCTCCCAAGGTTGAAGATGGTGATGGTGAACCTCCATCCAAGCTCTCCTTAGCTCCCTTTCACTTCTCTCTCTAGCTTCTACTCTCTCTCTCTCTAAGGCACAAAGATGAAGGGGAGAATGAGGGGGAAACCCTCATCTCCCTGTCTTAAAACTGATGCGCGTACCTGCGTTCAGGCCGCGCTCAGCGTGCCTGAAGCGCGGGTTTCACTTAAGAGCCTCTGCCGCCTGCGCTCAGCGCGCCTGAAGCGCAGGTTTCACTAATTGCCTCTGTTTTATGTGCTTAGGCTGCGCTCAGCGCACCTGAAGCGCAGGGAACAGAGAGTTTCTCCCCCACTCTTTGACCTGCTCAATCTCCTGATTTCTTCCCTTCAACTTAACTCTCCCTTACCCTACCTCAATTCTTTACCCTTAACCACTATATTCCCCCTGACTTAGGGGTTTGATTCCTTCTAGATCCGACCTACAGTTAATCGACTTAACACTTGGTTAGTACTCCCTAATCTCTTACGACTCAACTTTCTTAGTTTAGATATCCCTGTGTCACCTAATTTCACATTCAAACTCCAATTTATCATCCTACTTCTAACTCCCCTCTCTTAACTGGATACACTACATAAGGCTTCTCTTATGTTTCCCAAGTCCCAGCTTCCGGGATGTTACATATTAGATATCTATCCATACCTATATTTTAATTAACTTCAACAAAATCAATAAATTAATACTATTCCGGACTTGAATATAAGCAAAAATAACTAAATTCACACTTATTAAGAAAGTTGGTTAAACTCATTAAATTTTCTTGATATCATGTAAAAAGTATTTGCATTGCCTAAACTACCGTACATTCAATTTTATTGAAAATTGTTTCAAGTGGACATACTCTATTTTTATTGGCACATGATTCATTAAATAGAATGATTGGAAAGTAAAATCAAATGACATTTTGGGTTTATCTCATTAAATAAGGTAAAAATAGTTAAGATTTGTTTATATTTTAGTCTACCAAATATACGAGTTTTTTTTTGTTATATTCAAATCGGGAGAGAGTACATGAATAAATTAACAAGTGGGGATGTAGAAGAACTCCACGTGCAACTCCTTATGAATTGACACGTACATGATTACTAATTAAGATTGACTCGCTCTACTCATGAATGCTTGGAGGATCAAAACTGCGAGTGAGGGAGTGAATGTGAGTTATGACGAGAAGAGAAAGAGGATATCCATCAAATTATCAGTAAAATCATAATGGCGTCAAATCTCAGCCCAGAGTTTGCGTATACGGTGCTTTATGTAAAAGACGTAGCCCAGTCGGTAGCTTTCTATGCCAAAGCCTTCGGCTATGCTGTTCGTCGCTTGGACGAGTCCCACAGGTTATATCTTTATTGTATCCATTGTTGTATAATTTGAGAGTACAAATAACATATCTCTAATTTCTTTTAGAAATTAAGGTAACATTCATCGTTATTGATTCATATTCAATCTACTTAGATGGGGAGAGTTGGAAAGCGGAAACACAACTATCGCTTTCACTCCGATGCGCCAGCACGAGACCAATGATCTAACAGGTGCGGTCCACATCGCTCGATCCAGTCAGGAAAGACCACCGATGGAGGTTTGTCTTATTTACCCTGACGTTGATGCTGCTTACAAGGTAAGATGGTTTGTCATTAATTACATAATGAATGCTTTGGAATAAGTAATTGCTGGTCCCCTTGATTTTGGAATTGATGGATCAGAGGGCGGTGGAGAATGGAGCGGTGCCGGTGAGCGCACCTGAACCAAAGGAGTGGGGCCAAAAGGTTGGGTACGTCAGAGATATTGACGGCATCGTGGTGAGAATGGGAAGTCATGTGAAGCCACCTAAACAAGATTAATAACGTACGGCATCGTCCATAATCCCTTCAGGTGGACAAAGCAGCAATTAGCTAGTGAAACAACATTTCCAATATTATATGGGAGGTGGTCAATAATGAGCAAAATTATCGCTTAAATAAATGAGCAGTGCTATTTCTCGTGACATTTCTTTGCACAAAACAAAACCACTCTATTTGGATGTACTGATTTCGTGTGGAATGAAAATGTCCTGAAAATGACTCTGTCGTGTGTTTGAACATAAATGTTTTGCTTAACATAAGAACTAGGTGGGATTTTATCAGGCCTAGCACTTTTCCAGTGACGAAGTTACTACATGCCACTCAAATAAAGCCTGTTAGTAGGTTCCAAATATACTTTTGATAAACGGAAATAGTTATTACTTTTATCGGCTCCCAACTGAAAAACAAACATATAATGTCCTGACTCTATAAGACAGATGTAGTTTATTGAAATTGTGTCTAAATGAACCGTAATTCTTAGTGAGATTCAAACAAGGGCTAATAGCGAACGATATTCCTACCAAAAAAAAAATCAACCAATGAGAACTCAACCTCTTGAGCGCTTGAACCGCAAACAATGCAGAATCAGAAATCACAATATTCAGCAAAAAGACCAAACAAAGCACCAAAACTCAAATTTAAACAAAAAGGTTACGCGAACGAACAAAGTAAATTTCCGATAAACTAGTTAAATCACTGGCCAAAACACCTAGAATACAGTTTGTTTTCCAAGTCATGGCAAATGCCATGCAGTATAAGGAACATGAACAACTTCCAATGCCATTCTTACACGGGCCAATCTCCATTACACAAAAGTCCTCCAGTTCACATAAGCAAGATGAGGGGCAGGCGACGAATCACAACATTTCTTGTGACTTCCTTACACATCGGCTAACCTTCTTCTTGAACTCATCTCTCTTATCTCGCCACTCCTTCTGCAACATGACATCATTTTGGTCTCAGAACAAACTCAAAAGAACTTTCAAACTATCTTATTTATAAAGGATGACACGCACAAAAGACTACCACGCAAGTCATTTCAACCAGTAACCATATTAGGAAAAGCGGTGTGAAAATTGTACAGTTTCCATACAATGACATATACATTATATGCTAGCTTTTATAAAGTGAAAAAGGATATCAAGAAAGCCATCTGAATAAGTAAGAAACAGCTTGCAAATTGCTTGAAGTTGATATCCCATCAAAAAGCAGGAACTAATTATTAATGTGGAAGACATAACAACAATCGCATCATAAACTATACCTCTGCTTTACAATTAGAATAATGACTACTGTATTAAATATAATATTTTGCCACTATATCTACAACTGGTGGAAATCATCCATATACATAAGAAGAAACTCTTCTTCTCTTGTTCCCTTCCCATTTACAAATTGGAGAAGTATTATAAAAGCCCATGGTATAATGCAATTCAATATCTCAGCATCACAATTCACACCACTTACACCTACACCTACTTGCAATCAGCTCGTGTTATTCTGCGACATAAATCAAAACTTGACAATATGTTGAATCCCTATTGAAATGATTAGAGCATATATAGGATCAAAGCAAACTAGAGGCAAACGATTTATACAGATAAAAATGTTGACTACAATAAACAATCCATTATACAGTTAAATAATGGCACTTTTGCAGTATCTCATGACAAAGTCTGGTTTATATTTTCTTCTCTAGGATACAAATAAGTACCATATGACAGGAAGGGTGCAGTAAAACAATCAAGTAAATAAGAAAAAATTATTAAACTTACTGCAGCTTCAACATTTGCAGGGGATTCATCATTAGGACTGGAAAGCATCGATATAATACTCAATACTATACTCTCTACCTGCAAGACAACATGTATAATAACTTGTTAACATGTAGGATTCGAATAGCTTATAGCTTCACAAGTAGCAAGTATATATCACTTTGTTGGACAAGGAAGTGGCATACCATTTCATAAGGACATCCAGCAAAGATATTAATGGCAAACCAACCTTGAAATTTTTAACACTCCAAATTAGTTTTAAATGCAGCATATTGTGATTCGGGGAGTATCAAATACAATTTTGGAAAAGTAGTGTTAATAGCTCCATGTGTAGAGCCATTAATCTTATACTACACTAATCTCCAACATTAAGAGTAGCATATTGGAATTTGTAATATGTAGTTTATCCATTTATGGAATGAAAGCATAAAAAATGAGCCTTATAGTATTTTCTTGCAGTATCTTCAACTTCATGTTACACATTATTTGACATTTGTTGTGGAGAAAATAATAATAAAACCGAAAAATGGAAAGAAAAAAATGAAGAGAAGAGAGCTTGAAAAAAAAAAGGATGATTTTATAGTTTGTTTGGAGGGAGAAAAAATGAAAAAGAAATAAATGTAGAAATTTCTCTCCATTTTTAGAATAGATAGAGCAAGTAGTTAAAATCGGGATTTTACTTTTTGAATTGGGAAGGGGAGTAAAAATTGTAAACCGAATCATAAGATTTTACAAAATTCATGTATGTTAAGATGCATAAAAGTTCATATATGTGCATATAAAAATAGTATAAATTTGAAAAAAAAAAAAATTAAATTACTAAAAACACTTAAACAAACTTGCATTTATAATCCATATTCCATAAATGTCATGTATAAGTTCATAATCATAACCCAAAAAGTAGTAAAACTCCAAACACAAGAACACATCAAGTTTTTGACAAGTTACAATTTACAAGGCATAAACAGAGCAAAAACCAAAAACCCAAAACTGTTCGAACAAAAACAGAGCAACAACGAGAACAAAGCACCAAAAACCCAGAACTGTTGCTTGCACTCGCAGATTCTGAGCATTATAGGTCATAGGTGGAACTCGGAGATTCTGGGCAGATGAAACTTGCAGGTCGCAGCTTGTAATGGCATTGCATCTCACTTGCAGGTCGCACATCGCAGATTCTGGTTGAAGTTTTTCAGGCGCAGCAGCCTACAATAATGACTTTGGGGTCTCTCTTTCTCTCCATTGATGTGATGGAAAGAGAAATCGGGTCTCAGTTTTGTAAAAAATCAGGAAGGAAACTGGGTCGACCCATGTCTTGAACCAGGTCAAGGACGGAGAATGGATTATATGCAAAATTGCTAAATCGTAGGAGTTTACAGATTTTAAGATTTAAATCGCAATTTCACTGGGATTTCACCAGACAGTGATTTTTAATGCGATTTGAATCGCCCAGCCTTCCTAAAATCGTAAAATCACGGGATTACGATTTTATGATTTGAATCAGGATTTTAAGTTTTAACTACCAAGAAATTAATGCTCTTAGTGACATATGTCTATGGGAAATACTAACAGGCATTAAATAATTGATTACAAGAGTTGATATCTAATTACCTACATAACAGAACAGCATGTATAGTATGCTAAAGAACGGATAATGGATTACTATTCATGCTAACCAATTAATATTTGCCTGTCCATTCATTTTCCCCATCATAAACCATTTTTTCCACTGACCCACGAACCCAAAACCCTACTTTCTCCTTTCCCTCTTCCTTCCACCCCAGCAAATACTATCCCTCCACCACTCAAGAGTTCTAATGGACTGCTTGAACTTCCTCATTGAGTTGAAATCCTTGTGAGGTTGTGTTTTGGTCTCTTCACCAGCAAGTTCCTCATTGCTGTTCCATACGTATCAAAGCAAGTCCCTTGTTGCTATTCTATGTGCTGGCAAATACCTTCTATTCTTGGGTTTGGGAAAGTTGAGGAGGGGAGAGAAATGTAAATTGAAGGGGAGAGAGCAAGAATGGAACATTTTCTTTGCAGTGCAACGAAGAAAATTTCTGAGTGGTATTCAATCGGATTTTCTTCTCCCTTCAATTTTCTATCCCTTCCCAACACAATGGAAATGCTTTCTTTCCTCCTTTTTTTCACCTAAACAAACACAGGCTTAGAGTGTAAATTTTTTTTGTTCTGTCTACTACCTAATAGTCGATGCACAAAGCAACAATTTCAAAGAAGAGAAGAGGAAGAAAGGATCTAGAAAGAATGTTGAGTGAGAGGAGGGGACGAAGGGAAGAGAACAATCAAGAAAAGGAAAAAAAAAATTAAACATAGAATAATCATTTTTCTTCTGTCTCTAGATATTCATTTTTTAATAAATCAAACACACTTATTAACAACTCAAGTGTGGGAAGGACAATCTAATGTTTTAACTTGATTATTAAACAAGAGCACACTGGATTTGAAGAAATCAAAGATAAACCACATTACTCTCAAATTTCCTCCACTAAGTTAATTTTTAGTCAGTAATATTGAAGCTAGGCCAAGGGTTTAATAATGAATAGTAATATTCTGATTGTACAAAATGACCCTTTGCACAATCCACATTTTCACGTACTGTGTAAAAAATAAATAAATAGTACTAAGGTCATGGCTATATATTTTCACTTACTGTATGAACAGGTGTCCAGCGCTCACTAGCAAGCTCGTAACCATTTGGATCCTCACCAGGAGGATGAAGGATTGATATGCAAACCCGGCCATCAGGATACACTGCAAATAGAACAGCAAACTTCACTTTCATGTTGTTTGAATCAAAACAAGATCACAAATGAGAAAAACCAACCATTTGGGTGCCATATCTCTGAAGTGAATTTCACTGTTGGCGGACTATTTGGGTAATTGGACGGAAAACTCATAATGGCATTGAAAAATCCCCCCTCACTATAAAAAATTCAATGAATTGACAAACAAAACAGCAGCCGGGCATCAGTAAAATCCCAATGCTATATAGAAAACAGAAAGAAAATTAAAATAATAGCTAGCAACAATCTGGTGTAACCAAATGAACCCAATCATGATCAATCCCAATAGTTAACAGCATGATCAATAATTTGGGAAAGCATCATCTCTGGCAGGAATCTCAACAAATAAATAATAAACAGCAACAATGACAACCGTAACGAATTCTTGTGATTAGGGAAGGCAAGAAACATACTTATTAAATCGAGAACCTTCAGTAATTAAGAAAACATTTGAAGTACCCAAAATAAGCAACCAAACACTAGGATCTTTGAGAAGCGAAAAACCTCTACTCTTAACCCCAGGGAAATACAAAAGCAAAGAAAGAATCAAGAAGCAAACCCAAATCCCAAAATCCAAACTTGGAATCAGAAATCACACAGATTTTGAGAGAGGGAGCGGAAAAAGGAAGAATAAAAATGATGAGATGAGGCTCACTAGAGAGTATCGGGGGGTCCAATTACGGTGACGCTCCATTCAAAAATGTTGGTCTCATCGACCAGACCGGCGGAGAAGCCGTCGACGGGGTTTTTGCAAAGATCTGCGAACAAAGGGGAAGGGCAATCAGCACATAGCGGACAATCCACGCAACACAAAAACAAAAACCTTTTATTAGCGAGGTTTTACAAAACCAAAGACAAAGTGAGAGAGAAAGGGTAGAATAGCGTACCTTTGAGCTGCTTTTGAAGGAGAAGGCTGGCCTGGGACGCCATCAAGGGCTCTGGGCAAGAATGTTAGCTCTTTCAAAGCCAGATGGTTGGGTTTGAAAAGAGATGGAGAAAGAGAAAGAAAGATAGTTGGGTTTCCTATGATATGACCCTCCCAGCCACGGGTGAACACAACCCGGTTTGGCCTGTGCACTTGATCCAATTCGAGCTTGCAAGTATAATGATGATTATCTATAATTGATCATTTTCTTTTATTTTATACTAAAAACAAAAAAAGTTATTATCTAAAATCAAGTGTCATCATTATGATGAAAGGAATAAACAAGTTGGCAATAAATTATTACGACTAAAGTAAGTTATAAAATGATATTTTTTTAACTAATTAAAAAAAAATAAGAGACATTTTTAGAAGATGAAAGACTTGCCTCTCAAGCTTTAATTTTAACGTAATCATAAAAACATAAAGAGTTTATTTTCTAAGAGAAAAATATTTACTTTTAATTACAACATATCAATTATTTACTAATTTTATTTTTTTAAGAGAAAATATGAGCAATGAACAATATTTTTGGGTCTACCTATCAATTAACCACCCATTAATTTATGCGTGATAGACATAGCTTAATATTGCTTCCCCCAAGTTTAATAAGTAAGATAAAGAGGAGAATAAGGTTACATTTACCATATCAACATTTAGAGTTAAGCCGGGCTATCTTTTTCACCTAATCTAGCTCCAATGAATTTTGTGTAAACATCAAATGCCTACATATTGAGTCTCAAGATGTCTAAAGTCTTGATTCCATAAGTTTTAGTGAAGGACAATGTTGTCAATGATTAGATGATTGAGTTTTTGAATTAATAATATTGCTTTAGTGTATAAATATAATTGTTGGATCAAAAGATTAGACCTCGACATATTCAAATTTTAAGAACTGTTTGACATCAAGCATAGTTTGAATACCAATTCAATATGAAGCATAACAATTTTTGAAGAAGCCAATAGTTTGAATCTAATTCATTTTTATGTTAGAAGCACGTGCACAATCCTAAAAAAGAATGAAATCAGAAGCGTGATATAGATTATTTACAAAGCCAATTCACAATCTTTAAAGATAATATTTTAACATGTAAAGCTTGACATAGCAAAGATAATGTTCTTAGTCAAAGGGAGAAGGAATTTTTTTTTCGTACTTACATGGCAACACAAGGTTAAAAGAAGTCATTACAAGTACAACTACTCTACAAAAAGTCACTGTTACTTATTGTAACTTTAGTTGCAAGACTGAGGATGATTGCACAACTAGATAACATATTTAAATTTTTTCAGAATGTTCGAATTTCAAACATCCTAAAGCTTAATGGATTGATGACTGAGAGAACATTATAAATAATAGTATTGAAGTTTGTTAAAACTCTAAGTTTGTGCACTCAAACATACAAACTCGAGCATTCAAGTCTTCCTTATTCTAAAACTTAACTAAATTAAGATTTGGCCTACATGTTATAACAAAAATTTAAGTTTCGTCCGACGTGATTTAAGAAAGATTTAGGATTTGACCTACATGAGATTAAAATATTAATTAAGACAGCCTGAGTCTGGGACCATTATATAATTTGGCAATGTCATAGGGTATGCAACACCCTACAATTGACCTACAAGGGGGTGCTCCTTACTTAACTAAGAGCTCTAGTCAACCACTATGGAAAGTGAAAATATTCCTTACAATGAAAACAAAAATCTGCTCGGTGTCATATTATGAAAGTAAAGTATGAATAATATGTATGTTTATGAATATATCAAAAAAAAATATGTATGTTTATGAAGAATAATTATGTTATGTTAAGGGAGTCTTCTCCCAAGTTATGGTTGAATATGTCGAGATTCAAATTATTTTTATAAGATATGCTATTGTCACTGAGTTTTACTCGCATCACGTTTCATTTTTCTAGGATTTGTTGGCATATCCAAGCTACTAGAAAAAGACCTTTGGGTTTCCCAGTGGACCTAATGGTAAAGAGGTTACTAGTCTTGTCAGGTCGAGTTTTTAGTTTTTATTGTATTTTAATGTAATAGAAATGTTTTGATTGGAAGTTTAAATATAATTTTTATTTTTGGTAAGAAGTTCAAATATAATTTATAACAAGAATAAGAGGATTATATTTTTATACTTTAGCATTTAATTATAATTTTTTTTCAATGTATTGTTAAGAGTTAAGGTCAAATTATGTATTTATTATATTTTACGTACTTTTATGAAGTAAGAGTTAAATAATCTTATTTTATTGTATTTTAGAATTTATTTTCACCCATCTTAAATGTATTTGAAGTCTGGAGACAAAAATTTGATCGTGATTTTATTCTAAGGACTATTTACAATATAAAATTTTTCATAAATATTTATCAGTATTATATTATAAAATGAGGGCGTTATATTTTTTTCTTTAGGATACGTTTGTGAGTTGAATTTTGAAGGGGATGGGAGGGAAGGGAAGGGTTTATTGGAAGCCCTTATTCCCTTTGTGTTTGTGAGTTTGGGTATTGTATAAAGTCTTTCCCTCCTCTTCTCCCCCTCCCTTCTCCCTCCAATCTTTTCCTTTCTCTCGTCTCTAAACTCACAAACACATCCTTACAGTATTTAATTTCTTTCGGTCTTCTTGTGTTTGTGTATTTGGTTAAAAACCTTCCGCATGATTGAGATATATGGAAAAAATCAAGACTAATATTATCATTTTTTTTATTTTTTTCAAAACTGAAAATTCTTTAAAAGTTTTAACGAGCTACATTTTTTTTAAAACTCAACTGGGCTAGTTTGCATAAACCCACTACCCTAATAGGTTGTGTCGGGCTGCCATATTTAATAACTCTAATTATTTTTTAATATATTATTTTGGTTCAAATAGCCCAATATGAGTAAAATCTAAATTTTTCATCTTTAGTCTTTAATCAAAGAGTGACAATTTGATCCAGGGAAATACTAAATATTTTTAAAATTTTTAATCAAGTTGATTTCTTATAACATTCTTAAACTTACCTTTTGTTGATGACTTGCTATCTAGAAAACTCAAACTTTGGAGTATAAGACTAAAATAAAGAAATGTTCTAGAAATTTCTAATTATTAAACATTGTGAGTTGAATATCTTTCCTTACAATATATTGATAGATATTTTTATGGCATCTATATAGATATTTCAAGCTCAAAATACACTTGTACATCTTCTCCCTTTATTAGATATGTAGAGTAACTATAAATAGACGAAGACTTGTAAAATTTGATGAACACTCTTGTATAAAAGACCGAATAATAAGTTAAATTTTTTACATTAATTATGTATATTTCAATGTCTTAAATTTATAAATTGTTATTTTCTTAACCCTAGGACATAAAGCAAGACCAGTCTTTGAAACTTGTAAAAGATAAATTTGCATACCTATTTCAATACCTTTGGATAAGGAAAAATGAAAAATGAAAAAATGGTTTATTTATCAAATGTAGAAAATGAAATCAAGGATTAGGAACATTATTGTTTATTTATTTGTAGGGACCAACAATTTTACAATGCTTGGGTGATGAATTTAAAGGCCCGAATTTTCGCCAAGTCTTTTATCGTGAAAAAAATAAGTGAGCATGGTAAACTAGTTTATTATAATGAATTGAATTTTGTGCAAGTATGTAATTATTCTTTTTTAAATCATCCACATTCAATTATTTATTATTAAATTGTGGTAGCTAGGGATTTATTTTATTGGTGTGTAATGCAATTGTAACGAGATAAACATTGAATTAATGACCCTTTAAAAAGAAATTTGTTATTATTAAGGTGGGTTTGATTGGTTTAAAACACACATGCTTTATTGTTTCCTCATCAATATTGTGAACTTCTTTACAGTAGAGTGATTATTATCTTGAATATGTTTTTTTTCTAGGAGTGTTAAATTTCTTTCAATCTTCTTGCGCTTGTGTTAAATTTGATTATTATAGTGTATTTATTTCCTAGGAGTGTTTTTTTCCTAGGAGTGTTAAAGCCAGATGGTTAGGTTTGAAAAGATATGGAGAAAGAGAAAGAAAGACGGTTGGGTTTCCTATGATATGACCCTCCCAGCTAGGGGTGTTTATGGGACGGGTTAGGATGGGTTTTACCTATCCCTAACCTGGCCCTAATTTTTTAACGGGCCAATTCTATGGACCCGAACCCGTCCATAGACCCAAAGAGACCCGATAATGTGCGAGTATAAGTAAGACCGGGTCTGAGTAGGACAAGATCGAGTTGGCCCGATATATAAGCTAAATATAATCACGAAATGATCATATAACAATGTTCAAAAGAAAATAGTTCATACAATTAATAAATATATTGCATACAATAGAATATCTCTTAATATATGCAATATTTTTTACTTTTTTAAAGTTTGGGACATTACTAAACCAAATATAACATTATATCACTATATAATTTTATGTATAGATAGTATTCTTAAAGTTAAATAGAGGAAAATTAGACTCAAAAACCCTATTTAAGATGAAAAAAATAAGGTTAGAACTTTACATAATAGAAAATCATAAGTAATAAATATTATATTTATATATAAAGGACGGGCCGGGTAACCCGAAGGTTAACCTGAACCCGTCCTCAACCCGATGTCGGATCAAAAAAGAGACCCGATAAGACCCGATTTGGTTCTATTCTTTCTTGTAGGACAGAAACAGACCCGGCCCGAGTAGGACGGGTTGGGACGGGTCAAAGGGACGGACCGGGTCTTGAACACCCTTACTCCCGGCCACGAGTTAACACAACCCGGTTTGGCCTGTACACTTGATCCAATTCGAACTTGTAAGTATTTTGTGACTATTCCATACTTAATGATGATTATCTATAATTGATCATTTTCTTTTATTTTATACTAAAAAAAAAATTGTCATCATTATGATGAAAGGAATAAACAAGTTGGCAATAAATTATTACGACTAAAGTAAGTTATAAAATGATATTTTTTTAACTAATTAAAAAAAAATAAGAGACATTTTTAGAAGATGAAAGACTTGCCTCTCAAGCTTTAATTTTAACGTAATCATAAAAACATAAAGAATTTATTTTCTAAGAGAAAAATATTTACTTTTAATTACAACATATCAATTATTTACTAATTTCTTTTTTTAGTGAAGAAAAAATATGAGCAATGAACAATATTTTTGGGTCTACCTATCAATTAACCACCCATTAATTTATGCGTGACAGACATAGCTTAATATTGCTTCCCCTAAGTTTGATGAGTAAGATAAAGAGGAGAATAAGGTTATATTTACCATATCAACATTTAGAGTTAAGTCGGGCTATCTTTTTCACCTAATCTAGCTCCAATGAATTTTGTGTAAATCAAATGCCTACATATTGAGTCTCAAGACGTCTAAAGTCTTGATTCCATAAGTTTTAGTGAAGGACAATGTTGTCAATGATTAGATGATTGAGTTTTTGAACTAATAATATTGCTTGAGTGTGTATAAATATTATTGTTAGATCAAAAGATTAGACCTCGACATATTCAAATTTTAAGAACTGTTTGACATCAAGCATAGTTTGAATACCAATTCAATATGAAGCATAACAATTTTTGAAGAAGCCAATAGTTTGAATCTAATTCATTTTTATGTTAGAAGCACGTGCACAATCCTAAGAAAGAACGAAATCAGAAGCGTGATATAGATTACTTACAAAGCACTAGAATTTTCAATTTACAATCTTTAAAGAAAATATTTTATCATGTAAAGGAAAAATTCATTCAACTTGACATAGCAAAGATAATGTTCTTAGTCAAAGGGAGAAGGAATTTTTTTTCGTACTTACATGGCAACACAAGGTTAAAAGAAGTCATTACAAGTACAACTACTCTACATAAAGTCACCGCTACCTATTGTAACTTTAGCTGCAAGAATGAGGTTGATTGCACAACTAGATAACATATTTAAATTTTTTTAGAATGTTTGAATTTCAAACAGCCTAAAGCTAAATGGATTGATGACTGAGAAAACATTATAAATAATAGTATTGAAGTTTGTTGAAACTCTAAGTTTATGCACTCAAACATACAAACTCGAGCATTCAAGTCTTCCTTATTCTAAAACTTAACTAAATTAAGCTTTGGCCTTCATTATTCTACATTCATGTTGGCCTACATTATTCAAGTCTTCTTTATTCTACATTCATGTTGGACTTGATACTTGATTTTTCCCTTCTTAATTCTCTTAAAACTCACAACTCTTAACCAATGCCCTAACCCTTGTCTTATTTCCCCTCAAACCCCTAAGTCCTCATTTTACTTCTAACTTTCTTCTTGCGTTGGGATTCATAGCTTAAGACTTTCCCTATATTTTCTAGGCCCTAATTTTCGGGATGTTACAATTCTACCCCCCTTAAATAAATTTTTTCCTCAAAATTTACCGTACTAATCCTCCGATTTTCTAGCTGATTACCTCATTGCATTAAGAATCTGACGAGCTAATGTTATATCTGTAACCCTAACACCGCAAGATGCGCTTGTTACCTTCCTACGTCTTAGGGTATTCCTTAAGGGTTCTCTCTACATTCCCATATCATTTAGCGCTCCCACTCACCTTACCTCTATTCTAACATCTCCCTTTCGGCCTCAAATTGCACATTTCCCCCTCTTAGACAATCATCAACCTCAATTATGATTGGTGGATTGGTTTCCCTAACCGGAAGGTGTAACTGTCGGTTGCATCTAAAGCATTTATCTGATAGCATTCGATTCAAGATGTTAGGATTAAACTCGAGGGAATGAAACAGAGATCGAGGCCTACTGACAAACGGGCTGAAGCTAGGCATAAGCCACAACCTCTAGCCTCAGTAATGGGGTGAATGACAATTAGGTTGTACTAGAAAATGGTGGCCAGTGTCGGCTCTCCCTCACTGATCATTACCTAGAGTGGTCTCACCTCTTTCGTACGAGGTATTAGAAGGAACAAACATAAGTCGTGCGATTACTACCCTCGCCAACCCTCCCTAGAATTGAGAGTGTAGACAACTTTAAGGCCTGGATTTGGGTTCTAGAGACTGATGCTGGGGAATCTAAGTGTCCTCTACTCGGGAGTAAGACTTATGGTGTACGAGTTTCTAGGTATGCGCGAGCTTACGCCTAACTGGTAGAATGAGAGGCCATGACAGCTCTAGGTGTAGTTGGATGGTAAGGAAGTATACTGGGGTAAACTCTGATTAACTCACACCCGGGGATTCTTAGAGGATGCAGAACTTCTGAAGATTTTGGTGCTCCATCCGAGCCCGTAAATTTAACGGGTCTGTATGGACAAACCTAACTGCTCGGTCGTAACTAACTACCTACTCCTACCCTCTTTTGTAACATAAGCCCCTCCCAGGGTACTCTATCTCTCCTGAGTGTCTAAGGTCTACTGGGAACCGATTGGGGTTTCTGTTGTGCAACCCCGATATTACTATCTAGTAGTGTAATCCCCCGGTGATCCTGTGACGCTCTAACCATCTCTTGGTCTATAACCGTAATCTACACCCGACGAGGTTCCCTTATCTTCTATCATCGCCCTCTCACAGGCTACACCATTAGGGACCAAGGCTCTCCTTTCCTGGTGGCACTAGTGTTTCCCTCTTGGTGGCATCTCTAATCCTACGGGTAGTTTATTTGATCCTTTCCTATCCATTCTTCCTAATTTCAGGTCTGTCATCCGTGCACCTCTCGGTGCCCTGCACAGCCTAGTCCTATGGGGTACTTCTTCTTGGTCTTCTATGAGAGGTTGAAGTTTTTCTTAAGTCGACCTCGTGGAGTCTTTAGCTTGATAGGTTACTAACCTAGTTGTCCTAGCTATTGATTTCCGTGCTTACCCCGTTCATGTTATTCTTAACTCTCTCTTGCCTACCATCGGGTTCTCTAATACCAATGATAAATACAAATTATACACATTAATCATCCCTCAAATTTAACCTTTTAATGCATTTTTTATGCTTAATTAACAAGTCATAAGCATATTATGTCAATTCAGGTTCATATTGGGCTCAATTACATTTTTCAGCATTACACTATTTTCGTATTTCAAGCAAAACTTGAGTTATAGCCATCTAAAAATTATGTTCTTTACATTGTAGGAAAGATAAAAGAAAGCACTACAACTTTGATGAAGAACCCAAAAGCTAAATCAGATGGCTAGTAAGTCGAAATGGGCTTGGAAGACCGAATAGTCAGCATCACATGAAAATCTGACCAGCACTCAATGATTGGGCCATAACTTGGGCTAGAAAACTCCTTTTGGGCTCAACCCAGCGGCATTTGAAAGCTAAGATCCAGAGCTTGATTTCATATGAAGACAACTCTCTTGGATTCTGCCAGATTGAGGATGATATGCTCGGTGCAAGTGGGAGACAAGTAGGTGAATGATAGCTAGAGTAGGTGAATAATTCAAAGTAATGGACAAATGCATTAGGTAATTGATCAATAAGTCCATTTGTGGACAAAACATGCTTAGTCATGGCTGAGTGATCATGTTTGGAATGACATCTTTTCCCCTCCTATAAATAGGAGGGCTTGCTAGGGAGAAGATCATCCAAGTTGTAGTAGAAATTACTAAGAGTTTCATTTACTTTTGTTCATCTTTTTGTAAAGTCTTCATGGAAGGCTAAGTTTTTATTCAATTCAAGGAGTCAAGCTTATTTTCATCTTGGTTTTGAGGTTTGATCTTCATTTACATGCTGATTGAATTACATCTACCATGCTTTTCTACTCCACTTGCTTCAATTCCATATTTCTTTTATCAAAGCATGATTGGTTAACATGTTTTGGTTATGAAATTTGTTATTGATATATGTTGTACTCTTGATTGGTTAATCATCATACAATGATTGAAAAGCATAGAGTAAGCAATTAAATTGAAGGTGTTCATTTAATTATTTACTTCAATTGGGTTTCGTTTATAAAATTGATTTGGATCTAACATAAGATTTTATGGTTATTTGATCTTGTTAATCTTAATCAATTGAATTCTGGAAATTATTTCACTAGTGAATCCAGGATCATTGTAGGGGTTCCATATGATTCTAAGTTGATAGATTTAATCTCTTGAATGCATGTTATTAATAACCAATGATTTACCATGAAAATAGCCTCTGAATTCCTTGGATTGATATTGTCTTGAATTGATTCAACCTTTGCTTTTAACTTGATCTTTTATTTTCTTCAGTTTATTCCAATCAATCAAACCCCCCCAAAGAAGGATTAATTTGAGTGGATCTTCAGGGTTCGACCCGGTTTATACCATTCTACTACAAGTAGTTTGCAGTTAGGAGAATTATGAGTATAATTTTGTACAGGATCGACAACTGTCAACCACCGATGACGTCCCTAGGATTCCTAGGTCACAGGTTCAATTAGGAATTAAAACCTACGATGAGCTTTATCCCTAATGGTTACTCCAACTCATTATCGAACAAAGGAGGCTCTAAGGGCTTAACAAGGGAGTCTTTCTTCTTGTCTGAAAGGTGGGAAGTTAAAATGATCAACTAATTAGGACAGGAACACAGGATGGGACCAGTGACCCCTTGAGCATGCCTAAGGAGGACTTTGGGTGACATGAAAAGTGAACGCTCCAGGTTAACTCCGAAGACTCTCTCCGGAATGACGAGAGAAGTCTCAACAAGAAGAAAGATAACGAGGCGCTTCTTGGTGGGGTCTGGAAAATGACTCGGGGAATAAGGAAGCATTTACCGGCTCAAAAGTCTAGACAAACAGAGATCAAGAAAGAAATAGGGCCAACCCAGGAATTATGATGTAGATAGGATTTTCGAATCAGAAACGTACCTTCCATTCACTTCGGTCTCGGTGTGCCGCCGACCCTAGGGATGATGATCTTCCTGGGAGCTCGACGCTCGGGTCTCCACCTTCCTCTTCTTCTTCGGGTAGTCCTTCGCCATGTGTCCTTGTCGGGTACAGTAGTAACACCTTCCTTACCCCGCAGACAAGGCCCTCTTTGGTTGTTCCCACACTTCAAGCAAGGAGCAACCCGATGTCCAATTCGTTGGGCAGCCCTCCATTCCGTCACACTCTCACCCGAGCTTCCCTCCAGCAAAACCTCATCTCTCCCCCTCTTGAGCGGTGCAGGGAGATACCTTTCCAGGAAAAGGGTTCTAAAGGCCTCCCAAGTGATAGGGTTGTCCAAAGCCGCCATCTGGCCTTGAAGGCCCCTCCACCAAAGCTCCGCCCCTCCTTTGAGTATCAAGGGTGCAAGACGTACCCTCTGCTCATCGGAATATCCTTTGGCATCCAGAATCTCTTCGATCTTCCTAAGCCAAGTAGCCGCTGAGGAGTGGTCCGTGCCTCCCTCAAAGGTTGGTGGGTGGCACAGCCAGAAACCCAAAAACTCGTCCATCTAGTGGTCCAAAACCGGAGCTGCAGGGGCTGGCTTACCTACAGATGGGGTGTGACCGCTCTCCCCCAAAAGGGCAGATAGCACAACAGTCTGCTGGTTTAGGGCGCGAGTCAACCATTCGATAGCCACGATTAAGGCATTCCGGGGCTTTCCCGCATCCCTAGTCCTATATTGTCTTCCTCCAGTCATAATTCTATACACATTGAACAAAACGTGGAGTTGATCAGGCTCTATATTTTATACAATGCATATAGGATCATAACTAAATTCAGACAACTGACTCTTCCACAGTCCAATTGGATTGAACTGCTCTGATACCATAATGCAACGTCTTAATTTCTAAATTCAAGAATAATTCCCGTTGGAGACACTATTCTCAAATTCCTGAAATTATTTCGCGCCATTACCGATATCTTTACATACACAATCATGAAATGCTTAAGTAATTCCAACGATTACGTAAGCCCAAACATAATCAGTCCATACATCACAAATCTCCTAATCCATATGCCACTTAGTGGCTCAAAATAACATCATCCATAAATATATAATTTCTACCTAATACAGCATAATATAACTCAAATACATCTATATCCCTCATGGAATTCAAACTAGACAACTAGAGGTGGAATAATCCACTCTAAGAGTTTCAAACTCTCCGTCCATGCATCCAGCCAGGCAATCCTGCATATCTAAAATGAACCCACAAACATGGGGTGAGACTAACGTCTCAGTGAGCATAACCATGCAATCATACAGTATGGGGAAAATAGGTACATGTCATGCATTAGAGAATTCACAACTTAACATAATACCATGACTCAACTCAACTTAAACATGATATCAAAAGCCAACTCAAATTAGATATGCTATGCATGACCTGCATTGCCCAGCAGACAGGATCTTTTCACTGATTCTAGGACTAGACCTGAGCTCATACTACAAGAAACATCTTTCTTGGGGACTACTCCCGCCATTATTCTAAGGGTCGAAACCCACATTTTACTCTGGGGACCGAAGTTCAATTATTCTAAACCGAAGCCCAATCTTGATTATTTAGGTTGAACTGGGGCTGAAACCAAAACTGGGGCCAAAGCCGAATCTGGGGCCGGAGCCATTTTTCTAGGGCCGGAGCCAAACTCGTTTTTAACTGGGAGTCGAAACTCAAATTCATTTTCCGATTAACTGGGCCAAAGGCCTTAGTGTAATGCTCACACATAACATATAGTACATGAATCATGATAGATCTGAACATTCTCATAGCTATAATGAAACTCCATCATGTGAATCCCATAACCAAAACCCCACAATCATTACCAACGTGTTATCCAAGTATGAATCATGAATGTACAAGACAACAACAAAGGGGTGGGTGAAACCCTAAGCATACTATATTCCAAATCCATATTTCTAATCAAACACTCAAGCACTACAAATCATAGGGAACAATCAACCAATCAAACACATACAAGACTAAAGAAGGAGGAGGAAAGGGGAGGTAGGGTTCATTGAAGAGATTCAAGCATGAATGGATGGAAGTGTGTGACTTATACTCACCTCAAAGAAATTAAGTGTGAAAGGAATGGGGGTTGAGGGAGGTTGGGGGAAGATCCTTGGCTTCCTCTATTTTCTTCAAGCTTCCAAGGCTTCTTCCTCTCTAAGGCTCTCCCTCTCTCCCTCTCTCTAAGGTAAAGGAATGGAAGGAGAATGAGAAAAAGGATCAAAATTGTGTTTTTAAGTGAACCAGTCGGCACGCGCTCGCTCAGGCCTCGCACGAGCGGGCCCTGAGCAAAATTTCCACCTTTCCTCTGTGTTTGCTCGGTCAGGCCTCGCTCGAGCAAGCTCTGAGCGAGAAAACCAGAATAATTCCCTGATTTTTGTTTATTTCCTCGCTCAAGCGAGAATAAGCTTGTTTAGAGGTGAAAATGAGATCGGAATACTATCGTATTGCATATCAAACTGAAGCCCCAGATCTTAGTTTTCGAATGCAATTGGAATGACCTCAATTGGACACCTGTAACTCTAAATATTATCAAATTAGTTCACCAAGGTCATTAGGTTTAAAACCCAAAATTAAGCAACAACCTTGGTTGAAGCCCAATGTGGCACACTTCACGTGAACCATGATTTAAATCATCAATTCACTTCAATAAGGCTAAGGTTAAGGGTTCTAAATGTCCATGAGACTATGCTCTTCTATTCCCTTATTCCTTTCCATAAAATCACCTTTCTACCCCGGTTCCTTGAGTCTACGCCTCTCATCTTCCTTCCGGTCATCAATTCGTTTAAGATTAGTTCCTTCCATCTCAATCTAATTCCCTAGTTCCAATGTATCTACTTCCTTACTCACTTCTTCACCATGCTAGCCTGTCCGTCACCTGGTGGGACTCCTCCTAAGTTAACTCTAAAGTCATGTTGGACTTGATACTTGGTTTTTCCCTTCTTAATTCTTTTAAAACTCACAACTCTTAACCAAACCCCTAACCCTTGTCTTATTTTCCCCTTAAACTCCTAAGTCCTCATTTTACTTCTAACTTTCTTCTTGCGTTGGGATTCACAGCCTAAGACTTTCCCTATATTTTCTAGGCCCTAATTTTCGAGATGTTACATTCCTAGTGGACCTAATGGTAAAGAGGTTACAAGTTAGTCTTGTCGGGTCAAGTTTCTTAGTTTTTGTTGAATTTTAATGTAATAGAAATATTTTGATTAGAAGTTAAAATATAATTTATAACAATAATAAGAGGATTATATTTTTATACTTTAGAATTTAATTATAATTTTTTTCAATGTATTTTTAAAAGTTAAAGTCAAATTATGTATTTGTTATATTTTACGTACTTTTATGAATAAGAGTTGAATAGTCTTATTTTATTGTATTTTAGAATTTATTTTCATCCATCTTGAATGTATTTAAAGTCTAGAGACAAGAATTTGATCGTGATTTTATTCTAAGGATTATTTACAATATGAAATTTTTCATAAATATTTATCGGTATTATATTATAAAATGAGGGCGTCATATTTTTTTCTTGGAGTATTTAATTTCTTTCGATCTTCTTGCACTTGAGTATATTTGGTTAAAAAACTTTCTCAGGATTGAGATATGTGGAAAAAATCAAAACTAATATTATCATTTTTTTTTTATAAAAGAGAAATTCTTTAAAAGTTTTAACGAGCTACATTTAAAAAAAATCAACTGGGCTAGTTTGCATAAATCCGCTATCCTCATAGGTCGTGCCGGGTTGCCATATTTCATAACTCTAATTATTTTTCAATATATTGTTTTGGTTCAAATAGCACAATATGAGTAAAATCTAAGTTTTTCATCTTTAGTCTTTAATCAAAGAGTGACAATTTGATCCCGAGAAATACTAAATATTTTTAAATTTTTCAATCAAGTTGTTTTCTTATAACATTCTTAGACTCACCTTTTGTTTAGAGCTGTCAAAACGGGATACCCAGCCTTGATCGGCCCGGCCCGAAACTGGTAGCGGGCTTTTATGGGTCAGGCTAAAATACCTGACTAAAATTTGGTCATTTAAAATAAAAGCCCAAGCCCTTTGGAAAGTTTCTTAGGTGGTACTTATATATTATAATGTATACTTCGAAAATAAGTTTTATACTACACTTTGAAAATAAGTCGCACTGGTTGGATCAAAACATAGGAAAAACGTGAAGTGAACATGACTTCATGACCGTGGACAAAAACATGTGTTTACTAATTGATTGATATAAAATCTTATACTTTGTTGAAAAAAATATATACCTTGCAACTTTTTTTTATTTTTTATATATATGCGGGGTTAGGGGTGTTCGCGGATTGGATTGGATCGGTTTTGGGGGAAAAATCATCCAATCCAATAATTTCGGTTTCCTCATTTAATCATCCAGTCGGTTTTGATTTTTTTCCAAATCCAATCCAATCCAATCCAATTTTAATCGGTTTGGATTGGATTGGATTTCGGTTTTTCAAATGAACTAAAAAATGAAGTTATGAAAGCAAAATTATGATAAAAACATGCAATTATCTTATCTTATCCTATAACATATAAATTACTTTATGGCTTCCAATCCCATTATTGAATGTTATTCGTTAAATATAGTTGCGCAATAATAATTTTTTTACATCATCACAGGAAAATAATATCAATAATGATAATATATCAAAATGTTCAGAAAACTTTGGATTGGTTTGGATTGGATTGGTTCTCATAGGTAGATCCGAAATCCAATCCAATCCAATTAAAAATTTCGGTTTTTTGCGGTTTGCGGTTTTTTCGGTTTGCGGTTTTTTGGATCGGTTGTTGCGGTTCCAATTGGATTGGATTGGATTTGAACACCCCGCAGCGGGGTAGCCCGAAAGCCCATCGGGCTACCCGGCCCGAACCCGGATTTGATGCAGGCTTTATTTATTTCGGGCTATAAAGCCCGACAAAAATTCGAGCTTCAAATTTTAATGTCCAAGCCCTGTAAAAATGCGGGTTCAGGCGGGTTGGTCCGGTCGGGCTAGCCCATTTTGCCAGCTCTACTTTTATTGATGACTTGCTATCTAAAAAACTCAAACTTTGGAGTAGAAGACTATAAAATTCTGTAAAATAAAGAAATGTTCTAGAAATTTCTAATTATTAAACATTGTGAGTTGAATATCTTTCCTTACAATATATTGATAGATATTTTTATGGCATCTATATAGATATTTCAAGCTCAAAATATACTTGGTACATCTTATTCCTTTATTAAATATGTAGAGTAACTATAAATAGATGAAGCCTTGTAAAATTTGATGAACACTCTTGTATAAAAGACCAAATAATAAGTTAAATTTTTTACATTAATTATGTATATTTAAATGTTTTAAATTTATAAAATGTTATTTTCTTAACCCTATGACATAACATAAGACCAGCCTTTGCAACTTGTAAAAGATAAATTTGCATACCTATTCAATACCTTTGGATAAGGAAAAATGAAAAATGAAAAAATGGTTTATTTATCAAATATAGAAAATGAAATCAAGGATTAGGAACATTATTGTTTACTTATTTGTAGAGACCAACAATTTTACAATGCTTGGGTGATGAATTTAAAGGCCCAAATTTTCCTCAGGCCTTTTATCGCGAAAAAAATAAGCGAGCATGATAAATTAGTTTATTATAATGAATTGAAATTTGTGCAAGTATGTAATTATTCTTTTTTAAATTATCCACACATTCAATTATTTATTATTAAATTGTGGTAGCTAGAGATTTATTTTATTAGTGTGTAATGCTACTGCAATGAGATAAACATTGAATTGATGACCCATTAGAAAGAAATTTGTTATTATTAAAGTGCATTTAATTGGTTTGAAACACACATGCTTTATTGTTTCCTCATCAATATTGTAAACTTCTTCATAGTAGAGTGGTTATTATCATGAATATGTTTTTTTCCTAGGAGTGTTAAATTTCTTTCAATCTTCTTGCGCTTGTATATTTGATTAAAAACCTTCTCCAAGATTGAGATATGTGGACAAAATTTAGACTGGTATTCTCATATTTTTAAGTTTTTAAGAAGTGTAATTCTTTGAAAGTTTTAATGAGCTATATTAAAAAAAGTTTAAATTGGGTTAATTCAGATAAACCCGCTAAACGAATTGGGTCAGATTTGGCCTTTAATTTATATGACCGAATTTAGCCAGACTTTTTAACCCAACCCGTAAAAGTCCACATGTCAGGCCGGATTCAGTTGCACGTTTTCATAGCTCTATTTATTTGTCAATATATTGTTTTGGTTCAAATAGCACAATATGAGCAAAATCTAAATTTTACATCTTTTGTCGTTATTCAATGAGTGGAAGTTTGATTCAGGGATATAATAAATATTTTTAAAATTTCCACTCAAGTTGTTTTCCTATAACATTCCTGGACTGAGATTTTGTTGATGACTTGCTATCTCAAAAACTCAAGAAGATTGTAGAATTGTATGGAATGAAGGAATATTCTTCAAAATTATAATTATTAAACACTGTGACTTAAATATCTTTACTTGTGGCTTAGTTGACAACGCAGAGATTGTGGGAAGAGCTCCCGAGTTCGATCCCCACTAAACACATTCTTCAGGAGGGGTGAGGAGTCTTAACTGTGACTAAGCCCCGAATAGGATTGCCCCCGGTAATAGGGGATACCTATGGTTTACACCAAAAAAATATCTTTCCTTAAAATATATTGATAGATATTTTTACAAGCATCTACCTAGACATTTCAACCTCAAATTACACTTGGTACATCTTCTCCCTTTATTAAACATGTAGAGCAACTATAAATAGATGGAGACTTTTAAATTTGGATGAACACTTTGTATAAAGACCCAAAAATAAGTTAATATTTTGACCCTTATTATGTATATTTAAATATTTTAAATTTTTAATTTACAAAATAAAAAACCACTCTTGAAAATGTTATTTTCTTAACCCTAAGACATAACACAAGACCAACCTTTGCAACTTGTAAGAGATAACATTGAATACCTATTCCAATACCTTCATAGGCTTTAGATAAGGAAAAAATGCAAAATGAAAAATGTTTTGTTTCTTAAATGTAAATATGAAATTAAGGCACTAGGCCGGCCTAGTGGTTAGGAGTTTGGGTAGTATAACATGAGGTTCTAGGTTCAAACCCCATTGCTTTCTACACAAAAAAAAAATGAAATTAAGGATTAGGTACAATATGAAGTTGAAATTCCAATCACAAAAAGGGGGGATGAATTGTGATCTCTTTTAATTTTCTGCAAATTTCCTCTAATACTGATTCTGCTCAAGTGTAACTTGGCTAAGTATTAGAAGATGACACTCAAGAAGATAGAAGTTATAATTTGTATAATATGCAGAAAATATGATTCCTTTATAGGAACTCTTTTGTATGTATCACTTACTTAGGTATTAAGTAGGTTTCAAAAAGTTTTATGCACATGTAATCAATATGAAATAAAGAGAGTAAGGATAAGAAGATTGAACACACAGATTTTATACTGGTTTACTTCTTCCAACCTGAGGCTATGTCCAGTCCCTACTTCAAGTAGGATTTTCTTGATCAACTTTCAGTTCACAGTTTCCTTGGTATACCTTACCCCTAGTATTCTTCTGCAGCCTCTTCAGGCTCTTTACATGTTTCTTCTTCAGCCTCTCAAGGCTTTATACTTACTGCAGCTTCTTCTGCAGGAGGTACAGACACCAAAAATTCTGTAGAAAACTATCTACAGGCTTTTTGCTCAACTTATCTCACTACAACACTGTAGTACTTTCTACTTACAAGTACAACACACTTTCTCAAGAGGCACTAACACTTTCAAGCCTCCTTGAGAGTTACAGAAGGTATAAATAGTGAAAAGTTAAATACAAAGCTCAAGAACAAATACAAATTAAGCACATCAGAAAAGATGATGAGCCAGCTCTCTCTCAATGAACTTTTGAAGTGGACACTCAGAAATTTGAGGAGAGAGAAATTTTCCAAAAGGTACATAATGTAATTTTGAAGGCTGGTGCTTCTTCTGGAGTTTTTGGTGTGTTAAAACTTGAAGAGAGCTCCTCTTTTATAGGAGAAATGAGGTACTAGTCGTTGGGAGAGTTGCTTGTGCTGGAGCCACAGGAAACACTAGAAGGGGGGTTGAATAGTGTTTTAAAAGTTTAAGCTAATTTTCAGAAACCCTTTTCGAAACATCAAATACAATATTGCAGGTTATTGTGAAAAACTCATTTGGAAGATAATAGAGATTATCCGAGTTATGCGGAAGCTTATGAAAATAAGTTTTTCTGATACTTGCTGAACTTTAATGAAAACATATGAGCTTTCTGAAATCACTTCAAAGGGTTCAATAAAATCATTTTCAGAAACTTGATTAAAACTGATTTTGATAAATAATAACTTCAAAACATAAAACAAGATGTTAAAAAATGTTTTACACTAATATCCGAATGATTCAGTAACATACTGAAAAACTGAGTTATTAGGTAACCTGCTGAACCCACTTCAGAAGGTTCAGTAAGCACTCCTTTTAAAAGTTGATTTGGTTAATGAAAGAAGTTTTATTATGTTAATTGTAAATTCACTTTTCAAACCCTCTCTTGGTTAGAAATAAACAAATAATAGCATAATGTAAAGAGTTAAGGGTAGAGAGAAATTTACACAAAGAATTTATCCTGGTTCACCCACTAACCCAGGGAGCTACATCCAGTCCCAGGGCAAACCACCACTGGATTTTCACTAATCCCGCAAGATTACAAGTATTCTTTATACCAGCCTCTCCAGGCTTAACAACAAGTATTCTTTGTTTTCAACTGCCTCTCCAGGCAACTCTTGCAGTATTCTTTGTTCACCCAGCCTCTCCAGCCTGTACCAAGTATTCTTTGTTTTCAACTGCCTCTCCAGGCAACTCATGCAGTAATCTTTTACAGTTAAGCCTCTCCAGGCTCTCACACAAGTATTCTTTATCAACCAAGCCTCTCCAGGCTCTAAACCAAGTATTCTTTTCTGTCAAGCCTCTCCAAGCTCTACTCAAGTATTCTTTTCTATCAAGCCTCTCCAGTCTTTACTCAAGTATTCTTTTCTATCAGGCCTCTCCAGGCTCTACCAGAGTATTCTTTCTTCCACCAAGTCTCTCCAGGCTCTCCAGGGTATTCTTTCTCCAAGCCTCTCCAAGCTCTCAGAGTATTATTTCTTCCACCAAGCCTCTCCAGGCTCTCAGACACTTATTGTGTTTACAATGAAAGTTTGTTTAAGTTTCTAAGAAACTTAAACCTTAGAGACTTGTACAAAGAGATAACTGAGTATGACACTCAGGATACAAAGATGAAGTTCTAAGTACAAGGAATAACAGAGATACAAGTGTATAATTCTAAGCTCTAATTCTTCTCTGTAGGATTAGAAGGTTGGCTTGATATAATCTATATTAAGCTTGGCCAATTTCTTCTGTGGGCTTGATAAATGCCATGGTTCAAAGATAGATGTTTGGGAATTCATGGCTGCCCATTTTGGTCAATTCCTAGTGAATGAATCTTTAGGAATTTGGCCGACCAATCCGCATCTTCACAGACTTTCTTGAGGCTATTTATATGTTCTGGAAATATAGCCGTTTGAAGACTGCTTGATTTTACCGTTGAGAAGAAATGATTAAGCTCATAGAGCCGTTTTGAAATAACTTCTCATTTGGTAGCTTATGTCTTAAGCAGATAAGGTGTGCAAATGACTTGGTTTTGACACCCTGTAGATAAGCTCTTTTATCCTGATAGATTTTCTTCGTCTTCAGCAAGTTTATATTTCTCTCTCTTCTTCTTTCTTCATTTCTCTTCTTGTGAGTGTAAGGAGGTAGGATATTAAGACTCGTTAGACTTCTCCTTTTGCCCGTTGTGAGTTAGCTTCATAGCTTCTGTGAAATAGGGCATAAAAGGTGTGTAGATATAGATATTGTTCTGACACCTAGTTATTTTACTCACATATTTTCTCCGAGAGTGAAATTGCCTCTTCAACAAGTTGGCTTATCTTCTCTCTCCTTTTCTTCATCTTCTTCTTATCCCTTTACAACAAGAAGTCTTTAGAAATGATAACGATAAACTTCATTTTTGTCCTGTTGTGCTTTTTGCTTTTCTTCTTACTTGAGGTACACGCCTCTGATAGCGTATTGCAGAGTTTATGCAGACGTAGGTGTACAACAACGCTGACCTATCTCTGACCTCTATTTGCTTTTCTGTCCTTTTCTTCTTTTTCTTTCTTGAACAGAGCTTCTTGAAATAAGGAAAATAGCTTTTGCTACTATTTCCTTTCTGGATGAAGGCATAAGACATTTAGACAATTTTCTAGTTGTTGATCAAATGGTCTTTGCCTTTGTTGAGACTTCTCGACGTTTGAGATTTGTCCATGTAGTCAGAGAGTTGAGAGTCTTTATATCTTCAGAATGTTATATGACGTGTCTAGCTTCTTCTTCTTCTTCAGAGAGTTTGAAATGCCACGTTACTACGTTCATAGAGTATGCACATTCTTTCAGAAGGTTGAGTTGCTCCAGCATAAATTGATTATTCTTTTAATCTTCATTCTTCATATGGTTGCTATGTTGTTCTCCCTTGTTCTTGGTGATCTTCCTATGAGCATTGTGTCTGGCTTTCGTAGGTTGAACAATTCAGCATGTTTGATCATTTCATCAGATTTGGACACTTCAACGTGTTATATGTCTTCAGAAGGTTGATATCTTGTAGAAGGTTGCTTTTCTTTTCACCAGATTCCTTTCTTTAGTGTTGCAACTTTGAGAGGAATTAGGTTCAACTCTTGTGTGCTTTCTGATTGACGATCTTCTTGAAGACTTTCTTCACTTGCTCTGAATTCTTCTTTTAAGCCTGTTGCTTATTCCTTCTGCTTCTTGACTTCTTCTTTGGTTCAGTAGGTTGGTCGTTTTCAGAGATTTGCTTTAATGCTTTTCTCCTTTATAGTATGTTGTACCTTAGATTCAACTATTCTTCTTCTTTTTAATTCTTTTTGCAGTTCTTTAGTAGGTTGCTTCTGCGTGATTCCTTTCTTCATTTCCTCTTGCTCAGATATGCTTCTTCTTTCTTTGGATTGCTTCCTTAGTTGTCTGCTTGCTTAGCTTTCTTTTGATCTTCAATAAGTCTTCCTTAACTATCTTCTTCTTTTGCCTTCTTCTTCTCGTCTTCTTCTCTTCAGATAGATGTTTCAACCTATTACTTGAAACACAAAAGAATACCTTTCTCAGTAGAACCTGTTCTTATAGGTCTAATTTGTTAATCATTAAAACCTAAGGATAATGAGTCTTAAACTTAATTTGAATACTTAAATTAATTCTGAGGCTCAACATCTTGAACCTCCAGCTATGTGTACTTTAGCTGTCTCTATCAAGTTGCAACTGTCTTTATCAGATACAGCTGTCATGTTGACTGGTTGCTCCTTCTGGAAGACTTTCTTCTGCAGAAATTAAAACTCTTGGAAATTGCAGCCAGTTCTTTTGTAAATATATTGTGGGCTTTCCTTAATTTGACATAATATATTTTAACGGTTTTTTAACTCAGTTGCTGCCTTAGAAAGGGAAGAAAAAGGTTTGGGTAGACTTTGCTTCTTCTGCAGCCTTACTGTCAACAAGTTTCTTCTGCAAAACAATCTTTTTTCTTCTGTAGAGAGTTGTTATAGTCATATGAAGATTTTAGAGCACTTCTGAACTGAACTTTGCCAGTTATATAACAGAAAAGCTAAAGAAGTCAAGAATGTGAAGTAAATTGCTTCTTTTGCAGGCCTTTTTGAGAGTGAATCTTCCTTCTAATATGTTGTAGTAATCTTCTAGGCCAATATATCTGTTTATACAGTCTGAACTATGGTGGACTAACATTCATTTCTTTTTCTTGTTCTCTGATTTGCTTCTTGTATCTTCTGTTAGGTTTCTTCTGGAGTCATTGTTCTTCTTGAAAACTTATAATAGAAGAATTCTTTTTTATTTTCTCAACAGCTTTCTTGCTTTCATTAATAATTGCAGTATTTCAAAATTATTTAAAGCATCTTCTTCAACCGGTCATGATGAAAGAATGTGTAGTTCTATCTTCTGGAAATTCCTACCTGTATCTTCTTGACAAACACTCAAGTGAAATCATTAGTTTCTTTTTAATCAAAATTATGACAAGTGAATTTTGACAGTTTGTCACCATTAAAACCTTATTAGGGGATTCTTGGACCTTACACAATATTACTGCTTATTTATTTGTAGAGGCTTGGGGTACTAAATTTAAAGGCTTCAATTTTTCCATGACCTTTTATTTCAAAAAAATGAAGCGGGCTTGATAAATGAGTTCAAACCAGGTAGCCCGTTTAAGCCTTTCAGCCACTCTTTATTCGAATCGTGTGCAAGTCAATTATTTTTTCAAATATTCTACACTCAATTACTTATTATTAAATTGTGGTATGTAGGGATCTATTCTATTGGGGTATAATGCAACTGCAATGAGATAAACACTGAATCGAAGATCATTTAAAAGGAAATAGTAGTTTTGGATCGTGATTTTAATTTATAGGAAAAAATTTTGCTAGACTTTTTAACTTTGACCGGTAAAAGCCCCCAAGTCTTTCATAGCCCTATTTATTTGTCAATATATTATTTTGGTTCAAGTAATAAAATCTAAGTTTTTCATCTTTAGTCTTTAATCAAATAGTGATTGTCTGATACAGGGACTATAACATTATTAGACTAAGCTTTTGTTGATAACTTGCTATCTTGAAAACTCAAACTTAGTAAAAGACTAGAATTTTGTAAAATAAAGAAATGTTATATAGATTTCTAATTATTAAACACCATGAGTTAAATATTTGTTCATAGAATGTATTTATAAATATTTTTATGGGCATCTATATAGGCATTTCAACCTCAAAATACACTATTTACGTATTCTCCCATTATTAAACATGTAGAGCAACTATAAATAAATGAATAATGTTTTATTTCTTAACTGTAGAAAATGAAACCAAGAATTAGGAATATTAATTACTGCTTATTTATTTGCAGAGACCCTCAATTTTACATGTCATGGGTAATGGATTTAAAGGCCAGAATTCTTCCAGGACCTTTTAGCTCGGGAAATTAAACGCGAAAGATAAACGAGTTCAAACCAAGTAGCTAGTCTAGGTGGTTGTAAGGCTACCCATTCATAGTAATGATTGAAATTCGTGCAAGTTTGTTATTTTTTTGAAACTATCCACACTCAATTACTTATAATGAAATTGTGGTTGGTAGGGATCTATTCTATTGACATGTAATGCAACTGCAGCGAGATAAACACTAAATCGTTGACCAATTAAATGGAAATTTCTTATTATTAAAGTTGACTTGATTAGTTTGAAACACATAGGCTTTATTTTATTGTTTCCTTATCAATAGTCTGATCTTCTCAGAAGTTGGCTGAACGTCTCTAGAAGGGGGGTTGAATAGAGACTTGAAAATATTGTACCTGAAAAATTCAGATTCAATCTGAGGTGGATCTCAAGTCTGTGACTTGGAACTCAAATTGAATCTTAACTCAGGGGAAGGTTAAGATTAAGAAAGTTGAGATATATTGGGACTGATCTTAGTTATGCAGAAACTAAGTTATGCAAAGACTGATAATAAGAGAGAGAGAGGGAGAGAGAACACACTCAGATTTTTACTGATTCACCCATAACCTTGGGCTACATCCAGTCCCCACAACCATGGATATTTCCACTATGACAACCTTGTCAAATATAAGTATTCTTTCTGCTTCTTCAGGCTCACCCTCACACCAAGCTTAGGGCCTCCTAACCTGTCTGAGATCCAAGTATTCTTTCCTCTGCCTCTTCAGGCTCACAGTCACTCAAACTAAGTTCAGGAACCTCCTGACTTAGCTGAGACTGGGTGAGGTGAGATGAGATTGATCTTGTCTGGCTTAGACTACGTACAAAGTACGAATATACAGTGAGCTTAGCTAGATGATTGGTAGCTCTCTAAATCACTCAAAGAGTGTATATGAAACATTACAAAACAATAGTTAAACCTACTACATTATATCAGCTAAGATAGCATAGGTAGGTAAGTTGAGATTCACTTGAGACTTGGATTTTTCAGCTTGTGCAGCAATGTCTCTGCTGTGTCTCACCAGTGTCTCACACCTGTTCAGCATTAATGAGACTTCTTTTTAAAGTCTTTAGAAAACTAGCCGTTGGAAGAGAAAGAGACTGCTTTTTCACTTTTCTGGCATGGGCTCATTACTTTTCTAGTACAGGCTCTGCTGTGACAATGTACTTGCGTTGACTTGCTTTTGTTGCTGAGTCTCTGTCTGAGTCTGAATCTTAGTCTCAGTCTTACTTGCTAGTCTCATTCTTACTTGCCCATATGAGTCTCAGTCTTTCCTCTGCGTCTGAGTCTTAGTCTGTCTTCTTAGTCTCAGTCTGAGTCTCAATCTGAGTCTCAGTCTCAGTCTCAGTCTGAGTCTGAGTCTTAGTTGGTGAGTCTGAGTCTCAGTCTCACCTATGAGTCTAAGCTTGGTCAGTCTTAGCTTGACTCTTACTTTTTCTTGTGCTCAACTTCATACTTCAAAGTGCTTCTTTGTCATGCTTAGACTGAGTCCGACCTTACAATCTGAGTCTGAGTCTGCCTTAGTCTGACCTTTCTAGTTTGAGTTTGGGTCTGTCTCAGTCTGACCTTGCAATTTGAGTTTGTCTTAGTCTGAATCTCAGTTGCGTGGCTTAGTCTTACGATCATATATGAGTCTCAATCTTTAATGTGCAGTTGAGTCTCAGTTTCTTAAGTCTTGAATCTCTTAGACCTAAGAGGCTAAGCTTTCCTAATCTGATCTTTTCATAGGGTGCATCTCTTTCTGCTTCTCAGTTCAACTCTTCTTGATCTCTTTGTAGCTTTGTTTTTATTGAGTCTCAAATATTGGTCTTTTTTATGCAACTTAGTTCACTATTTGAGCTCAAACTTGACTCAGCTTGATGGTTGGCGTTTCTAGTAAAGACCCTTTCTGACTGTAGCTAAGATTGCATTCCGGTGTGCACCACTCTCAACTTAGGCTATCTTCAGATTCAACCACTCTAAGCTTCTGAAAGCTTTCTGATAAAGAATTTGTCTAAGGCCTTCTTCTGAAATTATCTTCATCATAGAGAACATTCTAAGCTTTGCCCATACTTCATAAATAATTCTGAAGTCTGATACTTCTTAACATTTGGATTCTGATCTTTCTAAGTCACAGGAAAGGCTTGCATTGATTGCTCCATCTCAGGCTGACCTTTATCTTCATCTTCAGTCTGAGGATTCTTACCAGTCTTAGTCTGAGCTAGGCCGTGGTTCTTTTCATCTTTCTGAGTTCTTTACTAAGCATAAGAATCATTTCTTTCTAAGATCTCACATACAAAACATCAGTAACTTCAAGAACATAAAATGTTAACTTTGATCAAAAGGTTTGTTGTCATTAAAACCAAATCTCAGAGGGTTTTGCGCTAACAATCTCCCCCTTTTTGATGATGACAAACCTATTTGAACAAAATTAAGTTTTCATATATAATAGCATATAAGGGATGATGAGAGTCTATATATTTTTCATAGTATGATCCACTCAATTGAACTCCCCCTGAATTCATGCTTAACAATTTGATTCAGAAATTATATTTTGCACATGAAGATTCCTTTCCTATTTCTCCCTCTTTTGGCATCAACAAAAAGATGGGGCAGAGAAATATATCAAATAGCTAAGTTATTGTCTTAACTTCTCTTCTATAAAAATATGTCAAATAACCACTTCATATTGATTTTCATTTATACTAATGGCAACAAAGACATGAATTTAATCTTATCAAGCATATGGTTGATCTTAACAGAGGGTTTTGAGCAAGAGTTATATGCAGTAGTATTCTCAATATCCAATTGTTTTAACAACAATCCCAAGTGCCTAAAATGTCAAGATAAACCAATATGATCTAGACAAGGATAGAAGCTTCACAAGAATTGTTAGAATAGAAGGATCAAAGACTAATTTAAGAAGAAGAATATTTAGAGTCTAGATTCCATAATTTTCTTAGTAATTTGATATCCAAATTTTCAAAATCTTTCTCTCTATATGTTCAGAATCTTCTTAAACTTCTTTCTAAACCATTAGCTTACAATTTTATTTTTGATCTTCTTTCTTAATTTAAACTTCAAGAGAGCTATTTTCCCCATTCTCTTTTCTTCTTCCCTATTTTCTTTTAAACATTTCCTCTCTAAAAGAGTAAAGAGCGATTTCTTGAGTTGTAGAGGAAATAGGTATATGGATTCATCAAAACCCATAAATGATCACTACCCAACTAAGTCAACATATATAGTTAGCTCATTAGCAAACAATTTGATTATCTCCCCCTCAAAATGAGATGGTTCTGCTTATATTTCCAAAGTTGCTGGTTTAGCAACTTTTCAATAACTGATGCAGAAATTTTAACCTTCAGAAAGATCATTACTTAGTCCAAGATTGAACATGGGATGCAGTTAAGATTGAACATTAGAAAACAAAAACCCAATCTTAAACCAGAACAATGATTTATTCTATTTGCATACTTGATTAAATGATAAGAATTTCATTTGATGCATGATCAAGTAGTAAGAATACATTCAACACAAAGATTGATTCAGCTACTCCCCCTAAGTATGTTACTCACCTTGATTTTTATGCCCATAGTGACTTAAATTTGTAGAAGATGGATAAAGGCATAAAATGTCAAGATTACATAGATTCAGATAGTAGGGGAACATAACATCAATTTATAGACATGTTTTGCTAATAAGTACATAATCATTAAATATTTTTCAGCATTGAAAAACTGTTCTGACAGAATTTCAAATTCCAAAGGTTGTGATATTCCATGTCAAGTTCTTTTCATATTCATTGATTCACCCAATATTCCAAATCATATTATGCACATCAATTTGCTACAACAATTCATATTTGATATACCATAGTCTATCACAAATTTTGGAACAAGGGGACATTGTCAAAGGTATCACTTTCATGAGATCAAGTTTCACTACTTTTCTATCACGTAGCCTTAATCATTAAACAAGTACTGCTCCCATCATAGGTTGATCTAGAAATTTATATTCTATCATAATAAACTACATCATGAGAACTTTCCAATGCCACAAAAATCAACTCATTTGGATTGGTACAACTAAAGATATTTTAACTTGAAGTTTCTGCACCAAACCAGAAAACACCCACTAATTTAGCCACTTTAATCTAAACTTGTGAGTTACTCTTAGTACAAAAATATGACATTTTACCACAATAAATTAGACATCACAATCTTTTTAACGATATAAAAATCATTCCATTTGGAGTTGTCTATCACAAGATATGAGTGATTAAAGTTGACTATTCTATAATAGAAAGCTTACTGTGATAGATCTGGTTTTTTATTCACTGTGATCAATCTATGTAACCAAAAATATTGAAAGTAAATATCATTAAACCATTGAACAACATCTTTCAAATCCAACTGGTTTCATTTGAAAATGCTTTTGCTAGCTCCAGATATAAGCATTCAAAACAGATGTGTTCAAATTTGATCCCATAAGAGATCAGTCAGCTTGAAGTATTTTCTGGGAATTATGTAGATGATGAAAATTCCTTAAACTTTCCAGTCTAATACTTCTATGAGTTACCTTTCACACAAATTTAGTTTCACTCAAAAATCATTTCTATAACTCCAATTATGATCCCTTTAAGTGAACAGGTTTATATCAGACTTTGTATCAGTGAAGCTGTGTTCAGGAATTTACTGGATCTTTTTGGTCAGTATAACATCTTCAAAATTTCCAGTTTGATATTTATATAAATTATCTTTCATAAAAAATTGGTTTCACTGAAAAATCATTTCTATAGCTCCAGTTATGATCTTTTTAAGTGAACATGTTTATATTAAAACTTGTAACACTGCCGTTGTGTTCACAGATTTACTGGAACTTCTGTGATTAGTATGACAATCTCAAACTTTCCAGTTTGATTCTATTTTAAATTATCTCTCCAACAAAATTGGTTTCACAGAAAAATCATATCTACAACTCCAGTTATGATGATTTTAAGTAAACAGGTTTATATGAACATTTGTAACACTGCAGCCGTGTTAACGAATTTTCTGGCACTCCTGTGGTTAGTGTAACGACGTCAAATTTTCCAGTTTTTCACTCTTATAAATTAGCTTTCCAAAAAAATTGGTTTTACTCAAAAATCAATTTAGTAGCTCAAGTTATGATCATTTTATTCAAGCTATATCAGAATAATTTTTGCACACAACACAGTAACCTTTTTGCCTTCAAATTTCATGGTTTCTCTTATTTCAAAATCTTCTTATGAACCTTCAATCTTAGTATTTCTTATTCATATCATTTATTTAGAAGATTGACTTGATTAAGGAAATGGAGAGCATATAGGTTTGACTTGTAGAAATGTTTCTCCTAACTAAACAATTCAATCTTTCCAAGTTCTCTTTTCTCAACTATCATGAAATTGTCTCAAAGATATATTTTCATATGATCAGCACATGTTCCATCATAGATAGATCTCAAACTTAAATACTCACATGATACAAGATCATCACAAGCATAGCTGGAATAAATTATACTCACTTAGTTTACAACAGTGTAGATTCAAAACTGTATTAGAGTCTTGACAGAGTAATCAATCTGAATTCTAATTATCCAAGCAACACAAAAGCATGTCAAGATCGTTGAAATAAGCATATATTTGTCATTGTAAAATTAATCCTAAATTATGCATAGTATCAACATACTTAAATCTTATCTTCAAAATGAGAATAGTAAGATTTATCACATATGCACCATCATGAAAGATTAGAGTTTCAGAGTACCTCATGAAGTAAACCTCAAGTTATCATTTGATCCACTTGTTTTTAGAATTTTGTAGCTTGATGTATATAGAGATAAGCTCAGCTTCTGCATTTTTTTTTTCAAACTTAGTCATTTCCTTGTGTTTTCTTCTTTTAGAAGCTTCTTTCTCTTTCTCATCTTGTGGGGAAATCACTTGCCCTTTTGTATTGTCAGAATCAGAGTTGCAGTAGGAGTCTCACTTGGGCGTTCTTTCTCATATATTTCCATCTAAGTCTCAGTCTCAGCAACACAACTCTCTGTTGATATGCTCGTTTGGGCGAGTCCTGGCTCGCTTGAGCGAGTACCAAGTCAGATAGCATTTTGCACTTAAATTTCCTTGCTCGCTTGAGCAAGCATACCAGAATGCGATTTTCTGGTTTGCTGCATAAACCAACCCCTTTACCACTCAAACATTACCAAATCATTTCCTTTCCTCCTAAAACCTATTTCATTACTTATATTTTAACACATAACATGATTGAAACTTGGGATGTTACAACTTCCACTTGTGAGCTCCAACTGGAATAACTCATTGGATTTTTCACAATATTTGCAAATACACGACTATTATTTTTCTACAAGCCTTTTCAAGCTTAACTTACACTCAACGTGTATTATTTTCAACCTAGCCTCTCCAGGCTCTACAAACTTTTAAGTTTAAGAAAAAGATTAACTGAATCAAGAAACTCGAGAAGAGTAACTTGAATCAGGTTGTACAAGGTGTCTATTGTATTTGGTACAGAATATGAAAATTTATTTGTACAAGAGATATTTCTAAAAATAATTTTACAGAGTATATGCACAACAAGATCGCTTAAGAATTCTATGTGATTTCTCACCTTACGCTGAGAAATCTTCACATATTTATAGGCTCCTTCAACTTTCCCTCTCCAGAAATGTCTGTTCTAATTGAAATTTAATGCTTTGAAGCCATTAAGAGACAAGTAGGCTTCAAGGTTCAAAAGACGCAACGTTGTTATGATGTTCTAGTATATTGTTGCAGTGCATGTTTACTTTTTAGTCCAATACTTTTGAATTGCTCCAAAAAATAGTCTTTTATCTTTCCTTCTTCATCAAAGCTCTCTTTTTGAGTTACATACTATGCTTTGACTTTAGTGCATCTGAAGCGTGAATATTTCAGAGGCTTTGACAATCTGAACAGGTAAGACTTTAGAAGCTTTTAATCTTTAGACAGTTCAGTCTTCAGATAGCTTCTCAAGTTGTGTGAAGATTCTTATTGTCTGAAGTTTGTAATTGTGTGAACCTTTTGAGACTTTCTGAAATGAGAAAATATATTCAGTTAAGCCCATTATTTCTATTGGTTTGTTATCATCAAAATTTAGATGTGGAGGCTATGAAGATTATATATATTCTTTAGACTCAACATGATACACGAACATACTACATATTTTTAAAATTTTCAATCAAGTTATTTTCTCATAACATTCTTGAACTAAGCTTTTGATGATTAATTGTCATTAGGGTTGTAAATGGGCTGAACTATTCATGAACTATTTGAGCTCGACTTGTTAAATGCTCGACCAAGCTCATTTGTTTAATTAAATAAACAAGCCCAAACTTAAAGTTGGGCTCGATTATTTAAATGAGTCAAGCCCAAGCCTTATAAGCTTGAGATTAAGAGCTCGTGAATAACTCGCTTATTATATATATAATAATTATTTAATATAAATAATTAAAGTAAAGTAAGATTAATAAAATTTAGAAAAAGAAAACATACAGTTATAAGTTTATTTTTAAAATAAATAATAAAGTAAAATAATTACTCTATATATATGAAAATAAGTATTGAAATATTTCTTATATTAGTCAAGAAGTTATGTATTGAATTTCGAAAAAAATAATATTTTAGAATTTTTTAATTATATATATATTGTATATTAAGAATATATTTTGATTTTTATATTATCATTTAATAATAAAATATTTATTAAATACTAAATTCATAAACTTTAAAAATGATTTAAAGAAAATTTTCTTATGAGCAAAAATAATGAAGTTATAAATGAGTTAAACAAGTCAAGCCTAAGCTTTATTTTTCTTTAACAAGCCAAACTCAAGCTTTAAGTTTGGCTCATTTAAATAAATGAGCCAAGCTTGAGCCACCCATTTTTTCATAAGCCAAGCCTGAGCTTCAGGTACTCGGCTCGGCTCATTTACAGGTCTACTTGTCATCTAGAAAGCTAAACTTTTGAAGTAAAAAACTATAAATTTTGTAGAATAAGGAATTGTTCTAGAGATTTCTAATTATTAAAGTCAGTGATAATTAAATATCTTTCCATAAAATAAATTGATAGACATTTTTATGGGCATATATATAGGCATTTCAACCTTAAAATACACTCGGTACCTCTTCTCCTTTTATTAAACATTTAGTGCAACTACAAATAGATGAAGACTTGTAAAAATTGATTAACATTCTTGTATAAAGACTTAATAATAAGTTATTATTTTTCCACTTATTATGTAAATTTAGATTTTTTTTTAATTTGTAAAAATCACAAATAAAAAAGGACCTATTTTAATACCTCCCTAGGCTTTAGATAAGGAAAAAAATGAAAAAATGATTTGTTTCTTGAAGGTAGAAAATGAAATCAAGGATAAAGAATATTACTGCTTATTTATTTGTAGAAGCCCTCAATTTTGCAGGGTTTTAGTAATGAATTCAAAGAATCAAATTTTTTATTGGGGAGTTTTTAGCCCCAAAAAAATAAGGGAGGAGGACAACAGAGTTCGAACGAGATAGCTCGGGTGGATTTCAGACCATTCATTTATTCTAATGTATTGAAATTTGTGTAAGTATTTTTTTTAAATCATCCACACTCAATTACTTATTGTTAAATTATGGTAGGTAGGAATGTATTTTTATCGGCGTGTAATGCAATTGCAACAAGATAAACAATGAATCGATAACACATTAATGACTTGCTATCTAGAAAACTTGAACTTTGAAATAGAAGACTATAAAATTTTGCAGAATGAAAAAATGTTTTAGAGATTTCTAATTATTAAACCTAGTGAGTTAAATATCTTTCCATAAAATAACTTGGTAGATATATTTATGGACATCTATACAGGTATATTTAAAACTCAAAATACACTTACATCTTCCCTTTTTATTAAACATGTCAAGCAACTATAGATAGATGAAGACTTGTAAGCTTTGATGAACACTTTTGTATAGAGACTCAATAATAAGTTAATATTTTGACACTTATTAAGTATATTTAAATGTTTTAAATTTATAAAATCTATAAATAAAAAAGGCCACTCTTGAAAATGTTCTTTTCTTCACCTCATAATACAAAACCAACCTTGGTAAGAGATAATATTGTGTACTTATTTCAAAACCTTCTTGGGCTTTAAATAAGGAAAAAAAAATAAAAATGTTTTTTTCTTAAATGTAGAAAATGAAATGAAGGATTAAGAACATTACTGCTTATTTATTTGTAGAGACCTGTAATTTTATAGAGCTTGGGTAATGAATGTAAAGGCTCAAATTTTTTCGAATTTTTAGCCCAAAAATTTAAACCAATAGGATAAATGAGTTCAAACAAGGTAGCCAGAGTGATTTTTAGGCTTCTCGTTTATTCTCCTGGATTGAAATTTGTCTGTAAATTTTTTAAATCATCCACATTGAATTACTTATTATTAGATTATTAATTATAACTATGGATCTATTGACGTGAAATGTAACTATTGACGTGAAATGTAACTGCAACGAGATAAACAATGAATCGGTGACTCATTAAAAAGAAATTTCTTATTATTAAGGTAGACTTGATTAGTTTGAAACACAAAAGCTTTATTATTTCTTTATTAATGTTCTAAACTTCTCCACAAAAGAATGGTTATTGTCTTTGAATATTTTTGTAAGAGTGTTTAAATCTTCTTGAGCTTGTATATTTAGTTAAAAATCTTATGCAAGATTGAGATATGTGAACAAAATCACTTAAAGTTTATCTTTATTTATTTATAACCTGTGTGTGAGGCTACTCCTTAATTTGTGCAAGTCTCTTAAACTAGCTAATCAATTTTAGATTAATTTTACTATCTTTTGTTTGTAGTATCGTAATTTATTTTGTTAGTATGTATCATTTATAAATTCTATTCTAATATATTTTTTTTTTAATTCCTCATGTTAATTTATTAAACATGTAGTGCAACTACAAATAGATGAAGACTTATAAAATTTGATGAAAACTCTTGTATAAAGACTTAATAATAAGTTAATATTTTGCCACTTATTATGTATATTTAGATGTTTTGAATTTGTAAAAAATCACAAATAAAAAAGTACCTATTTCAATATCTCCCTGTGCTTTAGATAAGGAAAAAAAATGAAAAAAGTTTTGTTTCTTATATGTAGAAAATGAATTTAAGGATTAGTAATATTACTACATATTTATTTGTAGAAGCCCTCAATTTTATAGGGTTTTAGTAAGAATTTCTACTAGGGTTTTTAGCCCAAAAAATATGTGAGGAGGACAACAGAGTTGAACAAGAAAGCTCGGTTGAGTTTCAGGCTACTTATTTATTCTTGTGGATTGAAATTTGTGCAAGTACTTTTTTTTAATCAACCACACTCAATTACTTATTGTTAAATTATGGTAAGCTAGGAATGTATTTTATTGGCGTGTCATGAAACTGCAACAAGATAAACACTGAATGGAGTACGCATTATTGAGTTGCTATATAGAAAACTTGAACTTTAAGTAGAAGACCATAGAATTTTGCAAAATGAAGAGATTTCTAATTATTAAACCTAGTGAGTTAAATATCTTTCCACAAAATAAATTGGTACATATTTTTATGGACATCTATATAGGCATTTAAAACTCAAAATACACTTGCTACATCTTCTCTTTTTATTACACATGTAGAGCAACTATAAATAGATGAAGACCTGTAAACTTTGATGAACACTTTTGTTAGTTGTATAAAGACTCAATAATAAGTTAATATTTTAACACTTATTATGTATATTTAAATGTTCTAAATTTATAAAACCCACAAATAAAAAAAGACACTCTTGAAAATGTTATTTTCTTAACAGTAAGACATAATACAAAACCAGCCTTGCTAACTTGTAAAAGATAATATTGCATACTTATTTCAATACCTTCTGGGGCTTTAGATAAGGAAAAAATGAAAAAAAAAAAGAAAAATATTTTTTCTTAAATGTAGAAAATGAAATGAAGAATTAAAAATATTACTGTTTATTTATTTGTATTTTACAGGACTTGGATAATGAATTTAAAGGCTAGAATTTTTTTCGACATTTTAGCAAAAAAAAAAAAACAATAGTATAAATGAATTCAAACCAGGTAGCCCTGAGTGGATTTTAGGCTTCTCATTTATTCTCTTGGATTGATATTTGTGCAAGTCTGTAATTTTTTTAAATCATCCACATTCAATTACTTAGTGTTAGTTTGGCACAATTTTTTTTAGCTTATAAGCCACCTAAAGTTAAAAGCTGAGCCAAATAGAGAATTTTAAAAGCTCTTAAAAATTTGAAGGAGCTTATTTTTTACAATAAAAAAGGAGCATTTAGAAAAGTAAGTTTCTGGAGCTTCCACTCAGCTTTCACGGAGTTTTTTTTAAAAGGTCCACTCTTCAGAACTCAAAAGGTCTAAATTTAACGTTTCATTATTTTTTATAAAATTTTTATAAAACCCTACAGCACATTCATCAGTTATGTAAACCTTGTTCACAGCACCTTCATTGATCGCTTGCCAATTTTGACGGAGCCTGCGTCGGATGTCATCCGCCAACATCTTGGTCGTGCCGTATGACCACCTCTGCAGTGTTCCGAGAACCTTCCTTCCTGTTTAAGTTTTCATTATGAATTACAATCTCGTGAAAATGTAGAATGTATTAAAAAATTAAGAAACTACATTAGAGCATTGCTAGGTGACTTACAAAGAAAAAAAAAAGCCCAAAGGAAGTTAGAATTTCTCGTTTGGCCTAGCATTTTGGAATGGATTTATAGCGCTTGATTTCATGTAGACATCCTTGCAGCCAAGCATTTGCTTGAATGAGGTAGCATGTTGATTCTTCAATATATAAAAGAATTATATATACATTTAATACTGGAAGAGAGCAAGTGTGGTTATTGAGATTGGGTTTTTAGGAGATTTGAGTGCTTTTATCTCTAGTGGTCAGAGTGAGTGTTTTTCACTCTGGTTTTGTCTACTGGTTCAGAGCTAGTAATAATTTGTTAATCTCTTAGGAATTAATCTATTTTTTTTTCAGTGTATTCTTTATATCTTTTATTCTTTCAACAACTATATAAGGAGATTTTATATATTGCAACTCATGGATATCAAAACAAATCAGCCAAAATGAGATTCTTTTTGCACCCAAAATTTTACTTTTGACATTTATATTGATGAGAATGCATGATGGGAAGCTAAAATAAGGGTAAGTATTCTGAATAATTATAAGGGCTCCAAATTTTAACTTAGAGAAAGTCCTATCCAAAATTAGATATGATTGTAGAAGAAAGGGTAAGTATTCAAGATGAGGAATTTCAAATGCCATATCATGTTCCTCGATGTATAACTTAGTGTGAAAAAGAAAGGAATACTGAGGAAGAAATTGATTCATATAATTCTAGAAGAGTGTTAGATGGTAATTGCATGGATAGGGTTAGTAAGTATAGAAAATATTAAGAAAATAAAATAATTTTAATAAAACGTTTCACCAAACAACTTTTAACTTAAAAATGGTTTTAAAATTAAATTTTTTTGAAACCGTCAAACAACTTTTGCTTTAATTTTGAAAGCTCTTAATTTTCACTTTAGCTTTAAAGTCACTTATAAGTAAAAAAAATGGCCCAAACGAACCCTTATTATTAGATTCTGATAGCTACGGACCTATTCTATTGGCGTGAAATGCAACTGTAACGCTAAACAATGAATTGATGACCCATTTTAAAAAAATTTCTTATTATTAAGGCGGACTTATTGGTTTGAAACACAAAAGCTTTATTATTTCTTTATCAATATTCTAAATTAAACTTCTCCACAATAGAATGGTTATTGTATTTGAAATTTGAATATTTTATTGTTGGAGTGTTTAATTTCTTTCTATCTTCTTGAGCTTGTATATTTAGTTGAAAACCTTGTGTAAGATTGAGATATGTGAACAAAATCACTTAAAGTTTGTCTTTATCTATTTATAACCTGTGTGTTTCAGGCTACTCCTTAATTTGTGCAAGTCTCTTGAATTAACTAATTAATTTCAGATTAATTTTGTTATCTTTTTTTGTAGTATGGCAATTTATTTTGTTAGTATTTATCATTTATTAATTATATTTTAGGGTAAAATATGTTTTTAGCCTCTGTAAATGGACCGAGTTTTGATTTTAGTCATAATAAATGTTTTTTTTTTCTTTTACATCCTCACAAATGTAAATTTTTTTAAATTAGTCTGTGCCGTTAAATCTCTAGTTAACTCTAATGGTTCTCCTCCTCCTCGTCTGCTCCTCCTTGCCATTAAATAATTTTTTTGAGAAAATATTTTACTAAAATTTTTAAATACAAATATAATACACATTGTTTGAAAGGATGTATTTAAAAAGGAGTGGAAAAGAAAACTAACCTACTTGTTTGAATGTGCAACTAAATTTGTGTTTGGATGTGTTAAAAAATCATGATGCACAAATTCCAATGACACATTGTGAGAGAAGCAACATTTTATCACTTCTAATTTAAGACGTTTACTTTTACGGTCCCTCATCGAAGAGATCAAACACGCCCTAAAATAGGGGGATTTTTTTAATGTGGTATTTTGCTCAAAAATTCATTTCCTACTATAAACTTGATTTAGGTATGCCTGGATGGCAAGGGCTCTCCTTTTCATTTTTACCCTCGATTATTTATTATTTTAATTAAAAAAATTATCAATCAGAAAAATGTATATATACACATACTCATTTTTCCATTCAACTGTCTAAGTGGAAAGAAAATTTAATTATTTTTATTTTCTTTCTATTCAAACAATATAAAAAAAATCTGGCTTCCCCACTCAAATTTTGAGGGTAAGAAATTTAAGAAAAAAGGAGATAGAAAAAAAAAATGAAGAGAGAAAATGAAATATATGATAATTGATGTGATAAAAAAGAGAGAAGAGATAAAACAAAAAATCAGAGTGTAGATGAGTATGAAAAAATCAAAAAAGAAAGAACCATCTTTTGTTCCTTTTTTTTCTCTTTATTTTGTTTTCATTTTTCTTGGAGCATCCAAACAAAACATTTGTTTTTACAGTTACATATTTTGCTATCTTCGTTCTCTAACACGAGACTTTTACTAGTTCAAGTATTTTTTTAGGAAAATTCTAGGGTACCCTCTCATGAGAGAGGGTTTTGGTACCTTCTTTGATCACTTAATCAATTTCTCTCAACTTTTTTAAATGATCTTAGTATTTTTATACTTATAGAACAATATTTAACTATTAGAATTTGTATTTTTAATTTTTGAAAATACTTTTTGACCCCTAATAACTATTATCATGTATTTTTTATTGTATTCCCCCATTTTTTCACATTCTCATTTGCAATACACATGTGTTTCATTTAAAATCTATTTTATGTCTTTGAAATAATTTAGGATGGAGTACACGACTTGTTCCTACATAATTTTGGCCTATTTAATAAAAAAATGACAAGAAGGTACTAAAACCCTCTCTAACAGGAGGGTACCAAATTGGACCCATTTTTTTATTCATGGTAATGAAAAAGAAACAGAAAATGCAAACAAAACTATTCTTCAAGAACCTCATCTTAGTTCCTATAGTTTCACGTGAAGCTTATTGTGCTTCTACAAATAACCAGAAATCCCATGTATATAGCATCTAATCTAGTTATTCCGAATCCCTTTCCTACTGCTGACTTCAATTTAGAGGATCAAACAACATAACAGAAGCAATGGGTCCGGATATGCTGGGCAAGCCATTACTGGAAATCTTTTATCTGAAGAATATGTAACAGTTTACCTTTACAGTTCGGATAACTCCGCCCCCTAATTCAGAAACACATTAATACTAGAAGTGTTCTCTAAGGATTTATTCAACTAGGGAAATAAAACTAATTTGGCCAATCTTACATTATGAGCATTATGAGGACAAACGACGACTACAGGGGGTCGTATATTCCAGCACCAAGAGCTATGAAAACCCAAAATACGAGAATGCTTATGACAGCAGTTCTCAACAACTGGTCATAATTGCTGTTTTGGTGATCATCTAATTCAGTATATGGGTGCGGTGACCGTGAATCCTCACTGTCACTAACACCCTCCTCCCTATCAATCCTGCTGGTCCCAGTTTCAGAAGGTTGAAGCATATTCCACTTGCCAATTTTAGAACATTTCATGCAAGTGCAGCAGCCTCCAAGATATGATGGTAGTGTCTGCAGATTGTCATAAAGAACCTTCCGATACATCTCTCCTTCTATTTTCAACTTTTTCTTAGTAGCTGGCTTTAAAACCTATGATTCAAATGTTTAAATTAGCTCATTCATGGAAAGCACAAATTTTACTATCATAATTTTGTAACAAATAAGAAACTGCTTAGGCATACACTTCACTTTAAGCTAAGAAACTGCATCTGGATTCCATGTGCTCTAAGGTTAAGTGAAATTGCATTCAATCAAACAATTTAGTGAATAGCCATACGCTTCATATTTCATAATCACCACCACGTCTACCTTCCATCTTGCTACTTTCTTTGTCATTTTAGGCTAAATAAATGGAAAGGAGAGTTTACCTGAATAAAAGTCTGGGCAATAACACGAACAATTGCTGGAAGTCGTATGACAAACAAACAACCAAGACGATTAGGAAAGTGATCTTGCAGCAGGGAGGAACAATATTTAATTGTTTGCATGGGGATTCTCAATGGGGATAACCCTTCGCAGTCCACCAACACTGTAATTTGAGGGTTGTCTGCATCAACCAAGTGCAAGACTCCATATTCGACCTGTGATACTGAAGTAAACACAATTTGTTACCATTAAACTAAAGCATGAAAAGTGATAAGCGAAGAATCTAAACTTGCTAACAGAAGGGAGTAGAGAGGGGGAGGGGGGGATTCCTGTCTTAAAATAAAGCAAAAATGAGAATTAATGGCAAGAAAAATACTGCATGTGCAAAATAAAAACGTACTGACTGCCTGAGCAAATCGAGGTCTATCTTGGGATGCCAATGAGCTGCAAGCTAGCCCAAGCCTTACAATGAGGCAAGGTCTGTGCAACAAATCAGATCCATGCCAGAACACCAAATTTGACCACATTTCCAGCTCTTCACCTGAAAGAATTCTGTAACTCTCCCGCCAGCGTATTGTCTTCTTGATTGAGGTAAGGAAGCATGAAAAGTCATTATTAGAAGCTGTGTAAAATCTGTGGAGCTCATCATCATTGATTCTGCATAAACACTACTAAATCATGGTCCGCTGCAACAGGAGAAACCAAGAAATATGCAAGTAAATATGCTATTGCTATCTAATGAGGCAACTCTGACCAAGATTTCAAAACTTGCCTCAAGAAACACAACAATACAAAGTCAAAAATGAGTATACATAGGAATTTGGCATAAATTCAGTAATCATTACTAATGGCTGGATTATCTACTAGTATATCATTGCATAAGTACAAAATTCAGAAGTTGGTGATGTTGAGATGATTATCCAAAGTGATTACATTGAATGTTATTCCCTTAACAAAAATTATTTAACATATTCAACTGTGAAAGGAGACAAAATACAATTGCCAATAAATTATCCAAAAACAGGAGAAAGGAATAGATTTAGATTCTCAACAAAAATTACAAAATGACTATAATTGAATGAACATCTAATAGCCTAGTTTGAAATCGAATTCAGAGACTATCATACCACAGCATTTTTCTGGAATGGCACAATTATGCACATATAATTGAAACCATCAAATACCTTTCTGGCAAACTAATCCCTTGATTTTCCAGCTCTTGATTGAGTTGAGTCAACCAATTTTCATATTCTAAAACTTTAGGAGCTCTCTCAGATTGACTGTGCAAAAGGCAAGAACATATTAGCAGGTACTAAAGAAATAAGCTTGCTATAAGAATTTAAGACAAGAAAATCCCTAAACAATATTCTCAAATTCATCCTGAAGAAGAACATGTAGAACATGAAAAGAACTTTATTCACAAGCTTTAGTCACAGAATGAATTTATTACTTTTGACCCATATGTATAACATATGTAAACACAGACAGACTAAGGCTAGTTTCAATCAGTCCTTCATATTCTTGGCTCAATATACATCAATATCCTACATTACTTTTTGAGAAATATAACAGGTCCCTGGTAACAATTGTTTCAAACATAAAAAGGGACTTTTTTTTTTTTGTTATTGCTCAGGATTGAAATTTTTACTGAAATAACAATATAATGAACTTCACAAATCATTCATGTTGAAGCAAGAGGAATCACATACATACATACATACACATAATTTTAATACAAACAAGTTTAGGAAACACCCCAAAAAGGACAGACCCCAAAATTCATATGTAAATAAAAGGCAAACTTCTCATTATAAAAAGTCTTTCAGTCCATGTGCATGTCAGTGTGCATGTAATTTTATCTAACCAGAATTTTCAAAATGGAAGCCACAAATAAATTAGACTACAAGTTTTTTTATGTTCAAGTTTGTGAGAGGATTCTAGGTAGAAGAGATTATGACAGATTTTGGCATATTGATTTTCCAAATGATATATAAAATAACAAGACTCAGACTCTAAATCCTGCAAACTGCACCAAGTTTGAAATAAGGCACTAAGCTTCGAATCTTTTTCAAGAAAAAAGTCGTAGAAGCTGGTTCAGTGTGGTCCAATCAGTAATTACCTTCCACTTTCCTCTAATTATATATTAGATGTAATATTTGTTAGATTTCATTTTTACTTATATTGCTTTATCAACATTATTTATTGACTTTCAATCTACTTCATTTCAATAACAATAACCCCGTGCATCGCACGGGTACACACACTAGTATTTGTACAAATAAATTTCAACAACAGGGATTTGAATAAAATAATTACAAACTTAGGAACCTGAATGAAACCTGGCAAATATAAAGACAATAATTTGCCATTAATCCTAATATCGTTAAAAAAATTATTACAAAAACAAAAATAGAATTGGCATAACAAATCTGGTTAGGGATGACTCCAAGGTCTGGTATAGTTGTATATATCAATTATTTGTGAAGCTAAATGTAAACCTGCAACTTTATCAATTCCCAAACAGATTAATTTCAATGAAGTGTACATTTGGAAAAGTAACCCTCTGGCAATTATGGGCTGAAAGGTTAACAATAATTCAATAAGAAAATGTTAATTGCTAATCGGGGGGAGAAAAAAAGAAGAAGCAAATGTTAATCTACTCATCACAGTTCTTAAGTGGAAACTTATGGATTTATGATGTTCCAATTCTTAGCTCATAGAGGCAAGTATTCATAATCAGATCATAACAGGGCTACATCGCACAGAGAAAAATAAGCATGAAGCTTCAAATCATATACCTTGTATTCAAATCAGTCTGCACAGGAGACAGTTCCGCAGATACTTCTGAATCATGGGAATCAGTAATACAATCTGAGGTCCCAGCACTGCATTGTGGCTGATCGGTAAAGATTGTTGCAATCGAAAGGACTAGTAATGGTCTTGATAGTGCCTGACAGCAGAGAGATTATTAGCTATCTGTTTCATGAATGTAGCTAAACTTGGGATATTCCAAGGGAAAAAAAATAGAGAAACCCTTGACAGAAAAGAGAGAGTTTCTTAATCAATTTGGTCCTCCTCAGCCTCAATAGTAAACTGGGGATGGGGAAATATCATATGGTACATCTTATGAAAGCTAATGCTGAAATAATACTATAAGCAACGATAGCTTTTAAAAACGTCCCTAGTCCTTACAAGAGAATAGAAATCATTTCTATATAAAAAAAAATGAGGAAGAAGATGAAGAAGAATTGACTTCTGAGAAATTCACTCAATATATATGATGCATCGAAACAATCCACAGAAAGCAACCCCAGACAAAGATCTCCTAGAAGCACACAAGTATAGTTGATATGAGCCAAATTCTAAAACTTTTAAATGATGTTCCTAGATAATTCATTTTTCTAGAAATGATTTTCCTGAGATATTTTGCAGCTTTGAAATGCCATTCAATTAATATCACTATTATTATTTTGTATGAAACCTGAAGATATTTATAATCACAAACCTGCATGCTTTTGACCAAACCCCTGAAAGGTGCCCACCTCTGAATCCATTTAAATGGTGGATAGACAAGGATTTGTAGACCCTGCAGGCCTCGCCACACACATGGGCATCTACTTTTGGAGAACCTCCTCACGGCCTCTAAAGCGGCTACTTTAAGCAAAAAAAATGTGACACGACCCACAGCACTGCTTCCAAAGTCACCGCGGGTAAATGAAACAAGGTGATCAAAATTTCTCTGTGCAAAGCCTTTGGGGCGTGATGCAACCAGCTGTTTCTTGTACGTTTTTTTCCCAGTGATAGCACTGCTTTGTTTAGAATTAGAACTCATGTTCGAGTAAGAATTATCCACCCTGTCTCCCATGTAAACTGAAGGCAGCTCAGTTTCTCTGGCAACAAAAATGTATCTTTCCCTTTCAGATTCAACAATTAACACCAAATGAAACCTCTTCAAAGTGAAACCTATATCTATAAAACAAAACATCATTTTACCCGGGAACGAAATTAATACATGGTCTAATTACAAAGTACAGAACCTACAACTGCGTAATTGCTACTCAACACAAATCCTATACATTAAAATGGAGTCCATGCAAATTCTTAAAATTAAAATGTGAAGCATATTACCAAAAGAATATCTAAATAAGTGAAGTGTGCAGCATACATGCCCAAAACCAAGAAAACCTTCATTGAAATTATATGAATTAGCATTATAATTCTTACACACTCTGCAGTTAAAAATAACTATGACATTAAAACTCGCAACAAATTGATGTATGATTTTTCCGCCAATTTAGAGATGCCAGCAAGAAACAGAGGAAAGAAGCAAATAGAAGTAGTATCTATATGATTGTTTTCGATCCGAAGGTCTTAAACGGTATTCCGATGACGATCAGATTCAAAAGCTGACCTGAAATAATGGCGAAGGATAGATCAGCGTTGTGATATTCCTTCGTCGCCGATTGGATTCCACCAAATGCTACTTTGCTTTGCGAGTTGCAGATCATAGGGGAGGACCGTAACCAAACCTGATTGTCTTCTCAGCCGTTGGGTGGCTACGTGGACGGTGGAGATCCGTTGATGGAGACGTCAATGTCCATCTATATATTTTTTTGTTCTGACAATGTCCATCCTTATGTTGCACAAGGACTGCACACATGTCACATGGAAAGGAAAAAGAATTACATAAACTAAATTCATTAATATTCAATATAATATATATTATTATTTTAAATTTAAAATAATTAGTAAGTGTTTCACGTATTATATAAACTAGTATTCAACGCGTGTGATGCACAGATTTATTATTAAAAAAATATTTAAATTTAAATTTTAATAATATATTTAAATTTAAATATGAAATAGTTACATCTAATAATTACAAATGAACACTATTAGCAATACTGCTTCATTTGAATTTTTTGAAACACTTTCTTATAGACAATATATTTTGTAACAACACAACACTTAAAGTTGTCATCACATATAAGAATCCTAAGTCTTTGTTGAGACTTAACCCTATATACAACAATATATAACTGACCATGAGATAAAACAGACCTTGGTAAATACACACCAACACGTGACAATGTCTGACCTTGACTTTTATTAATGGTCATAGCAATTAAAACAAAGAAAAATTAATGGAAACTGTCTTCGTTGAAACTTTAACGGGGTGAGATTTTCAGATGGAATTAAATTCATTCTATGAATGAATACCTTTGTCCCCAAATGTGTTCCCGTAGTAACGGTTTCTCCAATGACATTAGAACCTAACTAATCAACTATTAATATTTAGTTCCATTGCAAAGATATCAAGATTCGTCATTAGCATAACAATCACTTCAATCTTGAACATCAATTTATGATCATGGAGTCTAGAGCACCTAATATCATTTAAGAATTCAGTTGTCAACAGCTTCAATATCGACTTCCTCATCCACCTTCCATATAATATCAAAACTCAAGTACATCATTTCTTCTCCTAGAAATAATGTCATGACATATTCATTGATGGAGTAAACAACATCCAATGTAGGAGGAAGAATTATTTTATTTTGAAACAATTCTATGTTTTCAAAATTTGATAGCAAATTAGGATAGACAAAGGAAACTATATCTCCAAGTGTATTACCCGTAGACTCCATCAGTAAAGCCTCTGGTATTTCAATATCAGTTTGACCATCAATAATTCATATCAATATTAATATGACATGTAATCTTGTTCAATGTAAATTTAATACTACATATAAATGTAAAATTAAAGTTTTATTTCACCTATCACATTTTAAAATTATTTTAATATAGAAATGAGATATTCATCCATTTAGAGTACTTAGAGTTTAATACGGTGTCTAAAGGAATAAAAAATTACATTCCAATAACAAATAAATTGATAAAAATAATTGGGAATTAATCTTTTTATTAATTTATCATCTAACATGTTTCTTACTTGATATATATATATATATATGATCTTTAATTGTGACCATAATTGTAAATGTTTGACATTAAATCCAACTCATTTATTTTAAGTTAAAGTCCATACGACATTTATTAATTACAAAATAAAAATATGTCATTAGAAAAAATAAATATTGAAAAGAAAAATCACAAAATCATATAAAATGAAGAAAAAATAAAAAAAAAAGAATAGTGTTACACGATCTACAAATATTAACACAAATATTATTTTTAAAATTATATTAACAAATAGATCTATTGACATTTGTTGCACGGGTAACACGATTTTTTAATTTTCATATATAATTTAAATATTATAATAATTATTTTTATAAAATAATGAAATTGCAAGAAAAACACATTAAAATTAAATATATTTATATCTTAAAAAATATTATGTTTTGTAATATTAGATAAATTATATTTTTCGTTCATGTTTTTTCGGTTAACTTTAGATTTTGTCCCTGACTTTTAGAGCTTTTTATTTTATATCCTTATAATTTTAAAACATTGTAATCGTAGATTCATAGTGCCTAACATTGGGTTCTGGGTTATGCTCATTTTTACATATACTACTAAATTTTTATAATAAAATTAATTTATGATATAGTCATATACATTGTAACGACCCAAAAAAATTAATATTTTAAAAAATTGGGAGACGCCACCAATTTTGTTAAATTAGGGAAAATTGGAAACCCTAAAAATGTAATCTTTGAAGATTGATTTGGATTCGGGAATCGATTACGTTTTGGGAAGGGTGGAGACTAAACCCTACAACACCCCTACACGCCCGTTTTATAACGGTTACCCCTAAATTGAATGTGAAAATTAAATGTTTATTTTGCCCTTTTTTATATATTTAATATATACAAAAAATATGACTTATTTGAAAGCACTAAATATACAAAATTAAATTGTAAAAGTAAGAGTTATTTAAAGGAGAGTAAAGTAATTAATATTTTTATAAATTAATAATAATTTCAAATATTAAAGAAAATTAATGATGAAATCTTTACAATCAAGAGATTGAAAGAGAAATAAAGAAAAGATTTACACGAGAATATTTTTAATTTATTATGATATTTACAATAAAAAGGTTGATTTTATATATATTTAAATATACACTAACAATAACAATGAAGTTATATCAAGATGCGATTTGATATATCCAAATTTTATATTTTCGATTCACGTTGATCTCCTATACACACAAATAGAGAGAGACTCACAAATTAATAAAAACCCAATGAATTCAAGAATGTTGGATAAGAGAATAATTCATGAAATTAATCTTCGTAGCAATCATATAGACCCAATAAGAAAAATAAATGAATTATCTTTTCTTTCTCAATAATAAACAAGACAACAATGGGTACACAAGAATAAAGAAAACCACAAGATTTCTAACCAGAGCTTTTAAGCAAAACACTTTATAACTTCTGTTCCTGCTTGCTTCTCTCTTCCTTGCTCACGTGTCTCTCTTACGATGTTACGTTACTTCTTGCTTCTGCCTCTAGTCTTGCAATCTGGTGATTCTCCCTGTTTCTTTCTTTCGTCCCCTACTCTAGGCTCTCAATTTCGATTCTTTTTCCTCCAATCAGATTGTATCCTAAAATAAATTGATTGCAAATAATCCTTCTTTTCCTTCAATCAGAATGTATCCCCAAAATTGATTGCCTGCAATCTATCTTTATCTTCAATCAAATTGTATCCCAAAATAAACTGATTGGAAGTAATCCCTCTCTTTCTTCAATCAAAGTGTATCCTGAAATTGATTCCAATCGATCTTTTTTTTTCTTCAATCAGATTGTATCACCAAAATTAATATTTTGATCAAACAAATCTCTTGATCTGCAATAAAAAGGAGAATTAATTTTCAATCTAACTAAAGGACAAAATCTTAGCATTTTCAGAAAGTGGCTAGGGATTTTTTGAATAAATCAAGTGATGTTAATGGGTATGGGCCATGAACCCAAGCCGAGTAAAAAAGTTTTTGGACTCCATAAAGTTGGACATGATTATCAAAGTCACTCATTTTTTCTCATTTCTTCCTTTTCTGTGAAAAAATAATAATAAAATAAAAAAATGAAAAATGTCCGGTCAAAATCGGGTGTTCACATACATCAATTAGTAGAATGTGAATATCATATTGTTATCATGTTTATAGAAAATAATAACAAATACATCATTAATATAATAAATTTAAAATATATTCACATTTGAGATCTCACAATACAATCATTTCAAAACTATGTAAAAGTATATGGAAAAAACCATTATTAGGAGAGTTAACCCCACAATGATATTGATATTCATGACCGGAGCAGGACTAACTCCTATGGAGGGTATTTATAGTTTATTAAAAAAAATATTTTAAACCTATAATTGAAAAATTTGCTTAACTTTTAAACGTAACATATTAAATATATAATAAATCAAAATACAATATAATAATTTTATTCAAGTAAAAAAATAAAAATAATTATAAATTTTATAATTCTAATTTGAAATTTTGTCCAAAAAAATTATAATCAAGACATCATAAAAGTAATTATAAATTTAAATTATATTGGTATTTGAGATCTCTCATCTTAGTCACCTAAAACCTATATAAAATGTATGGGGATAAAACCATTGTTGGAAGAGTTGGTCTCACCATTATATGGATGTGCATTGAAGGAACATGATTGTCTTATGTAGAGAGTACTTGATGGCATAAAAAAATCACTTTATTGAAGTGAGAATAAAAAAATCTAAAAAAAATTATGAATAACGAATGTGAGAAAATGTGACATATGTACTGAGCGAAAAAATTTAATATAGAGTAGATAGAATAAATAAGAGAGATAATAAGTGAAAACATTAATGAATAAAATAGAGAGATAATTATTTTAATATAATAAAAAATGAAAATGAAAATTTGATAAAAAATAAAAAGAACAATAGAAGAAAACGACTAGAGAATGATTGCCTAACATGGAAGATAGTTGTATGGTTCGTAAAATAATCACTTTATTGTATTGCTAATAAAAAAAATTAAAGAAACACAAGTGAGAAAATATGATAACAAAAAAATTAAAGTGTGATAAAAAAGAAAAAAAAGAAAATAGCATGAGCAGGAATGTCTCCCGTGAACGATACCCGTGATTTATAAAAAAATCACATTTGTAATGAAATAGATTAATGAGATCAAATAATGAGAGAAAATATATTAATATAATGACAAAAAATAGAAAATTAAAAGTGAGATAAATAGAAATTTTAATATATATTAAATAGATAAATAGAATAGATGAGTGGGATAATAAATGAAAACATTAATGAATTAAATAGAAAGATAAATGAGATATTGAAATATCATGTTAAAAATAATGTAAATCAACACATTTATTGTATTTCTTAATGTGAGTTTTTATATAATGAAACAGGTAAATAGGAATAAATAATGAGAGAAATTATTTTAATATAATAATAAAAAGAAAATTAAAGTATGAAAAAAAAAGAAAAAAATGTAGGATCAAAACTGTTTTACGTGAAGGATACCCATGGTCTATAAAATATCACTTTTATAATGAAACAAAATAATATGAACGAATGATAAGAGAAATTGTATTAATATAATAATAAAAATAATAAATGAAATTGTGAAAAGAAAAAAAAAACAAAAAAAAACAATAGGAGCAAGACTGCCTCCCTTGAAGAATAAATGTGGTTTATGAAAAAATAACTTTATAAAAAAGAGAATAAAATTTTTGAAAAGATGAAAAAAGGTTTTTATATAATGAAACAGATAAATAGGAATAAATAATGAGAGAAATTATTTTAATATAATAATAAAAATTAAAGTTTGAAAAAAAAGAAAAAAATATAGGATCAAAACTGCTTCATGTGAAGGATACTCATGATTTATAAAATATCACTTTTATAATGAAACGAAATAATATGAACGAATAATAAGAGAAAATATTTTAATATAATAATAAAAAATGAAATTGTGAAAAGAAACAAAAACAAAAAGAAAGAAAAAACAATAGGAGCAAGATTGTCTCCCGTAAAGGATAAATGTGGTCTATAAAAAAATAACTTTATAAAAAAGAGAATAAAAAATTTTAAAACAATGAAAAAAAGTTTTTATATAATGAAACAGATAAATAAGAATAAATAATGAGAAAAATTATTTTAATATAATAATAAAAAGAAAATTAAAGTATGAAAAAAGAAAAAAAAATTAAGGATCAAAACTGCTTCACGCGAAGGATACTCATGGTTTATAAAATATCACTTTTATAATAAAACAAAATAATATTAATGAAACAAAATAATATGAACGAATAATAAGAGAAAATACTTTAATATATAATTAAAAATGAAATTGTGAAAAGAAACAAAAAAGAAAAAGAAAAAGAAAACAATTGGAGTAAGACTGCTTCTCGTGAAGGATAATTTGGTTTATAAAAAAATAACTTTATAGAAAAGAGAATAAAAAATTTTGAAAAAATGAAAAAAGGTACGTACATGTTAATAAGACTCTATCGTAAAAGGTACATGTAATTTATAAAGTCATTACCAACAACGTATATGAATCGGTCCAACGTAAATGTACAACTCGATAAAAAGTCATTGTTAAAAAAGTCAATGACTCACAATTGACTTTTACCCAATAAAAAAATAAAGCCCCCAATGAATTATAAGTAAAAAACTACTCCTATATAATATTATAGATTTGGGCCCATAATGCAAACACAATGGCCCAAATGGTGATAAAAAAATTCCAACTTAAATGAACAGTGATTAAATAACTCCCACTATGTAATAGTATAGATATGGGGATAGACACTAAAGTTATTGCTCACGTGGGTACGGGGACGGACACTGTGGTACCTTGCCCAGAGGGTACCCATTGTCATCCCTAGTTCAAAATATTTAGTGAAAATGCCCAACTAAAGTCATTGAATGACCCATCTAGTATCTTAACCATAACAAAAAAAAAAAAAAAACTGAATGAACGGTAACTTTTCTACTTCACAAATATAATAGTATAGATATTTTTAAATTTCAATAAAATTGTAAAATATCAAAATAAAAATAAAAAATATTTTAAAAATTTTAAAGATTATGATATTATGGATAGGTAATTTATATAAATTTTGAGACATATAGGATATGTATATTTTTGAAAAATTTTAATTCTTTCATCTTGTAATTTATATTATTTAAATTTTAATTAAATCAACTATGTCCACTTTTAAATATTAAATTTTTAATTAATTATTGTAATAATTTTTAATTAACTGCTTTATTTATTAATGTGATTTTTGTTTAGATATTGTACTCTCCTGGCCTGGAGACTCCCTTTGAGCCACTCAAAGTGAGCTTAAGGTTTAAGGGCTTTGAGTACAAGGTCAACTATGAGGCAACATCTGACATGAAGATACGTGAATAACACATCAAGGGAAGATGATTATGAGTGAGTGCATATGAGACTAGCAGGAAATGAGAAAGTGGAGATAAATGACATATAAGCAGCAATAATCGACTTAACAAGACATTTCGCCAATCATATAGACTAAGCTTGGGGCTAGAGGTTATCCCCCATTAGATATCAACGATTTCCGGTCGACATATGTTTGAGAATAGAAATCCTGTATTAGAAAAAATGATTTTTGCAAATAATATTATTTTTATATTCTATCAAAATTGCTTTTGAGGTGTACAATTATTAAAATGGGCTTAAACTCATTTTTATATAGATTTTCTATATCATAATTAACTTTTTTTTAATATAAACATTAATATTTTAAATATCTGTGTACATTTAGCTATTGTTATAGATGTTGGCACCATCTTTATTAGAGTATTAGTTAATTCTATTAATCTGTATAAGCTTTTAGCTTTGTATCAGTTAGCAGTTAGTTTTAGATTTCTGTTTTAGTTTGTGGTTTGTTAGCTTTCTGTTTTTAGTTAATCTGTTTTAGCAGTTAGTTGGTTTGTTTGTTGTAGCTTTTTTAGGTGTTATATATATCTTTGTATCAATCTCTCTTTCAATACACAGAAGCATATTCAGAAAACTATAGTTCATATTCTCTTCTCTTTCTCTCTTTCTTTTCCATTTTATGGTATCAGAGCTCCCATCCAGAGAGCTCTCTGCTGCGCCTACTCAACATGGTAGAAGAAGTCAGAAAGGAAGAAGAAACATCACCAATCATCAAAGGAGATGAATCACAGAATCCTTACTACCTGCATGTTGGTGAAAATCCAGGAGCCATCATCTCCAGTCCCTCTCTTAATGGCAGCAATTATCATGCTTGGAGTAGGGCGATGATGAGAGCTCTTCTCTCCAAGAACAAATTCCAGTTTGTAGATGGAACCATCAAAGAACCAATTCTCACTGATCCCTTGCGCAATTCTTGGGTAAGATGTAATACCACTGTCATTTCTTGGATAACTAGGACTCTTTCCACACAAATTGCTCAGAGCATTGTCTACATTGACAATGCCCAAGACCTTTGGAATGATCTGAAGGAAAGATTTTCCAAGGGAGATCATTTTCGAGTTTCAGATCTCCTACAAGATATTCACTCAATCAAACAAGGTGAAAGAAATATCTCTACCTATTTTACTGATTTAAAAATTTTAATGGAGGAACTGGACACCTTGAGGCCAATTCCTTCATGTTCTTGTACTATCAAATGTTCATGTGAATTAGTCAACACCATCAAGAAGTATAAGGAGAACGAGTATGTCATATGCTTCCTGAAGGGACTCAATGACCAATACAATTCGATCAAAAGTCAGATTTTAATCATGGAGCCACTGCCAAGCATCAACAGGACTTTTTCCATGGTCATACAATAAGAAAGGCAAGTCAGTGGATCATCAGTTCAAGAATCTAGCCTCATTGCTAATTTCACAAATCCAAGAAATACTTTTGGGGGAAAACCAGCTGCAAGAAGAGGAAGAGGAAGATCAAATTTTAGGAATTACACAAGTACCAGCCAGAAAGTGTGTTCTTTCTGTGGAAAAGAAGGTCACACCATTGAGACATGTTACTTTAAACATGGATTTCCACCCAACTTCAAGTTCAGAAGCAAGAGTACCAATGTTGCTGTAAACTCTGCTAGTTCAACTGGTTCCAATAATACAAATGCTGGTAAGACACCAAATAAGGATCAAAATGAATCCCAAAACAATCTCACCAATGAACAATATAATCAACTCATGGAGCTGCTCAGAAAATCCAATTCTGGTGAAAATCTGCACACCATCAGCCAGTTCCAACAAGAACGAGGTAAAATCCTTTCAACTCAACAAGAATCCAAATGGAACACAAGCATTTGGATTCTTGATAGTGGTGCTACTGACCATGTCAGTCAAGATCTGTCTCATTTTATTACCTACAAAAACATAGATCCTATTAAGGTGAAGCTTCCTAATGGAACCATTGCCCAAGGCAAAGTTGCTGGGACTGTTGCCTTTTCTAACAAATTTTATCTTCATGATGTTCTTTTAATACCTGAATTTAACTCCAACCTTATTTCCATCAAAAGATTAACTGATTCCCTAGACTGTAAGCTTACTTTTGATAAATTTTCATGTCTTATACATGACCTCAATACTCAGGAGATGATTGGTCTTGCTAAGACTCAAAGCAACCTCTACATTCTGTAACATCCTAAATTTTATTAGGATAAATATTAATTAAATTAAATAGATTAATTAAGGAAATAATTAATTTAATGGGAAATAAATAATAGGAGTGTTATTATTATTAGTTTTGTTTCGTAAAGGTAATTTTAATTGAAAATAGAATAAGGGGGTGAGAGTGGGCCCAAGCCCAATTAGTTATCTCTGTAAGGAGGGGTAACAGAGCACCCTAATCCTTATTCGTATCATTCGTCAGTAAGCGAAACGCTAAGGAGGGGAGAAACGGAGTCTCAAGAGAGAGCTGCTGTGGAGTGAACGCCAAGAATCCAAGAAATGACTTCCTTGCTGTGATCAAGCTTCACTTAAGGTACGGTGGGGGAGAGGGAATTGTCTGTATATGCATGTAGGGATGTGTGGGTAGTAATCTAAGAGCATAATTTCGAATTGATGAATGTATGACTTAGAACGATGATATAATCTGTTGATTGATGATTGATTGTATGTAAATTGAAGAGTACTGGATGAGATTAAACATGATATTGAGAATAATGGAAAAAAGGGTGATTAGGGATTGAGAAATTGGGGATTTTGATGAATTGATGGTATAATCTGTAATTGATTGTTGATTTACGGAGTATTGGATGCTAATAATGATTATGTATGACGATTAGACGTAAAAGATTGATTAGGGATTTATTGGATGAGTTTAGAGAGGTTTGAAATCGTGAACTCTACGATCTGCGTCGCGGGTAATCGATTACCAGGAGTGGTAATCGATTACCAGAGTGTTCTGGGCAACCCAGAAGCACTGTTGGCTTGCTGGTAATCGATTACGGGGGTGCTGTAATCGATTACCAGAGAGTTTGTCTGTGGGTAATCGATTACAGGGGTGCTGTAATCGATTACCAGAGAGTCTGCTTGCGGGTAATCGATTACAAGGGGGTTGTAATCGATTACCAGAGACCTTGTTTGCGGGTAATCGATTACTAGAGGTTGGTAATCGATTACCAGAGTGGATTTTGAGATTCTAACTGTTTGATGATGATTGATGTTGTTTGAGAGTACTTTATAATGAGTATGGTGTTGATGATTAATGATGTTTGATGAGGATTGCGATGCTTATGATGATGAATAATGATGATATTTGATGATGAGTGTGATGATGTATTCTGATGATAATTGATGATGAGTGTGATGATGATAATGATGTCAGTGTATATCACCTTATTATGATGATGTTTAATGATGAGCATATTGATGTATGATGATGATGATAAGTGTATACCACCTTATTATGATGATGTTTGATGATGAGCATGAGGATGTATGATGATGATGTTAATAGTGTAAATCACTTTATAATGATGATGTTTGATGATGAGCATGTTAATGCATGATAATGATGATTTATGATGATGGTGTATATCACCTTTTGATGATGATGTTATCTAAGTTGTGCGGGCCCATAGAGGGGGTACAACTTAGGAGAGATGCGTTGAGCATATGTGATGAGACTTGAATTGTGCGGGCCCATAGAGGGGGTACAATTCGGGAGGTGAACTGAGTTGTGCGGGCCCATAGAGGGGGTAAAACTCAGGGGATCAAGATGGGGCGTTCGATGCACGGGCCCATAGAGGGGGTGCAACCTAGGAGTGATTGTACGGGCCCATAGAGGGGGTACAACCTAGGGTCGAATGTCGTTGTGCGGGCCCATAGAAGGGGTACAACCTATCGGATAGTGTGTGGTAACACCGGTAGACCACCTTGGTACTAACTAGAGTGATTGACGAGGTGCACCCATTATGTGGAGTTCCAAGTCATGATCTTTGGGTAGACGATGAGAGTAGTATTGGTGTGTGATATTTCATGATGAAATGGTGTTATTAAATGATGTTATGAATATTGATGATGATGAGTATTATGTGTGAGAATAGAATATATGATTAATTGGGTGAATAATGGTATGAGAACTATATGATGATATATGAATGAGGTTATGATGATGATGAGCTTGATGAATGTATAAAGGATATATTTATGTGTTATGAATAGGAATGATAGTATGGCATGTATATGTTGATATAGATGATTAAATATATGTTGAGTTTTAGTTGATATAGGTAGTATTCTTTTTCCTCACCGTATTCTGTGGATATATTTTACAGGTGTTGAGGAGGACACGACTGGTGTCGACTATGATTGAAAGGGTATGCTCTGATAGATGTGACATCAGGGTGTATTCGAGATGTTTTAATATGTTTCTAGATTATGAGTATTTTTGTGAACTTTTAGATGTCTTGTATGGCAGTAGGCTATTAGTAGTTTTTATGTAAGAGTATTGGCGATTTCGCTGCTTTATATTTGAATTATATTTGAAATTTTAATTTCTTTTAATAAAGTCATTTTCGAACTATGAGATATTATAAGAGTGATTGTGAACCTTTTTACCTAACGTGGGACTTTCCCTTTTCTAAACTGCAATTTCTTAATTATATAAGAGTATGGGGTAGAAGGGTGTCACACATTCTCTATAAACCAAGCCTTTCAAGGACCCAAGCCATTGATATAAATGTTCCTCTTGTTAATTCTTCCAAGAACCTTGTTCATTCTTTTGATCTTTGGCATTTCAGATTAGGACACCCTTCTAGTACTGTTTTTGATCAAATAAATAGTCACTTTCCTTATGTGAAATCTCATTCTAATAATGTTTGTGAACATTGTCATTTTGCCAAGCAATCCAGATTACCTTATCCTGTTAGCTTGACTAATTCAGATTCTTGTTTTGATTTAGTCCACATGGACATTTGGGGACCTATCCCTATTACATCTATACATGGACATAGATATTTTCTTACTGTTATTGATGATTTTAGTAGATATACTTGGACTTTTCTTATGAAGTCTAAGGCTGAAACTAGGACCCTAATCCAGAATTTTTATGCTATGGTCTGCACTCAGTTTAATAAAAGTATTAAAGTAATTAGAAGTGATAATGGATTAGAATTTGCCATGACAAAATTTTATAACACAAATGGAATTTTACATCAAACTTCATGCATTGAAACACCACAACAAAATGCTATTGTTGAAAGAAAGCACAGGCATATTCTAAATGTTGCTAGGTCTTTACTTTTCCATTCTTATCTACCTAAAATCTACTGGACATATGCCATTAATCATGATGTTCATCTCATAAATAAGATGCCGACCAAAGTTTTAAAAGGAAAATCCCCTTTTGAAATCATGAATAATAAGCCACCAACATATTTAGAATTGAGAGTCTTTGGTTGCCTCTGCTTTGCTTCTACCCTTGTTCACAATAGAAATAAGCTTGATCCCAGGGCAAGGAAATATGTGTTTTTAGGAGTTAAGCCAGGAACCAAAGGATATGTTGTTCTTGACTTATGCACTAGAGAGATTTTCACATCCAGGAGTGTTGTGTTTTATGAGCATGTTTTTCCCTATCTGTCTAATAACAATGACAAAGAAAATCAAACTACTCAAGATACCCTTGAAAATGTTGATTTGATCACTTATGATGATAACAATCCTTCTAACAGACTTATCCCTGATAGTTCCAACACTACTGAAACAACAACTGATCCTACACATGCTATACCAGATTCTGCCTCTCATCCACAATCCTCTTCAGCACCAGCTGCTTTACCTGCAGAATCTGATTCTTTGCCTCAAGATTCTTCTACTCAAATTCAACTCAGAAGGTCCACTAGAGAAAAGCATCTCCCAACTTATCTCACTGACTACCATTGCAATCTACTAGCTCAACACCATTCTGCTACTTCACCTACTGTTAGATACCCTTTATCTTCTACTTTATCATATCATTCTTTATCTCCTGATTATCTTCATTTCACTCTCTCTATCACTACTAACACTGAACCCAAAAATTATGCTCAAGCTGTTAAATCCCCCCATTGGGTGAAAGCTATGCAGAATGAATTACATGCTTTGCAATCTAATCATACTTGGACTCTTGTTGAACTTCCATATGGTAAAACAACTATTGGATCAAAATGGGTATATAAGATAAAATATAATTCTGATGGTTCCTTAGAAAGATACAAAGCCAGAGTTGTGGCAAAAGGGTATAATCAAATTGAAGGATTAGCTTTTTTGATACTTTTGCTCGAGTTGCAAAATTGACAACTGTTAGACTTTTACTTGCTGTTGCTTCTAGTCAAAACTGGTTTCTTCATCAATTAGACATTAATAATGCCTTTTTGCATGGAGATTTTATGGAGGAAGTTTATATGCAACCTCCACAGGGCCTTATCTGTCCTAAACCCAACCTTGTTTGTAAACTTCATAAGTCTATTTATGGTCTTAAACAAGCTGGTAGGCAATGATTTGCTAAACTTTCTGGTTTTCTCTTAACTCTTGGTTACAAACAATCTGCTCATGACCATTCCCTTTTTCTTAAACATTCTCAGTCTAAACTAACTGTCCTTTTAGTCTATGTTGATGATATTATCCTGGCAGGTACTAATCAAGATGAAATTGCCTCGGTCAAGCAACACCTCCACCATCATTTTAAAATCAAGGACTTGGGTCATTTAAGATATTTTCTTGGCTTGGAAATTGCCAGATCCCATCTTGGCATAACTCTATCTCAAAGAAAATATACACTAGATCTACTTTCTGATTTTGGTCTTCTTGCAGGCAAACCTGCCCCTACCAATGGTTCGATCTTGTCAACTCTATCAGGAAGACAGTGCTCCTTACCATGATGTTGCTAGCTATAGAAGATTGGTTGGCAGACTCTTATGTCTCACAACCACCAGACCAGACATTTCCTATGCTGTTCAACAACTCAGCCAATTCATGGCTTGCCCAACTGTTCTACACTACAAAGCTGCCACCCGTGTCTTGAGATACCTTAAGGGTTCTCCTGGTCAAGGAATTTTCTACCCTTGCACCTCCAGTCTTCAACTAAAGGGATTCAGTGACTCTGATTGGGGCAGCTGTCGTGACACCAGAAAGTCCATCACTGGTTATTGCATTTATTTGGGAGATTCCCTAATTAGTTGGAAATCAAAGAAACAAAATACTGTTTCCAGGTCTTCTTCTGAGGCTAAATACCATGCCTTAGCCATGACTGTTTGTGAGCTACAATGGCTCACATATTTGTTACAGGATCTCTGCCTTCCCTTTGTTACTCCTGCTTTGCTCTATTGTGACAGTGAATCCGCGCGCCACATTGCAGCCAATGCTGTCTTCCATGAAAGGACTAAGCATTTGGAAATTGATTGTCACCTTGTTAGGGAAAAATTACAAGCTAAATTGTTTCATCTTCTTCCCATCTCTAGCAAAGAACAACATGCTGATCTTTTTACCAAGCCTTTGGATCCAACTCCTTTTCTGCATCTTTTGTCCAAGCTGGGAGTTCTTAACATTTACTCTCCAGCTTGAGGGGGGGTATTAGAGTATTAGTTAATTCTATTAATCTGTATCAGCTTTTAGCTTTGTATCAGTTAGCAGTTAGTTTTAGCTTGTGGTTTGTTAGCTTTCTATTTTTAGTTAATTTGTTTTAGCAGTTAGTTGGTTTGTTTGTTGTAGCTTTTTTAGGTGTTATATATATATATATATATATCTTTGTATCAATCTCTCTTTCAATACACAGAAGCATATTCAGAAAACTATAGTTCATATTCTCTTCTCTTTCTCTCTTTCTTTTCCATTTTAATCTTTGAGGAGAAAATTATTTTTTAATAACATTATTATAGCTCTCTTTGACTTTATATTAGTATTGATCAATATTTATTTTTTTAATATTTTTCTGTTAGCTCTTGAAAATATGTGAGAGTAACAAATCAATGATTTGTGATTTGTCTAACATGCAACCAATGCATGCAAACTTCTCCCGATTTTTGCTTGTAGGAGGCACAAATGACCACCATGGAAAAGATCAATTCTAGGCTTAAGTAGAAGCAAGTTTGTTTCTTGCAAAATCATAGTTTGATACAAAAATTAATTCTGCACTTAAACATCCGAACATGATTAAATTTAATTATGCACGCAAAGAACATTGGAGGATGTAATTTAAAATCAATTCTGTCAAATTGATTTTACATTGTGCCTATGTGAAAAACAAACAGGGACTAAATCAATTATATAACACTTTGTTTTTTGGTCGAAAATCAATTATGCAACACAAAAGTGGTTCCTAACACATGAATCTATTGATGAGTGTTCTTCCCGGATGTTCTGTTTCTTAAATTTGGGTTTAGGGCTTCGACCATTTGATTTATATATGCATGAATCTATGTCTTAAAAGTATGAAAACGCTTTTTTTGGTTATGTTGGAATAACATTTTTTGGTAGTCGAAAATCGAACAACTCACAAAGTTTCCTTGAAGCCAACATAGTTACATAATATCTTCAAAGCGGTTGAGTGGTGAAGATCTCCTAATGCGCGTATGCTAACCCAATTGAATACTTGTTGAGGAGGCGCTTTTTTTCGTTAGAGATGAGCATAGGTAGAGTGCTCGTGTATCATTTCATTGGTATTCATTTCCATATCTATGGTTTGAAAAAAATATTTGTATTTAGATCATTACTCATACGAGAAATAAATTTAAGGGTAAAATATGTTTTTAGTTATATAAAATTAGCGAATTTTATATTTGATCTCTATTTTTTTTATTAAAATCATCCTCCCAAATTTTTTTTCTTGCAAATGATTTTTCTCCTCCAAAAGTATGCTTTCCTTGATGACTTGGCACGTTCTCTCTCCTAATTGTGCATCATGTGTTCTATTACTAATCCTAGTTGGCTTAAACCTATTTTTATTTAAGGTTGTGAACTACCAAGCAATAGCGATGGACTGCTACCAAGCTGAAAGGAAACTCCTACAGCACCATGAAGGTGCCATTTCCTCTTTCAACTGAGTCATATTCTGATTCAGTAGTTTGAGGCAGTGTTTCAACATATGAATTTGCTGCCAAAGAAGTGGGAATTCAAAAAACTGCCCTATGTATTAAAAATTACTTTTAATAAATGGTTTTAAAATTTTTAATATTATTTATATCTTAATAAGGTTACATAAAATTCAGCTAATACTAAAGAATACATTTAATACTTGATCCATCAAAGAGCATACACCTCTTGTAATTTTTTTAAAAAAAATTAAATTTAACAAGTGAGGACGTGCATGAACTCCACGTGCGACTCCTCTTGAATTGCCACATTCATGATCACCATTGAAAATGGACTCCCTCTACCCATGAAGGCTTGGAGGATCAAAACATCGAGTGAGGGTGTGAATGTGAATTGTATTATGAATGGCGTTAAATCTATGCCAAGTCTTTGATTTGTTGTTTGTCGCTTAGACGAGTCCACAGGTTATATCTTTCGTGTCCATTTTACAATTTACAAATTAAGGTAACGTTTGCTAGTGTTATTGATTGATTTTCAATCACGAAACCGCCTTAGATGGGGAGAGTTGGAAAGCAGATACAACTATCACTTTCACTCATATGCGGCAGCACAAGACCAATTATCTAACCGGTGCGGTCCACACCGCTCGATCCAGTTAAGAAAGACCACACCGTTGGGGTTTGTCTTATTTACCCAGACATTGATGCTGCGTACAAGGTATGATCTGTCGTTAATTACATAAAGAATTAATGCTTTAAAATAAGTAATTACATTTTGGAATTGATGGATCGGAGGGCGCGGGAGAACGGAGCCGTACAAGTGAGCGAGACTGAGCTAAAGGAGTGGGGCCAGAAGGTTGGATACATCAAAGATATTGTCCATCGTCCAAAACACCTTTAGGAGGACATAACAGCAATTAGCAAAAGATGCTGCCATGTTTATGTTTCTGTTTACGTATATAAACATCATTTCCAGGTGTATTTTTGGTGGACAACAATGAACAAAATTGCCAACTACAGACTGCAATAAATGATTTTTCACATTACACCGCGACAACACTTGACAATAAAGAATTTAACTTAACCAGTATGTACATCCTACAGATATGATACCCTCTTTTAGTTCCGATAAGAAAAAGACAGTCCATAACATTTTACTATTTCAGTCATTGTTTTCTAACCAATTTAACATAAATGTTTTGCTCAACATATAAGGCATCAATATCATAAGAACTAGGTGGTACTTTCTCAGACACTTCTCCTGCGGCGAAATTTTTACTTGCCACTCAACATAATGTCCTAATTCTAGACAACGGTTTATTTAAATTGTGTCCAAATGAACCGTAATAAAGTCAGGAAAATATGAATTCTTAGTTTGAGTGTTTGAGATTAAACAAGGGCTAACGGCCAAATTTAACATTTCTCGCGTTGTAAAAAATAATTCAACCAATGAGAACTCAACCTCTTGAGAGCTTGAACCGCACACAATGCAGAATCAGAAATCACAATATTCAGCAAAAAGACCAAACATAGCACCTAAACTCAAAATTAAAGAAAAAGGTTATGCAAATGAACAAAGTAAATTTCCAATAAACTAGTCAAACCACTGGCCAAAACACCTAGAATACAGTTTGTTTCCAAGTCATGACAAATGCCAAGCAGTATAAGGAATGTGAACAACTTCCAATGCCATTCTTACAGGGGCCAACATTAATAGGAGAACCAATCCATTACACATAAGTCCTCCGGTTCACATAAGCAAAAGATCAGGGGCAGGCGACGAATCACAATATTTCTTGTGACTTCCTTACACATCGGCTAACCTTTTTCTTGAACTCATCTCTTTTATCTCGCCACTCCTTCTGCAACATGAGATTATATAGGTCTCAGAACAAACGCAAGAACTTTCAGACTATCTTATCTATAAAGGATGACAATGCACAAAAGACTACCAAGACTGAAGCACTATACAGACCCACACAAGCCATTTCAACCAATGACGATATTAGGAACGGCAGTGTGAATTTTTAGAAAACAGGGATTCCCAGAATAAAATAATTACGGGGTTATATGTTGGGATTGTATAGTTTCCAAACAATGACACATACATTATATGCTAGCTTTTACAGAGTCAAAAGGGATATCAAGGAAAGACATCTGAATAAGTAAGAAACAAAGCTTGAAAATTGCTTGAAGCTGATATCTCATCAAAATGAATACTTTCTCTGCAGGAACTCATTATTAATGCAGAAGACATAACAATTACATCCTAAACTATATCTGTGCTTTACAAGTTAAACTACCAAATTCAGGATTTTGCTTAGACCAGAGCAATTAGAGTAATGACTACCATGTTAAATATAATATTTTGCCACTGTATTTAGCTACTCGTGGAAATTATCCATACTAAAGAAGAAACTCTTTCTCTTGTTCATTTCAATTTACAAATTGGAGAAGTATTATACAAGCCCATGGCATTAAGCAATTTAATATCTCAGCATCACAATACACACCACATACAACCACTAGCAATCAGCTCATGTTATTCAGGGACATACATCAAAATTTGACAATATCCTTATTGAAATAATTAAGAGCATATACAGGATCAAAACAAACTAGAGGCAAATAATTTACAGTCAGATAAAAACATTGACTACAATAAACAATCCATTATACAGTTAAATCAATGATAATTTTTCCAGTATCTTGTGACAAAGTCTGGTCTGCATTTTCTTCTCTGGGATACAAGTACCATATGACAGGTAGTTTGCAGTAAAACAATCAAGTAATTAAGAAAAAAAATGATCAAACTTACAGCGGCTTCAACATTTGCAGGAGATTCATCATTAGGACTGGAAAGCATCGATATGATACTCAATACTATACTCTCTACCTGCAAGATGAAATGTATAATAACTTATTAATATGTAGGATTCAAATAGCTTATAGCCTCAGAAGTAGCAAGCATATATCAATTTGGTGGACAAGCAAAGCAAGTGGCATACCATCTCATAAGGACATCCAGCAAGGTTATTAATGGCAAACCAACCTTGAAATTTTCAACACTCCAAATTAGTTTCAAGACATTAAACATTTTAAAGCTATTTCTATGTGATATATTGTGCTGGAAATCTCTTGATTCAACCTTAGTCTTTTACTTCATAGCTCTTCAAGCCTTTGCAAACTTGAAAAACACAAATAACTAATGAGCCTTTCATTCTGCCTATATCTAGAGACTAATGACAAATATGACAGACATAACTCAACATGAGGGTTTGTGTTAAGCAAATTGGACTTGGAGATCCGTTATTTATCAAGGGCAATCCCTGAAGAGGGTGTATTTAAATCCCGTAGATTAAAGGAAGAATGAATGAGCTACAGTTAGGTTTGGGTGCTGGTTTCAAGATCCTATATCCCGCAGGTCTTTCCGGCCTTTATATAATGTGTTCTACGGCTAGCAAGTTAAAAGCCAATATCTAATATCTTTTCCGGCAACCTAAATGGAAGTTGTCATTGTTTGACCGTTGTCTTATGGACATGGTTGGTTTGTCCAATCTATTCCGTGGAGTTGATCGGTTGGTGTTCCCATTGCCTTACCATTTCCATTATCCTTACTCTCCGCAACCCAAGGCTTTCACTTGGAGTGGAACCTTCATGGCCTTTCCTCTATCTTTCTACTTCCAAGGAAGTGTGGCATCTTCCGCTCCTAGCAATCCTGCTTACTCCAACCAAGTTTGCTATTAGACTAAGGGATCATGGCTCATTATGGCTTGTCAGAATGAATGACTGTACAGGTATTTCGTCTTCAAGAGTACCACTGGATGTTCCATGCAGTACTGCATAACTATACGAGAATCATATTTCCATAGTACCCCAAGTGTATTGGTAGACTGAAATGGAGTAGTAACTTGGTAATATTTTCTTTTCTTTGGAAAAGTATAGTGTTAATAGCTCCATGTGTAGAGCCATTAACGTTATACTACACTAATCTCCAACCTTAAGAGTAGTATATTGGAATTTGTATTATGTAGTTTATCTATTTATGGAACAAAAACATAGAGTACTTTCTTACAGTATCTTCAACTTCAAGTTACACATTATTTGACAATTGATTTTCGCTTTTGTATGGAAGTGGAGAAAAAATAATAAATTTGAAAAAGGAAAGAAAGAAAATGAAGAGAAGACTAAATGAAAAAAAGGGATGATTGTATATTTTGTTTGGAGGGAGAAAAAATGAAAGAAATAAATATAAAAATTTCTCTCCACTTTTTGAATAGATGGAAAAGTGAGAAGAAAATAGGTTTTGTTCAAAAAGAGACATTAAAGCCCTTAATAACACGTCAATGGGAGGTATTAAAAGGTATAAATAATTGATTACAAGAGTTGATAATTGACTACCTGAGTTACAGAACTGCATGTATAGTATGCTAAAGAACTAATAATCAATTACTGTTTAACTTAACGAATTAATTAATTCATTTTCCCCATCATAAACCAACTTTTCCACTGACCCGTGAACCCAAACCACCACTTTCTCATTTCCCTCCTTCCACCCCAGCAAATGCTAAAGAACAAATAATCAATTACTGTTTAACTTAACCAATTAATTAATTCATATTCCCCATCATAAACCAACTTTTCCACTGACCCGTGAACACAAACCCCCACTTTCTCATTTCCCTCCTTCCACCCCAGCAATTACTGTTTAACTTAACCAATTAATTAGTTCATTTCCCCATCATAAACCAACTTTTCCACTGACCCGTGAACCCAAACCCCCACTTTCTCATTTCCCTCCTTCCACCCCAGCAAATGCTACCCCTCCACCATTCAAAGACCCCGTGGGCTGCTTGAACATCCTCATTGAGTTGATATCCTGTTCCAGTGGGGCAAGCATGGCTGCAAGGTCATTTTTGGCCTCTTCATCAGCAAGTTCCTCGTTTCTATTCCATACGCATCAAAGCAAGTCCTTTGATGCTATTCTATATGCTGCCAAATACATAGTAATCTTGGGTTTTGGAATGAAATGGAGGGGGAGAGAAATGTAAATGGAAGGGGAAGAGAATGGGAATGGGACATTTTTTTGTAGTGCCACGACGAAAATTTCTGAGTGGTGCCCACTCTGATTTTCTTCTTTCTCTTCAATTTTCTATCCCTTCCAAAGCAATGGAAAAACATGTTTTCTCTCCAAAATCAGTCCTCCCATTTCCTTTCCTCCTTTTTTCCAACCAAACAATCGCAAGCTTAGGGTGTGCATTTTTTATTTTGTTCTGCCTACTACTTGATAGTTGATACACACACAAAGCAACAGTTTCGGGAAAGAGAAGAGGAAGAAAGAATAGAAAAAGAAGGTTAAGTGAGAGAAGGGGACTCAAGAAAGAAAACTATCTAGAACAGAGGAAAAAATTAAACATATAGAATAATCATTTTTGTTCTGTCTAATCATTCATTTTTTAACAAATCAAACACACTCAATAACAAATCAAGTGTGGGAAGGACGGTTTAATGTTTTAACTTGATTATTAAACAAGGGAAAATGGATTTGGAGGTATCAAAGATAAACCACACCAATCTCAAATTTGCACCACTATGTTTGCGAGTTGAGTTTTGGAAGGAAAGGGAGGGGAGGGGAGGGGAGGGTTGGGTTTATTAGAAGCCTTTTTCCCCTTTTATGTTTGGGAGTTTGATTCTCACAAATGCATTTCACAAAGTCTTCCTCTCCCCTACTCCCCCTCCATTTCCCCTCCAATCTTATCCTTCCCCTCCCTTTTAAACTCACATAAGTTAATTTTTAGTAAGCAATATTAAAGCCAGGCCATGGGTTTAATAATGAAGAGTGAAATTCTTATTATACAAAATGAAACTTCCCACAATCCACATTTTCATGTGATGTATAAAAAAATAAATAACTAAATAAAACTAAGCTTGTGGCTTTATATTTTCACTTACTGTATGAACAGGTGTCCAGCGCTCACTAGCAAGCTCGTAACCATTTGGATCCTCACCAGGAGGATGAAGGATTGATATGCAAACCCGGCCATCAGGATATACTGCAAATTGAACAGAAAACTTCACTTTCATGTTGTTTGAATCAAAACAAGATCACAGATAAGAAAAACCAACCATTTGGGTGCCATATCTCTGAAGTGAATTTCACTGTTGGCGGACTATTTGGGTAATTGGAGGGAAAACTCATAATGGCATTGAAAAATCCCCCCTCGCTACAAGAAATTCAATGAATTGACAAACAAAACAGTAGAGGGACGTCAGTAAAATTCCAATGATATATAGAAAGCAGAAAGAAAATAAAAATAATAGCGAGCACCACTAGAGGAAAAGCAAAGTGATAATGAATTAGTGCATTTCTTAAAATCCAAGAATAAAAAGAACCGTAAGAAGTAGCACAATCTGGTGTAATCAAATGAACCCAACCAAGATCAATCCCAATACTTAACAACAGGACAAATAGTTTGGGAAAGCATCATCTATGACAAGAATCTCAACAATTAAATAAAACAAAGACAACAACGATAACAACCGTAACGAATTCTCGTGATTAGGGCAGGCAAGAAACAAACTTATTAAATCAATAACCTTCAGCAATCAAGAAAACATTTGAAGTACCCAAAATTAGCAATCAAACACTATGATCTTTGAGAAGCGAAAAACCTCTGCTCTTAACCACAAGGAAATACAAAAGCAAACCCAAATCCCAAAATCCAAACTTGGGACCAGAAACCACAAAAATTATATGAGAGAGCGGAAAAAGGAAGCATAAAAATGATGAGATGAGGCTCACTAGAGAGTATCGGGGGGTCCAATTATGGTGACGCTCCATTCAAAAATGTTGGTCTCATCGACCAAACCGGCGGAGAAGCCGTCGACGGGGTTTTTGCAAAGATCTGCGAACAAAGGGGAAGGGCAATCAGCACATAGCGGACAATCCACGCAACTCAAAAACAAAAACCTTTTATTAACGAGGTTTTACGAAACCAGAGACAGAGGGAGAGAGAAAGAGAAAGGTAGAATAGCGTACCTTTGAGCTGCTTTTGAAGGAGAAGGCTGGCCTGGGACGCCATCAAGGGCTCTGGGCAAGAATGTTAGCTCTTTCAAAGCCGACACTTGGATTATTTATAACACACAGAAAAAAGAGATCGAGAAAGAGAAAGAGAAAGAGAAAGAAAAGAAAGATGGTTGGGTTTCCTATGACTCGAGCCGCGGGCGAACATGACCCGGTTTGGCCTATACACTTGATCCAATTTGAGCTGCACATTTTTTTTTTAATTATTCCATTAATCTGAGCTTTTGAAGAAAAAAAAAATCCTGAATTCGATCCACACTAAATACATTCTTGGGGAGGGACGAGAAATTTTAAATGTGATTAAACTTTGAATAGGATTATCCCTGATAATAGAGGGTACATGCGTTTAACAAAAAAATAGTAATTTTCTTTCATTTTGTACTAGAAACAAAAAAAAAGAAATAAAAATGACGACCAAATATCATATGTCATCTTTATCCTTATAATGAAAGGAATATGGATAAAAATGAATGTAAAATGCTCTGATTGAGTATTTCATTTAGGATAACTCCAAAATTATTATTTAATATTAATTGAAGAGATGCAATTAGAAATCCGATGCACTTTATTTTATGAGATGCATACAATTTCATTGTGTTTGTGCTTTAATATCAAAGGTTCAACTGTTACATTCACAATATATGAGTTGTTAAGAAGTGATGTTAAAAGAGTTTAAACAAGTCGTTTAATTAAATTTCTAATTAATGTCTAAAGGCTCTGCTAGGGTTTTCTCCTAATTCTAGCATGGACACCTTTACGTTCTTCGCAACTCGTCTGCCAAATAAGCCCTCAAATAATTTATCGATGAAGATCTCATTTAGGGATAAAGTTATGGGAGTCAACAAACCATCCCAACCTAAAGAATATATTGATCTTATTACTCATAAACTAGTCAAGATTGAGCTTGAAGGAGATAATAGACTTTTACCAATTATGGTCATTGATGGTGCGATTTTCAGCGACTTGTGCTCTCTGTGGCATGATTAGGCATGGTAAACAAACCCGAACTCGCCGGGTACCGCCCCGCCCCATCCTGACTTTGACGGGGAAAACCCGCTTTGATCGGGTTTAAGTATAACCCGCCCACGCCATTAACGGGGGCGGGGGTGAGTTTGGGGTTCAAGAACCCGCCCTGCCCCCGAACTCGCCCCGATAGAATAATTAAATAATTTTAATATTCTAATAGTTAAATAATACAGGTAAACTTATATATTTTCCTTAAAATATAATATAGTTCTTAAGTTTCTTATTTTTTTTAGGATTATCAATGTCTATATTTACGTATTATTTGAATTAGAATATATTAGATATATATGTCTTATTTAAAAATATATATTGAAGTTATAAAAAATAGAAAAGGTGAAATCCCCGCGAGTTTCCCCGAACCCGACGGGGACCCGCAGAGATGGGGCTGAGTTTCATATTTTCATACCCAATCTCTTTAAACCTAAACCCGTCCCGACTTTTACAAGGGCGGGGACGGGGAAAGCAAAACACCCCCCGACTTGCCCCATTGCCATGCTTAGGCACGATGCCCTTCTTGTGAAGCTCTTGGGAAAGAAGGTTAGTTACACTATTATGAAGGACCGGTTGACTTTCGTTGTGGAAGGTGGTTGAAGACTTTGAAATGATAGACGTTGACGATGGTTATTATTTAGTGAAGTTTGACTTGGAAAACGGCAGAGACAAGGTTTTGGGTGGGGGTCCTTGGATGTTGTTTGACCATTATTTAGCAATGTCAGTATGGTATCTTAGATTTGTTTCCTTAAAGGCGAAGAAAATCAGAACTATGGTTTGGGTTCATTTATCGAGTTTAAATGTTCTTTATTATGATGAAGGCATGTTGCTAGCAATGGCGTCAGCAATCAGAAAACCAATCAAGGTTGATCATAATACTTTGTGCATTGATCTTGGATGTTTTGCATGTGTTTGTGTTGAGATAGATTTGAACCAACCTATGGTTGGCAAAATTCGTGTAAGGGGACATTGGTACAAAGTGGAGTACGAGGGTCTTCATATTATTTGCTCACAATGTGGTTGTTATGGACATGTGAGTCGTAATTGTTCTTCTAAGTCTGATGTCCATCAACAAGGTCACGAGGATCAGGAGGTCAGTGGAGGAGGTCCTGATGAGATTGTACTGACAAGTGGAAGCACTAAAGTCAATTCATCCATGGATAACCAACACCACACCAGGGTTGACGTTGAGGAGAATGCAAAGGAGTTTCATGGTAATTGGTTGAATGTTACGCAGAAACAAAGGAGTAAAAACTGTAACGTCCTAATTCCTGAATTCAGAAATAATGTCTGTTGGGAGCACAATTTCCTAATTCTTGAAATTATTTCGCGCATTGATATCAACAAACAATACATTATCACGCTTAGGTAATCCAACTATTACTTAAGCATAAATTATCCAACCATAACTCAATGGTTACAATTAAAATGCCACTCAATGGCTTAACTACAACACTACCATTTCATATCCTATCTACTATACCATAATTCCCAAATATGAGATTACAAGAACAAGGACTACAAACACCCATCCAGATGAGCCATCCACTCTCCAGTCAAGCATCCGAACAGCAACCTGCACATCTGAATGTAATTCCCACATCGTGGGATGAGACTATGTCCCAATGAATGTGATCATGCATACAATATGGGGAAAGCAGGTAAATGAAAATGCAACATACATATACATAGATACATGTTCAACTATACATCACAAATATACCAGGCAGTTAGGTAATGCACATCGCAATTTGTCTGGTGGAAACCACCATGCATTCATGCAGTCAAACTCAAACTGAACCTCAGGTGTAAAACCCACACCAAGGGTGTCTTTTCACTGTTAACCTCTTTTGAGCGCTCGGTCGTGTGACCAAGGACTGTTGTCTAGGGCCACCCTCTTTAAATTTTATTATCAATCAAAGATTGTATGCATGTGGTTCATTTTTTAATTGAGGATCCCCATTTACCCCTTGGCCTAGGAGTAAATATGATTACCTCGTTCCACTTTTTCCTCTTTGGTCCGAAGACCCCTCCTTGGTCCGAAGACCTATGAAATTCCTGTTTATGCATGAGGTCCAAAGACCCATATCCTTTTCTTTCAACATGAATGAACTAGGGATGTAAGAAATGACAACAATATCATGAGCATGAACATTTGCATGAATGTATAATTTCTCTAAGGTCTCATCATCAATATACAACAAACACACAAAATCACCAAATCCTATAACCTAGGGTTTGAGCCATAACAACATATAACCAAATCAATCCAACCAACAACCCTAGATTCAACTCTAATCCACCAAAATCAACCATAGAAGCAAGGGAAGTGGGAGTAGGGAGCATACATGGGAATTCAATCAAAATGAAAGTGAGTGGTTGAACCACACTCACCTCTAATCGAGGAAATGGAGAAGAATGGAGGGATGAGGATGAAGATCCAAGCTCCTTGAACAGTGTGAGTGGCTCCAAACCATGACTCCTCCTTCAATCTACCCCTTCTCTCTCTAGAATGAGAGAAATGAGAGGAAATAAGGACTGGAAGCCCTAGATCGCCGTTTTTAAAAACTCTGAATGCGTTCGCTCGCATAAGCGCATACCAACGTGCTTGAGCACACAAACTCTCTGACTTGGAAGTCTAACAGCGTGCACCAACGCACAAACTTTCTACCAAACCTCCAAAATTCCATTCTTGGCTCGCTTGAGCGAGCCCTGGCTCACTTGAGTGAGAATAAGCATGTTTAGAGGTGTAAATGAGTTTGGAATACTATTGTATAGCATATCAAACTGAAGCCCCAGATCTTAGCTTTCTAATAAAAGTGGAAACACCTCAATTGGACACCTACAACTCTAGATATTATGGAATTAATGCACCAAGGTCATTAGGCTTAAAACCCAAAATTATGCCATAACCTTGGTTGAAGCCTAACGGAGCACACTTTACATGAATCATGTTATAACTCATCAATTCACTCCAATAAGGCTAACGTTAAAGGTTCTAAGTGTCCATGAGACTATGCTCCTCTATTCCCTTGTTCCTTTCTATAAAATCACCTTCTACTCCGGTTCCTTGAGTCTACACCTCTCATCTTCCTTCCCGCCAATTCATTTAACCTTAGTTCATTCCGTCTTAATCTAATACCCTAGTTCCAATGTCTCTACTTCCTTCCTCACATATTCACCATGTTAGCCTTTCTACCACCAGGTGTGACTCCTCCTATGCTAACTCTACAGTCAGGTTTGGCTTAATACTTAATTTCTCCCTTCTCGGTTCCCTTAAAACTCATTACTCTTAATCGATTCCCTAACTCCTATCTTATTTTCTCTTTCAACCCCTAAGTTCTCATCTTACGTCTAACTTCCCTTATTGTGGTGGTATTCACAGCCTAAGTCTTCCACGATATTTCTAAGTTCTAATTTTCGGGATGTTACAAAAACAACAATAAATTGATTTGTAATCATGAACAGAAGGTGGATAATGAGGAGACATTAGATAACATATTTACAGCACCATATAAGGTGGGACCTATTAGCAACGAGTCAATCAAATCTGCCCTTGCAGATGCAGCCACTTCACATGAGGAATCATCAGGTCAATATAAGACTTTTGTTCGTAAAAAAAGGTCGCGAATGGGACAGCCTCAGGGTGTATTGGAAATCTGGCAAGCATACCAAAATCCCAGCAGTATAATAGTAAGTAAGAGTATCGTATCCAAAGGGAACGATTCAATTTATAAAGATTAGTGGTCACAGCTATCAAGTAAGAGCGTATGATTGTTGATTTTGAGAATAAAATAAAAATAGAAATTAAGTTGAGATTGGGATAGCAAGTTACTTGGACTAGGATTGAACTTTGTCTATCGCACCCCTTTCATATGTGAACCCCAATAATATTTATGAATATGAAATTATGATACCTTAGCCAAACTAAGTTACCCCACGCCGGTTCCCCATATCGCAAGATACTCAGAAATAATTCATGCGGGTTCTCCCAGGTGACAAATTACCCCGGCTTTAAAGATCTGTTTTTCGGTTTGTTAACACTATCAATTCGCCCTATATTCCTATGGCGATTACTATGTGTATTTTTACCAATCAGAGTTCAAGTTTCCTATTCCTAGGCTCCCCCAAACTCACTATTGATTTTACAAAACCATTTTCCAATGCATCCCATAAAATCAACCTATAACTCCGGCACACAGGCGGAAGCTAAGCATTAAGCACAGAATAAAAATACCGATATCATAAAAACAGGGATTCATAAATGTTAAAGAGAATTCACATACAATCGGGGATTGAATCGACTACATTCAATCCTATCGGAGAGTTTAGCTACGCATGGTAGCCATTACAAACCAACGGAGAAACTGTCACACTTTTCTCCAGCCCTAGCTTTGCCGTCTTTGCCTCCCTAAGCTCTTGCAAAAGGTTCCTTTATATAGAAGTTGGAAAGCTATCTGAAATCTGAAAAGAATCTGATATGAAATCCTTTGAAAAACTGATCCCGTATTCCTGCGCTTCAACCTGCGCTCAGCGCAGGAAACAGAGAACTAATTAAATGTTGCGCTCCACTTGCGCTCAGCGCAGGTGGAGCGTAATTAACGTTCCAGCTTTCCTAATTTCCTCCTTTTTCAACTTGATCTCTTCCTGATCTTATCCTTATTTGCTTTGCTTTCCTTATTTCCCTCTTTTTAGCTTGATCTTGTGCTGATTTGATCTTTAAATTCAAATTGAGAAAGATATCTTCAGAATCCTTGTTTAAATGACTGCAGATTTTATCTTGATTTGTTGCCATTTAAAATCTCATATGCAGATTTTCCCTTCAAATAGATGCTATCTTGTTTCTCCATTTAAAACTTTCCCTTTTATCTGTAAAATCAACAGATTTTCTATTAAAATAGCATCAAATTCAAATTTGAATTAAATAATCACAAAATATGCATTTATTACTAAAAAGAGGTAATTTGGGGAATAAATTTACTATTTTACCCTTGATAAGTGCAGTAATTATACAAGAAATTATCATATATTTTGCACTTATCAAATTCCCCCCAACTTAGCTTCTTGCTTGTCCTCAAGCAAGAAAACCTTTTGCAATCAAATGAACAGAATCCCCCTGTTAAGATTCTAAAAAAAAAGGAAATAATTTCATCCTCTCTTGCTAAGCAGTTATCACTTTCCAAATATCATATTGAAAATCAGAATCAAGTGATATTTCCAAGACTCAATCAGAACAAGATAAAAATACATTCAAACTTTTTCAGAATTAGTAACCAAAACAATAAGTGAAGAAAAAATCAAGGGATTCTCTCATGCTCACGGGTAAGTGTTTCCTTCAATTTTTCACAACAGTTGAACAACTAAAATTGATAGTCGTTTCTGGTTATTAGACATGCACATGGTCAACATGGATCTGTTGGGATTCGAATTTTTGATATTTCGAATTCCACAAGTGTGTAGATTCTTTATACTCTTCGAATTCTCAGAAAACATTAAAAGCTGACTTTTCGAGTTTGACAATAAGTTTGATAACTTAGAAAGTTCTTGGTTGAGGTTAATACGAAGAGAACTTTAGAAATTCGAAAAGAAGACAAAGGAGAGTTCGAGGATATGGTATTTCTAATACACAGAGAAATAAAGGATAGTTCTTTTATTCATAATCCAAATTCGAGTTACATAAGTTTGAATACACTTGAAATACAATTAGAAAGGAAATTATCCTAATCTCTAAGGAGTACTTGACTCCTGCCTAACAAGCCTCTTTCTCTTCTTCCTCCTTCACAAACTTTTATAGAGCCAAGGCAAAAAAGAATTTCTACCCCAATCTGTTGAACCACCTTGGTACTTGGGGAACTAACAAAGAAATTCATTTATTTCTAAATGAATTAGTATTTGGTTGTTACGTTTAACCTAAGAGAAATCCTTCAAAGAGAAAAATTGAAAAAGCCTATAGCTTTGGCTATTGTGTTAACCTTATAAAAAATGAAGTCATTCCAGATTAGGTTATACGCAACAGCCAAAGGAATATACTTCTTCTTATTCTATGAAGAATTTAGAAGAAGGAGGAAGAAGGTTTAGAAGATTGAAGAATGAATCCAAATAGAACCTTTATTTATAGGGGTTAGAAGAGTTAAGGTTCATTAATGAACCTATCTCAACATCCAATGAGAAAAACTCTCAAAATAGAGTTGAATGGTCGGTGCCCGGTGGTCTTCATGACCACTAATTCAACCAAGTGAAGCTTGACATGTGGCATACGAAAAGAAGATGAACAAGTCTTGGAATCTGAAAAGACTTAGTGAATTCAAGTTTCAATAAAGGTTAAGTTTCAAAAGAAGAAGATTTCAAAATTTAGAAAGACGATTTCGAGATTCTGGAAGCAGAATTCGAGTACAAGAAGTCAGAATTCCAGAAAGAAGATTTCGAAAAATGGAATAGTAAAATCTCAAAATGAACAAAGAGCAGAAACTCGAAAAACAGAATGTGTGAAGACTTGGTAGATTTCTGAATCTAAAAGTGACTTTTCGAGGAAACAGAAGACAGAAGAAAACAGTTACTAGAAGTTACAGAAGTTTGCTGATCAAGGACAGATGGCAACATCCCAGTGGAAGAAATTTGAAAAAGTTCAAAGAAGAGAGGTAGTTTTCTAGTTAGCAGAAAACGTGACAAATATGCAGGCTGCCAACACATAGGGATAGTTGATGTCATATGTATATTAGGTAGCCGTTAGGAATAGAAATCTATAAATAGGTGAACTTTCTATGTAATAAAGGTTGGCAAATCATTATACTCAAACTCTGAAACACCTTATACGTCCAAACTCACAGCGACAAACAGGTTACAAGGAGCAACAGTATGTGATGAACCCATCCACATTTCTTTAAATGCAATTGTTCTTACAATTCAATTCTCTTCTCTTTGTTTACTTTCTGCAATTTACTTTCTGCAATTTACCTTACTCATATTTTTTCTTTCTTTCAAATTCATATGTTTTCTACTTCTTTGAAACTTTGATTCTCAAGAATCCAATTTAGAACTTTGTTTGATAGAATTCTGAATCAAGTAGTTCTAAACTTTTTGAAAGATAAGTTCTTTGATAAAATTCTGAATCAATTAACTCTAATTCTTTCACTTCTGGAATTCGAATTCTGGAAATATCATTATAATTTCTGGAAAAGTCAAGTCTTTTGAAAGTTTCTGGAAAAATCAAGTTTTTCTTACTAATTCTACAAATCAGAAACACCATAAATCTACTTTTTAAAACGAGTCCCGTAAGAGGATCTAATTCTAATCCCCAGATTGTTCTTAGAATCAAAGTGATAAAAGATAATTTTCGAATTTAGATTTTATCACCACAAACAGGATCAAAAGGTCTTTCTTGGTTGTAATGAGGCTGAGCTATCAAGAAATCATGGTTTTTCTGGATATGCAAAGAGAACACCGGAATAGAGAGCATCTTTGAATTTTTCTTGACTTGTAACTTCTCTCCATTCTTCCACTTTATTCTTGATTTGTATCATTCAGCTAGCCTCTTTCTTTGTTTGATGATTCACTCCCCCTTTTATTCATTTTTATTCACCTTTTCTTTTTTATTTTTGAGGGAGTGATCTTCTTTTGCTTTCTTGTGCCTGCTATTTATATTTCTTTCAGCTTTAAGTAACCAACCACTTCTCCCATTTTATCAGATTGCACCTTTGCTCTCTATCCCAAGTGTGTAAAGGACATGATATCGACATTAATTTTGGCTGGGGTGCATAAGAAGAATCATTGAAGCTCAAATGGGTTACCAAAAAATTGGAAATTTTTTTCAAAGGTTGGCTTTTTGGCACTGAGCAAACAATTAATAATAAAAAAGTTTTGTTTATCACTTCCATATTTTTCATGTGCAGAATAAAATCCAAAAACCCAAGCAATAGCAGTTGACAAGCAGCGGTGAAAACTCTAAATTCAGTGTTTGGTCTCACAACTCACCGGCTTTTGGCTAATTTCCTTGATGAAATCACATATTGAAATTGATTAACTACCCTGATATATTTTCTTGCACAATATCCTAATTCTAACTGATTATGGGTTTAATCACAAAATTCCTATTTCTTTCCTAATTTGGTTAGTTAGACTTCCTAGCTTTGAGATTTTAAAATTAATTCCTTAGATCCCTAAATCCTAAAATCCTAAAAAATATCCTAAAAAAAATGACCCTGAAAATGCACTGCACAAAAATGATGTGTCAGTAGAGTTGTATGTATAGTACAGATCCAGTAGGTAAAAAAAACTAAAAGAAAATAAAAGGAAAAACAGCAAATAAAATCCTCAGTCCTCGTCCTCCATATCATCATGCTCAGCATCAGCTCCACGAGCAGCTGCTCCTCCCTCTCCCGGTGGAATAGGCCTGTCCCCAGGCCAGTGTAAGAAATCTCGGAACTGATCAGGGTGCATGCCTGGGTAAGGTTCAGGCCTAGTCTGGTAATGATACTCCTGGAGGTGAACTGCTGCTCGGTGGAGGGTGGACATCTGGGCCATCATGTGCTGAGCCCAAAATGGGATAAAAGTATCTGTTGGTGGTGGTGGCTGCTGCTGCTGCTGTTGTGGTGGTGGTGGCTGTCTTGGCACCCTTGCCTCTCCTGGAGGTGCCGGCAGTGTTAGTGACCTTTGTGCGAGCCATCTGCAAGATAAATAAAACCAGGATTATTCCAATGCATATAAAGATCAACTCATGATTAATGTATTAAGCCATGCATGCTTATTTTCATGAAATTCACACCCATGGTGGCCATCTTAATTAAAAAATCAGAGCGATAATTCAGCAAGCACTGTTGGGTTCATTCACTTAAAATCTTGACTACCATATTACCCAATGCCAATTTATTAATTTCATAAGAGCATGCTAAAGTGATCAGGTAAAGCAAGTCTTAATAAACTTCTAAACAGGGCATTAAATGGTGCACAGTATTATGCTAAAAAATCATGACATCAAGACATGCAATAATGCATAATTATTCATGCAATGGTTGGTGCAAAATTTCACGCAAGTAAAGCACACATTTTATCAACCAGAATAATTTGTAGAGACCTATTGAGGATTTTAAAATTCACCACCAAGCATTCAACCATAATCAACATACTAAACTAAGACTCTATTGACAAATAATCCTAATTTATGGGGTCCTAAGAGCCTAAGTCTTCTATCCTAAGGTTTTGCTCAATAAAATAGAGAACTAAAAATTTAATCGGTGAAAACCCTTTAAAACAGTAAAAACATACCTGGAATAGTGCGAGAAGTTGAAAGGAAGAGGTCTTTAAGTGAGAAAGGTAAAGGAAGGTAGAAAACTCAGAGAAAACCACTAGAAAAGGGCGGGGAAGGTGAAAAGTGACCTTCTCCGTTCCAGGATTTTGATTTTTAAACTGGAGCGGGAATGCGCGCTCCACTTGCGCTCAGCGTTGGTGGAGCGCGTGTTGCAAAAATTCCTGGAGCGACACGTGCGCTTCACCTACGCTGAGCGTAGGTGAAGCGCAGAAAACAGAATGCAAATTCCTGTTCTATTTTATGCTGCTTCCTACTTCAAAGTGTTTCTAATTCCTTTCCTTATTTTAAGTGATCCTTTTCCTAACAATTTTTCATACTAAACAGACATGGACTCTAACTAAGACACTAAAAACTTCAAACAAAACGAAAAACAAAAACAGAAAACAAAAACACAAAAACAAAAACACTGAGTTGCCTCCTAGGAAGCGCTTATTTAACGTCTTCTAGCTCGACGCCTGTTTTACTCATGGTGGCCTCAATTGGAGGATGATGGTTGACTCAGCTCCTGTCCTTCCTTTTATTGCCCATCCTCCAAGTCAGTTCCCGGTATTGTCATCACTTTCATCACTGTCTTCATCCTCATCTGATGTTGATCTTTTTCTCTTTTTGAACCTGAACTCCATCACAGATTCTTGCCGCTGTTTATTTCTTCTTGTTGGTTCCCTCATAATATTGGGAACCTTCTTCTTCTTGTGCTCATATATTTTTTGATTCAAAGTTTCTTTCTTTCTTTCTTTTTGCAGCTTTGGTTCAGAATGAAAGATGTAGATCCCCTCAGTAGGATCTATTTTCAGTTGATCTGGTGGTTCAACTAGGTGGGGAATTCCTCTGTCTAAGTGAAAAATGATGCTCTCATCCTTAAAGCTGAGTTGAGATTTTCCCTGATCAACATGAACTATTACCTTGGCAGCTTTCATGAATGGTCTTCCTAGGATTACGGGGACATCAGTATCCTCTTCCATTTCAGCAATAAAGAAGTCTGCAGCATAAACAAACTTGTCCACCCTTATAGGTAAATCTTCAATGATTCCATATGGGTATTGAGTGGTCTTATTTGCAAGCTGTAACTTCACATTAGCAGGCTTGACCTTTAAAATTTCCAGTTTGTTAAAGAATGATAGCGGCATCAAATTGATGCTCGCCCCAAGATCTAATAAAGCTTTGGTAATAGGTTGATTACCAATAGAAACTGGTACAATAAACTTACCTGGGTCAAGTGACTTACCTGTACTGTAGACCTTTTCTGCCTCTTCTTCATCTTTCAGAACTACCACTGACTTCTCTTCTTCTTGAACATTTCTCTGCACAATCTCCTCTATGAGCAACTTTTCTTCAGTTATGATGTAGCCCTCTAAATCACTCTCTTTTGTTGCGTTACCATCAGTAGTAACTGCATTGCAGTGCTCCTTTAGATTGGTTTGAGTATTTGCAATGAAGTGGCCTTTTTTATGTTATGCCATCTCATTTTCTAGTTGGCCAACTTGATTCTCCAAGGATTTGATTGATGCTTTTGTATTCTTCTTGAAGCCATCAAAATTCTGCATAAAAGCATCAATCTTCTCTTCAAGTTTTGAGAATCTGTCATATGTTGAAGGATAACCTTGTTGCTGTTGTTGATATGGCATCTGTCTGTTGCTCCCATCTTGTTGTCTCCAGCCAGAGTTGTTATTTTGGTTATTTCTCCATCCTTGTGAGTACTGATTATTGTTGGAGAAATTACCTTGTCTTCCTTGATTTCCCATGAAGTTGACTTGCTCTGCTTGAGTATCTTGATAAGAACAGTGACCATTGGGATGGTCACCTCCACAAAAGTCGCAAATCAACTGTGGGGTTTGGCTGGGTTGAGATTGTACTACTTTTAGTTGTTGAGGAAGTGTTTCCAATTTCTTAGTGAGTGCCTCTAGCTGTCGCTTGATGAGCTTGTTTTCTGCTAGAAGTGCATCATTGCTATTTAATTCTAGCACTCCCTTCTTCTGAACTTGGACTGGTTGTCTCCCATATTGAGCTTGCTGGTCATTCTGTGCAAAATTATCAATGATAGTGATAGCACGCTCTGCATCCATTGCCAAAATTGTCACTCCTGCTGCAGCATCTATATATGACTTTGAATTGGGTCTGAGTCCATTGCAGAAGATGTTCAATTGGGCAATGTCTTCAAAACCATGATTTGGGCACTTTCGCAGCAAGGACTTGAATCTCTCCCAGGCTTCACATAATGGTTCATCTGCTCCTTGCCTGAATGTGGAGATGTCTGACTTGGCTTGAATATATCAGGATGGTGGAAAGAATCTCTTTAGAACTTTATCTTCTACCACGCCCCAATTGTTCAGACTCTGGTTAGGATGCGATTTTAGCCTTTCCTTTGCTTTACCTATTAGAGAAAAAGGAAACAATCGTAAGTAGACAGATTCCAAATCTCCTTCCTCAAATCCCATAGTACCAATTAATTCATAGAAAGTATTGAGATGAGTATATGGATCTTCATGATCCAATCCTGCAAATTGATGGGCACTAATGAGGTTTAAATGTGCAACCTTCATTTCCAAGGACTTCGCTGTAACTGGTAAAACAATGCTTGAGTAATGACGAGGTCCTTGTGCATGACATAGTCTCCTAAGACTCTTCTCCTTGGTTGTTCTTCTTCAGCCATATTTTTGTTTTCTTCCTGACTTCTCCTTTGTCTCCTTCTCTTGTTTCTGCTCCTGTACCTCCTAGATGTCCTCTCTATTTCTGGGTCAAATTGCAAATGATTTTGAGATACCTGACCTCGCAAGAGCATAAATCAAGAAACTCGAAAAAGGGTAAGTGCGGAAGAAAATAATAAAAAAAATTAAAATTTTCCTAAAAATCCTTAAAAAATAGAAAAAAAATCCTAAAAAAAAATATATGCAACTTGATAGAATAGACCTCCCAAGTCTTTAAAAATTGATACACTGTTCCCCGGCAAAGGCGCCAAAAATATTTGTTGGAAATCTGGCAAGCGTACCAAAATAACATATTTACAGCACCATATAAGGTAGGACCTATTAGCAACGAGTCAATCAAATATGCCCTTGCAGATGCAGCCACTTCACGTGAGGAATTATCAAGTCAATATAAGACTTTTGTTCGTAAAAAAAGGTCGCGAATGGGACAGCCTCAGGGTGTATTGGAAATTTGGCAAGCATACCAAATCCCAACAGTTTAATAGTAAGTAAGAGTATCGTATCCATAGGGAACGATTCAATTTATAAAGATTAGTTGTCACAGCTATCTAGTAAGAGCGTATGATTGTTGACTTTGAGAATAAAATAAAAATAGAAATTAAATTGAGATAGGGATAGCAAGTTACTTGGACTAGGATTGAACTTCGTCTATCGCACCCCTTTCATATGTGAACCCCAATAATATTTATGAATATGAAATTATGATACCTTAGCCAAACTAAGTTACCCCACGCCGGTTCCCCATATCGCAAGATACTCAGAAATAATTCATGCGGGTTCGACCAGGCGACAAATTACCCCGGCTTTAAAGATCTGTTTTTCGGTTTGTTAACACTATCAATTCGCCCTATATTCCTATAGCGACTACTATGAGTATTTTTACCAATCAGAGTTCAAGTTTCCTATTCCTAGGCTCTCCCAAACTCGCTATTGATTTTACAAAACCATTTTCCAATGCATCCCATAAAATCAACCTATAACTCCGGCATGAAAACACACATAGGGAAACACTAGAAGGGGGGTTGAATATTGTTTCAATGGAAACCTTAAATTTTTTATAAACTTTTTAGAAAGACGTTTCAGAAAATCTTCAGACGATGAATTACGATCTGAAGTTTTTCTGTATCTTCTGAACTTGAGTTTAGACTTAAAATTTGCTTGTAAATGTACCTTTGAAAAGATTAAGGTTCTCTATTTAAAATGCTTTTCACGCCCCTTTTTGGTTAGAAGAAAAACTGAATTCACAGAGTTTAAGGGAAAGAGAGAACACAACCAAATTTATCCTGGTTCACTCACTTTCACCGTGAGCTACGTCCAGTCTCAAAGGCAACCCTCAAATGGATTTCCACTATTCTTGCAAGAATTACAAGTATTCTTTTCTGTCAAGCCTCTTCAGGCACTACCACAAGTATTCTTTCTTTCACCAAGCCTCTCTAGGCTCTACTACAAGTATTCTTTCTTTCACCAAGCCTCTCCAGGCTCTACCACAAGTATTCTTTCTTTCACCAAGCCTCTCCAGGCTCTCAACCAAGTATTGTTTCTTTCACCAAGCCTCTTCAGGCTCTCCGACACTTATCCAAGTGTAACCCAAGTATTCTTTCAGACAGAAAATCTCTCCAGGCTTCACAACCCAAACTGTTCTAAGTTTAATCAAGAAAGAGAATTAGTTCACTATCTTCAGATGATAGTTGTGAACTTTGATGTACAAAAAGCTAAGAGTTTCTCAGAATATGAAAATGAATGATTGTACAAAGAATATCAGAGTTTGATTTTTGCAGCGTGTAGTTTCTTTTGGTTGATAATGCTTCTCTATCTTTAATTCTTCATGGGACGTATTTATAGTCTCCAAAAGATAAAATCCCGTTACAAAATAGCATTTAATGCATTCAGAATACGTTTGACACAACTCTGTTCAAAGCAATCTGAGTAGAAGCAGGTGCAGCAGGTCTGCGCAAACAAAGTAAACTGGGTAGGAGCAGCAGCGTTGAAGACTTTCCTTAAATGTGCTAAACATTTGAACGAGGAAGAAAAGTAACACTGACTCTTGTGCTGAAGTAGGTAAGATCTTGATTTGAACGTTCCTCGTACTCGGCAACATCTTCTAAGGTCAAACCATTGTCCTGAAGACTTCATCTTTCAGATGCAAGGGATGCTTCAGATGCACTTCACTTCTTTCGAGGATAATCGCTCTTCAGACGATGTTTGGTCCTCAGACGATGATAAACTTTCAGATGATGTTTCACACTCTTATGATCTGAAATAAAACAAAGTATTGTGAAGGTATTTTGTCATAAATTTATCTGAATATTTATATTTTTTATTCATTAAAACCTATTGAGAGACTGAGACTCAAGGTAAATAATTCTATAACTTTTGAGACTCAACAATCTCCCCCTTTTTAATGATGACAAATATAACATATTCTGATTTTTGAAAAAGGGTCTAAGAAGAATTAAGGTTTAGAAATTCTCCCCCTTAACCAGATGTTCCATCTGATATAAATTTCCTCCTTCTGAAACGAACGTTCTGAAGTGTTCTTCTGAAGAGTGTTCATTCCTTTTTCACTTTGCAGTTTTCAGAATAATGTGTTAGTAAAAAATAACACACAACATTATAATATAATACTCCCCCTTTTGTCATTCATTAAAAAGGGTAGTAACAAACAACAATTAAAGTGAAGTTGAGGAGAACACATAGCAATAAATGCAACAAACGTAACTATGACATGCAGTAATGTTTCAGCCAAAATTAAACAAGGGTAAACTGAAGTAGCTATGACATGACAACATCATTAACTACTTGGAAAGCTTCTTCAGAGCTTTTTCAAATATGGCTTGCATGGCTTGCTTCTGACTGTCCAGCTCAGCTAGAACTGCTTCCTTCAGCTCATTATGACTTGCCCTGATCTGAGTGTGAACCGTGAGAAGCTTGCCTGATTTCTGGATTAGAGCTTCCTGTAGAGTACTAAGAGCATAATTTTCTCTGGAAAGAGCAATCAATTCGTCTTCAAGATTGCCTTCAAAAAAGATCAAGGAGATATGCTTGTTGGTGAAACGGTAGTACTGAAAACCATATGGTAGATTGAACCTAGGTGGATCTGAGATCTGATAGATGAACTCTGGTCTGCTGAAAGGAAAACTCACTCTCCATTCAGGGTGAAATTCCCTTGCCTCAAAATTAGAGAAGGGAAATCTCCCCCTAAAGAAAGTAGGAGTCTCCAAGGTAGTATTCTTTCCAACCTTTACCAAGGAGTCAACATCATCCCACTTAGCTCCAGATGAGCTACCATTCTTCTCAACCAGGTTCCAGTGATAATTCCACATGGCTTCAGACAAAGAATGATCTATCCCTTGTTGCTTAACAATATAGTCATACAGCCCTTCCCAATCTTCTTTAGATAGAACCCTTGGTTTATATTCTTCTTCAATGACCACACCTTTACCTTTCTGAGAAGAGGTTTCAGCAAAAGGATACCTTGGAATAATCCTATCAGGATGAACTAGAATAGATGTGGAAAGCTTGGTGTGAACCTTTCTGCGAGGCTTGAAATCTGGTTTCCCAAGAGAACTTATATACTTGGCAACCAGCTCAGATTCTAAGCACAACATCTTTATAGCAAGCCAGTCCTCATAAGATAAGGAGTGTTGGTCTTGAGAGAAAGGATCAAGTGCTCTCCATTTGTGATGAGGGATGAGTACTCCATGTCTTATCATTTTCAAAGCATTTGAGACACATCCTCCCCCTGAGAGTCTTCTCCTCCTTGCTTCAGCAGCAGTCTCCAAAATAAGATTTGAGGGTTTGAGAATAGGAGCAGCTTCTCTGAAAAACAGCAATTCTTCATACAAGTTAGGAAACCTTGGAACTCTGGGTCTTTCCTTTAGAGGCACATTGTAGAACTTGTGAGACACTTCACAAGCCCACAATAGCTGCTTGTTGTTCTGAGCAGTGAAAGCCAAATCATAAGTGGGTTTCCTGCTGAGGTTGCTGGGTTTCACTTTCAGCAGCTGGGCCCTAGTCAAAGGTATGTTGCCACCAAACCACACACAACTTGACTCTTCATTATCTGAGTTAAGTTCTGAATAGCCTGAGAAGGATGAAGATGATGATGAATGAGGTGGAGCAGGTGGGGGCACCTCTTCTATTATGCTTATCACCTTGGGTGGTGGAGGAGCTTCATCCTCTGAAGAGGTTACATTCTCAAAAATGACTCTACGCTTTTTATCAGGAGCCATAGAGCCTTCATCAGCTTGTTTCTTCAACTTTAGTTCCTCCAGCTTCCTTTTCCTCAGTTCCTCAGCTTCCATCTGAAATTCAACTGCATCCTCTTGTTGAATGCTTTGACTTCTAGTGACCCTCTGAGGAGGCTCATCAACAGGATCAATCAATCTTCTCTTCTTTATCCTTCTGTCTTTAGCACTAGCCCTTCTTCTCTTGAGCCTATCTGCTTGCTCAAGTCTTTCATCTTCCAAAAAGGCTTGTTGTGCAGCAACATCAATGGCAAAATCTTGTTTCTCTTGATCTTCCTTCTTCTTTCTTTCTTCTTCTTCTTCTTCTCTTTCCTCCACTACCTTGCTGATGTCAGTCTCAGGTAGGCTTTCAGCAAGAGGAATGGCCTGGATAGGCTGAGACACATCAACAGCAACAACACCAAGGTGTTCAGCTTCTAACATGTTGTTGTCCTCTACCTGGCCTCCCAAAGTAAGAGTAGTCTGAGTAGCAACAGTAGAGAGTTCAGTAGCCTGACCCACAGTCTCAAATGGTTGTGCAAGCACAGTATGAGCAGGTTCAGACAGTCTAAATTGAACTTCTTTTTTAACAGAAAATTCTTTCTGAAGCACTTTGGTTCTCTTTTTCTTTACAATCTTTGTTGGAGTTTGAGCAGAAACAAACTTATCTTTGTGAGGATCACCAGTCAGATCACCCTCTAGCATCTCTAAAACCTTCTGAGGACTTTTCCTAGTCCTTTTTGTCTTAAGATTAACAACTTCTTTTAGCAAAGTCTTCTCAGGTGAGGGCTTCTTTATTGTAATACTCATCCTCTTGATGTCCGTCAGAGAGAATAAGGCTGGGACTCTGTGATCATACAACTTCTCAATGGGCACTCTAAACTTCAGCAGAATCTTGGTGATTAAAGTATTGTGAGTGTAGCTAGCAGCTGAATCATTCACCCTCTTTAGCATGTTGTAGAGGATGATCCTGGGAAGGTTCAGAGGCTTCTTGTCCAGGAGATTGATCACACAATACCATTCAAGTTCTAACACGTGATTCTTGCTTCCATGCTTGGGCAAAATGCAGCAACCTAGGATAGCATGGAGAATCCTTGCCTTTGGATGTATAAGAGAACTCTTCAGCTCACTGGGGTCTTCAATCCCGTAGAGCTTCTTTGTGAACTTCTTAGTTCCACCATTTCTCCGCTCCCATTCTGGTGAGAACATCTCCCCGGAGTTTGGCACATTAGTAACCTGAGCAATGGTATTAGCATCCACCATAATCTTCACACCCATCACAGTAGTCTTGAACCCTTGAAACTTGTCGTCCTGAGTAGAGATGTCTTCAGCATTCTTCCAGAAGTCAACCACACTTTGTTCATGCCATGCACAGTCAATGGCAGTGAAGAAGGTGGTCCATCCACAAGTTTCGAAAATCTCAGAGAGGTAGATACCGCCAGCTTCAAGTTCGTCCAGGTTAACAGTCCTTGAAGGAAAAATTTGACAACCTGCAGATTTCTTGGAGGCCATTGAAGAAAGCTTGAGAAGAAGACGAGAGAGTTGAGGAGATGAAAAGCTTAGGGCACAAGGAGTACACAGTGTAGCAGAAGAGAGAGTGTGAGTAGCCTGTAACCGTTGACAACACGTCCTTAAATAGCCGTCACAGCAGTAATGATGCAGTTGCACTCTTGGAGAACGTGCAGACGTGCTGAGAGAAGTTACTCAGTGAAGGAGACAAAACGTTTCAGCTTGTCACGTCATCAAACATAGTTACCTCAGATGCACATGATATTTCAGACAATGCATGTTCAAATGAAACTATACAGTCAGATGATGCATGTTCAGATGCAACCAATTGTTTTTCAGACAAAGCCAAGATTTTCAGATTATCTCTAATGAATTTAAATCTATCTTCAGATAGAAGCTTTGTAAATATATCTGCCCATTGATGCTCAGTATCAATGAACTTTATATCAAAAACTCCTTTCTGAACATAGTCTATGATGAAATTATGCTTGATTTCTATATGCTTTACCCTAGAGTGTTGAATGGGATTTTTAGACAAATTAATGGCACTTCTGTTATCACACATAATAGGTATAGAAGACACATCAATATTAAAATCTTCTAACTGATATTTTACCCATAACAGTTGTGAACAACAACTTGCTGCTGCTATATATTCAGGTTCAGTTGTTGATAGGGCAATTGTGCTTTGCCTTTTGCTGGACCAGCTGATCATGTTATCTCCAATGAAGTGACATCCTCCACTGGTTGATTTTCTTTCAATTCTATCTCCAGCAAAATCAGCATCACAGAATCCCACTAACCTGCAATCCTTACTTTTCTTATAGTAAAGACCAAGATTAGTAGTACCATTCAAATATCTGAAAATTCTCTTTACAGCTTTGTAATGAGTAATTCTTGGATCAGATTGAAATCTAGCACAAAGACACTCACTGAACATAATGCCAGGTCTGCTTGCTATTAGATACAATAATGAGCCAATCATTCCTCTGAACAAAGTTTGATTTACTGGTTCTTCCCCTTCATCTTTGCTAAGAACAATAGAAGGATGCATAGGAGTTGACATGGGCTTGCAATCACTCATGTTGAACTTCTTAAACATCTCTTTTGTATATTTCTCCTGATGGATCCATATACAATCAGATTGTTGCTTAATTTGGAGTCCTAGGAAGAACTTAAGTTCCCCCATCATGCTCATCTCAAACTGAGATTGTATAAGCTTAGAAAATTCCTTGCATAGTGAAGAATCAGTAGAACGAAAAATAATGTCATCCACATATATCTGAACTAGAATTAAAAATCTTTGTTAGACAGTTTTCTGAAAAGAGTTGTATCTACTTTTCCTCTTTCAAAACCATTTTTGATCAAAAAATTACTCAATCTGTCATACCAAGCTCTTGGGGCTTGTTTCAGACCATAAAGAGCTTTCTTTAGTTTGAAAACATGCCTAGGAAAAATAGTATCTTCAAAACCAGGAGGTTGTCTAACATAGACCTCTTCCTCAATAAATCCATTGAGAAAGGCACTCTTTACATCCATCTGATATAAGGTGATGCCATTATTTACTGCATAAGAGAGTAAAATTCTAATTGCTTCAAGCCTGGCTACAGGAGTAAAGGTTTCAGTAAAATCAATACCTTCTTGCTGATTGTAGCCTTGAGCAACAACTCTTGCCTTGTTTCTGACTACTTTTCCTTCTTCTGATAACTTGTTTCTGAACACCCATTTGCTTCCTATTATAGTTTTCCCATGGGGTTTAGGTACAAGTGTCCAGACATCACTCCTAGCAAATTGATTAAGCTCTTCTTGCATGGCTAGGATCCAACCTTCATCATGTAGAGCCTCTTCAATGTTTTTAGGTTCAATCTCAGAGAGAAGTGCAAGATTATTCAAGCTTCTGAATCTTGATCTTGTTCTTACTCCTTCTGAGGTGTCACCTATAATTTGCTCTCTTGGATGATGAGTTCGGTATCTCCAATCGCGATTGTGAGAGGGTACACACTCTGTCTGAGACTCAACAATGTTGGTTTGAGAAGGTCCAGCTTCAGTCACAAGTTCAGTCTTTTGCTCAGCAGGTCCTTCAGATGATCATTCAGATTTTTCATCTGGGTTTATCTCCATACCTGCAAAATCATCTTCTAGATCTGATAGTTCCCTATCAGTCTCTTTGAAGTCATTGAATCTTACATGAATAGATTCTTCTACAGCTAAGGTTCTAGCGTTATACACTCTGTAAGCCTTAGAAGTTTCAGAATATCCAATAAAGAAACCTTTGTCAGACTTAGCATCAAATTTTCCTATATCATCTTTTGTGTCGAGTATGAAACACTCACATCCAAAGATATGGAAGTAGGAAATGTTGGGTTTTCTTCCTTTCCACAATTCATATGAGGTTCTTTTGAGAATTGGTCTTACCAAAATTCTGTTCTGAATGTAACATGCTGTGTGAACAGCTTCTGCCCAAAAGGATCTAGGTTGATTGCTTGAAATGAGCATGGTTCTTTCCATCTCTTGCAAGCTTTTGTTCTTTTTCTCAACAACCCCATTTTGCTGAGGTGTTCTAGCCACAGAGAAATTGTGTGAGATCTCATTCTCATCACAGAACAGTCTGAAGCTTGAGTTTTCAAACTCTCCACCATGATCACTTCTGATGGCAGATATGCAGATTCCTTTTTCATTCTGCACCTTACAGAATTTTGTGAAATTCTCAAAGGTTTCCTCTTTGCTTCTTAGGAATATAACCCATGTGAATCTTGTATAGTCATCAACAATAACCCATCCATATTTCTTTTTGCTAAGACTTTCTGTTCTAGTAGGACCAAACAAATCCATGTGAAGGAGTTCTAAAGGTCTTCTGGTTGAAACAATATTCTTACTCTTAAAAGAGTTTCTAGTTTGTTTCCCTTTCAGACAGTTTTCACATAAAATGTCATATTTGAATGAGAGCTTGGGTAAGCCTTTAAACAGGTTGTGTTTGGTTAGCTTTGTGATCAATCTCAAGCTGGCATGTCCAAGTTTCTGATGCCAAATATGTTTTTCATCTTCAATGGAAACAAAACATTTCACATTTGACTTACAAGTTCCTATAGATCAATCTTATACACATTATTGTGTCTCTTAGTAGAAAATAAAACATGATTTGAAACATCTTTGACTATACATCCTTCTTTAGTGAAAGACACCACATATCCACTGTCACATAATTGACTTATGCTCAGAAGATTGTGTTGTAATCCTTCCACTAGAAGCACATTTTTTATCAGGGAAAGAGGAGTCATACTTACTGTCCCAATGCCGGTGATCTTCCCTTGCTGGTTTCCACCAAAGGTGACCACTCCTCCTGCCTTGGGTTTAAGGCTTTGGAACAAACACCTTTCTCCCATCATGTGTCGCGAGCACCCACTTTCCAGGTACCATTTATGGTGTTTCTTTTGTCCTGTTAAACACATATGCAATAGGAACAATCAAATTCTTAGGTACCCATACCTTCTTGGGTCTTTTTTTGTTAGCTTTCGGTCTTATTTGCCTTCTGTGTTTGCAATGAGACTCAACATGTCCAGGCTTTCCACAGTTAGAACACCCATTACCTTTCTTAGGTCCTTTATCGGGCATATTAAATATAAAAAATTCAAATGAAGATGTGTCTGAATAACCGAAGCCACTCTTGTCAAGGGAATGCCTCTGAGAGCCCAATAATCTATTCAGATTATTAGTTCCTTTGACAAATCTGGCTAGATCCAAAGTTAATTCTCTAACCTTGTTTTTGAGCTTTTTGTTCTCTTTAACAAGATTATCAGAACTACTTGGATCTTGCTGAAGTAGCTTTTCTTTGAGAGCAAGATTTTCTTTTTGCAAATTCTCATTTTCTAAAGCAGCTTGAGTAAAAGCTCTTGAAAGTTCTTTGAATTCATTAAACATCTCTCTGCTGCTTTCAACAAGGTCATCATACTGATCTTGTAGGGTTTAAGGTATTACCTCAGAACCTGAACTGTCTGAAGATGGTAGGCTTGCCATCAGACAGAGATTGGCTTCTTCTGAAGTGTCATCCTCTTCTTCTGAAGTTGAGTCATCCAGATCCTCCCATGTTGCCATCAATCCTTTCTTTTTCTTAAAGAATTTCTTCTTCTAAAAGGTTGCTTCCTTAGCTTGGGACAATCACCCTTCATATGACCTGGTTGTTTGCACTCAAAACAAGTAATTTTGTCAGTATTAAAAAATTCTTTACCTGACTTACCTTGTTTGATATTAGGGGGTTGAGATCTTCTGTATCTCCCTTTTCTTTGTAGCATCTTTTTAATTTTTTTGCTGAGAAGAGCTAAATCATCATCTTCTAAACAGCCTTCAGACTCAGTATCACCATCTGAAGTGTCCTATGCTTGCATGGCTTTCATGCTATCATGCCTAGATTGTCTGGCCTTTGAGTTCAATGCCAGTGATTTCTTCTTGGTGTCATCTTCTCCAAGTTCAAGCTCATGAACTTTGAGAGAATCCAATAGTTCCTCCATTCTAAGAGAGTTTAAATCTTTGGCCTCTTGAATGGCTGTAACTTTGGGTCTCCAGGACTTTGGCAAACTCCTTAGAATCTTTCGATTGTTGTCTCCAAATTCAAAGGTTCTACCTAAAGACCTGAGTCCATTGGTTATTGTCTGAAATCTTCCAAACATTTGGTCTATAGTTTCAGACTCTTCCATCTTGAACATCTCATACTGATGTACAAGCATGCTGATCTTGGATTGCTTGACAGTCTTTGTCCCTTCATGGGCAGTTGCAAGTGTCTCCCAGATCTCCTTGGCAGATGAGCATCCATGAACCTTTTCATATTCTGATTTGTTCAATGAATATATCAGATAGAGTTTGGCCTTGGCATTTAACTGAACTCTAGTCTTCTGCTCTAAGGTCCATTCAGCCTTAGGTATGGGCACTCCAACATGCATAGGAACATAGTCTCCATCAGTGACCACATCCCATACATGAATATTATTGCTCTCAATGAACAACTTCATACGATCCCTCTAGTAGTGGTAGTCCACTCCATTGAATGCAGGGGGTCTCGTAATAGAGGCTCCTTCAGTGATGTACTGTCTGTTGCTGTTGGAAGGTTCCATTTGATCTGACCTCTGCACTGATTAGGTGTTAACCCCGAGGTTAAGCTCTGGTACCAACTAAAAATACACACAGGGAAACACTAGAAGGGGGGTTGAATAGTGTTTCAATGGAAACCTTAAGTTTTTGATAAACTTTTTAGAAAGACGTTTCAGAAAATCTTCAGACGATGAATTACGATCTGAAGTATTTTTGTATCTTCTGAACTTGAGTTCAGACTTAAAATTTGCTTGTAAATGTACCTTTGAAAAGATTAAGGTTCTCTATTTAAAATGCTTTTCACACCCTTTTTTGGTTAGAAGAAAAACTGAATTCACAGAGTTTAAGGGAAAGAGAGAACACAACCAAATTTATCCCGGTTCACTCACTTTCACCGTGAGCTACGTCCAGTCCCAAAGGTAACCCGCCAATGTATTTCCACTATTCTTGCAAGAATTACAAGTATTCTTTTCTGTCAAGCCTCTTCAGGCTCTACCACAAGTATTCTTTCTTTCACCAAGCCTCTCCAGGCTCTACCACAAGTATTCTTTCTTTCACCAAGCCTCTTCAGGCTCTACCACAAGTATTCTTTCTTTCACCAAGCCTCTCCAGGCTCTCAACCAAGTATTGTTTCTTTCACCAAGCCTCTTCAGGCTCTCCGACACTTATCCAAGTGTAACCCAAGTATTCTTTCAGACAGAAAGTCTCTCCAGGCTTGACAACCCAAACTGTTCTAAGTTTAATCAAGAAAGAGAATTAGTTCACTATCTTCATATGATAGCTGTGAACTTTGATGTACAAAAAGCTGAGAGTTTCTCAGAATATGAAAATGAATGATTGTACAAAGAATATCAGAGTTTGATTTTTGCAGCGTGTAGTTTCTTTTGGTTGATAATGTTTCTCTATCTTTAATTCTTCACGGGACGTATTTATAGTCTCCAAAGGATAAATGCCCGTTACCAAATAGCATTTAATGCATTCAAAATACGTTTAACATAGCTCTGTTCAAAGCAATCTGAGTAGAAGCAGGTGTAGCAGGTCCGCGCATACAAAGTAATCTGGGTAGGAGCAGCAACGTTGAAGACTTTCCTTAAATGTGCTAAACATTTGGACGAGGAAGAAAAGCAACACTGACTCTTGTGCTGAAGTAGGTAAGATCTTGATTTGAACGTTCCTCGTACTCAACAACGTCTTCTAAGGTCAAACCATTGTCCTGAAGACTTCATCTTTCAGATGCAAGGGATGCTTCAGATGCACTTCACTTCTTTCGAGGATAATCGCTCTTCGGACGATGTTTGGTCTTCAGACGATGATAAACTTTCAGATGATGTTTCACACTCTTATGATCTGAACTAAAACAGAGTATTGTGAAGGCATTTTGTCATAAATTTATCTGAATATTTATATTTGTTATTCATTAAAACCTATTGAGAGACTGAGACTCAAGGTAAATAATTCTATAACTTTTGAGACTTACACGACAAACAAGCGGAAGCTAAGCGTTAAGCACAGAATAAAAATATCGATATCATAAAAACAGGGATTCATGAATATTAAAGAGAATTCACATACAATCGGGGATTGAATCGACTACATTCAATCCTATCGGAGAGTTTAGCTACGCATGGTAGCCATTACAAACAAACGGAGAAACTGTCACACTTTTCTCCAGCCCTAGCTCTGCCGGCTCTGCCTCCCTAAGCTCTTGCAAAATTGCAAAAGGTTCCTTTATATAGAAGTTGGAAAGCTATCTGAAATCTGAAATGAATCTGATTTGAAATCCTTTGAAAAACTGATCCCGTATTCCTGCGCTTCAACCTACACTCAGCGCAGATGAAGCGCAGGAAACAAAGAGCTAATTAAATGCTGCGCTCCACTTGCGCTCAGCGCAGGTGGAGCGCAATTCATGTTCCAGTTTTCCTGATTTCCTCCTTTTTCAGCTTGATCTCTTACTGATCTTATGCTTGTTTGCTTTGCTTTCCATATTTCCCTCTTTTTAGCTTGATCTTGTGCTGATTTGATCTTTAAATTCAAATTGAGAAAGTTAGCTTCAGAATCCTTGTTTAAATGACTGCTGATTTTATCTTGATTTGTTGCCATTTAAAATCTCATATGCAGATTTTCCCTTCAAATAGATGCTATCTTGTTTATCCATTTAAAACTTTCCCTTTTATCTGCAAAATCAACATATTTTCTATTAAAATAGCATCAAATTTAAATTTGAATTAAATAATCACAAAATATGCATTTATTTCTAAAAGGAGGTAATTTGGGGAATAAATTTACTATTTTACCCCTGATAAGTGCAGTAATTATACAAGAAATTATCATATATTTTGCACTTATCAAATTCCCCCCAACTTAGCTTCTTGCTTGTCCTCAAGCAAGAAAACCTTTTGCAATCAGGTGAATTCAATCCCCCTGTTAAGATTCTCAAAAATAAGGAAATAATTTCATCCTCTCTTGCTAGGCAGCTATCACTTTCCAAATATCAGATTGAAAATCAGAATCAAGTGATATTTCCAAGACTCAATCAGAACAGGATGAAAATACATTCAAACTTTTTCAGAAATAGTAACCAAAACAATAAGTGAAGAAAAATCAAGGGATTCTCTCATGCTCACGGTTAAGTGTTTCCCTCAATTTTTCATAGCAGTTGAACAACTAAAAATGATAGTCGTTTCTGGTTATTAGACATGCACATGGTCAACATGGATCAAAAGGTCTTTCTTGGTTGTAATGAGGCTGGGCTATCAAGAAATCATGGTTTTTCTGGATATGCAAAGAGAACACCGGAATAGAGAGCATCTTTGAATTTTTCTTGACTTGTAACTTCTCTCCATTCTTCCACTTCATTCTTGATTTGTATCATTCAGTGAATATTCACCTTTTCTTTTTGATTTTTGAGGGAGTGATCTTCTTTTGCTTTCTTGTGCCTGCTCTTTCTATTTCTTTCAGCTTTAAGTAACCAACCACTTATCACATTTTATCAGATTGCACCTTTGCTCTATCCCATGTGTGTAAGGGACATGATATAGACATTAATTTTGGCTGGGGTGCATAAGAAGAAACATTGAAGCTCAAATGGGTTTCCAAAAAATTGGAAAAAAAATTCAAAGGTTGGCTTTTTTCCACTAAGCAAACAATTAATAATCAAAAAGTTGCCTTTATCACTTCCATATTTTTCATGTGCAGAATAAAATCCAAAAACCCAAGCAATAACAGTTGACAAGCAGCGGTGAAAACTCTAAATTCAGTGTTTGGTCTCACAACTCACCGGCTTTTATTATTACTTTTGTTGATTTCAAAATATTCTTGGAATGTAAGAGGGACTTTAAACCCTGTGGGTAAAAGGTATATTACATTATTGGTTGTCTTTAATAAACCAAATGTTATGGCTCTGTTTGAGACCCACTATCAATTAGCAGAGCTGAAAACTTTTGGAAGTGAATAGGCTTTGATGTTGCATTCTTTGTGGAAGCCTCTGTGCATGCGAGGGGAATTTGGATATTAGTGGAAATGACATGTAGTTTCTTTTTTGATATTATTGATTCTTGTTCTCAGGGGCTTACAATTTGTTTAGAAATAATAGACAAAGTTGGGTTTGCTCCTTTATTTATGCTAGTCCAATTCCAACTATAAGCGAGGCCTTTTGGGATTACCTTATTCAACTTAGGGCATGCGTAAATATTCCTTGGCTACTTATGGGGGACTCCAAAGAATTTCTTTATGCTTCTGAGGTTTTAGGGGGCAACTTTGCTTGGAATCGAGCTCAAAAATTCTAGAAGCCGTTGGATGAGTGTGGTTTATTGGATATGGGCGCTATGGGCAATAGATTTACTTGGGCCGGGAAAGAAAATGGCCTTCTTAAAGTTTCTAAAAGACTTAATAGAGCTCTAGTTGGTCAACAATGGAGAAGTTCCTTTCTTGAAGCTTTGCTTGGAGAACCTATGTCGTGTTTATTGTGATCATTGTCCGATCGTCCTTAGATGTACCTGTAAGGTCCAAGACCCTTTTGAGCAAAGGTTTTAATGACAACAAACTTTATTATTTGATATAAACTTTATCATTGTGTAACTTGATTTAAAAATATCAGATTGATATAAACTTTCTTCTGAACAGATTTTCTTGTATAATCTTATTAGTTATTGGTTAAATAACTATTCTAGAAAGTTTTATTAAAATATAAAAGCATTTGACCCATCAGAAGAATGGTTTAAAGTGACAGATTCACTGTTTTGCTTCTGCATAACTGCAGAAACATTATATTATTCTTCTGAACCTTATTTGAAGTTGTTTCTACATTAAATACACTATATGGAAGAATAAAATTTCATGATATTAGTCCTTATGATATTGCTTGCCTTTGAGAAGATAGTTTCAATCAACTTAGTTGGCATTATAAACTAACCACTATCTTCTAGAAGCAACTTTTGATAGCCAAGGAATTCCTTGAGCAAAGATCAACAAGTTTCTCAAAGTATTTCTAGGCTGGACCAAAAGTTTTCAAGGGTCACAATTCAACCTCCCTTCTTGTGACTCTCAGATTTACTTCAGTGCCCTTACAATTGGTGATAGAACTTCTCGCCCATTTAGATTTCAAGATTTTTGTACTCTCTACTCTAGCTATCAGAGTGTGGTCCGAGATGCTTGGAATGGTTCCCAAAATTCTGTTGTGGAGAAATTGAAGCAAGTTCATATGCTCCTTAACTTTTAACAAAAACAAGTTTGGTAATATGTTCCATAAGAATAAAAGATTGGAAGCCATATTGAAAGGGGTCCAGAGAGCCTTAGATGATAGAAGAACTTCTGATATGGTACTTTTAGAAGCTAAACTGCAAGTAGAATATAGAAATATCCTTCGTCAGGAGGAAGTATTTTGGTACAAAAAATAAAGGGAGAATAGGGCGAAGTTCGGTGACTGTAATACTAAATTATTTCATCTTCAGACTATTGTGAGGCGGTAGAGAAATAAGATTCATGACATTTTTCTCTCGTATGGGTCTTGGTGTAATGATGAAGATAGGCTGAAGGTGGAAGCGAATTTGTAATTCCAGAATCTGTCTGGTTAACATGTCCATGATAGACCTCTTCATTTGGATTTCTTACATCAACCGAATTTGAGTAGTGAAGGGGTACAAATTTTTTTAGCTCCGATTTCCTAAGACGAAGTTAAGAAGGCCTTAATGAGTACGAAGTCATATAAAGAGCCTGACCCTGCTGGATTTCAACCAGCGTTCTTTAAGAAGTATTGTCATATTGTTGTAGAGATGTGTGGACATTTATTAGAGATGCTACCAAACTCAAGGAATTCAGGCCTATTAGCCTCTATAATATGCTCTATAAAATCCTTATGAAAGTTTTAGTCAACCAGACGAGACCCTTTCTAAATGATCTCATCAGCCCTCTTCAAAGTAATTTTTTTCCAGGAAGGGAGACCACAGATAATGCAATTATAACACAAGAGGTGCTTCATCACATGCATAAATCCAAGGCTAAGAAAGGAGTAATGGCCTTCAAAATCGATCTGGAAAAAGCTTTTGATAGTGATGGTTGGACAATTTTGGAAGGGACGCTAAATGACTTTGGGTTCCCCCTTAATTGTAAAACTTCTTATGAACTCAATTTGCATTAACGAGTGGGCTTAGGAAAAGTGATCTAATATCACCCTATCTTTTTGTTCTATGTATGGAGAAGCTGTCTTTGTTGATTCACCATAAGGTTGATGATGGATCTTGGAAACTGGTGCATATTTCTAATGGGGGTCCTCATATTTCTCATCTCCTATTAGCTGACGATGTTCTCCTTTTTTGCAAAGTTGTGCCTCTTTAACTTAACATTGTATTTGAAACTTTGCAGACTATATTTGAAGCTTAGGGCTTAAAATAAATTTTGATATGTCCATAATTAAGTGTTCCTCTGGTGTCCCTTTGAACATTAAGTAGACTATGGCCAGAAAGCCTTCTAATTTGATTGTAGTTGACCTTGGGAATTATCTAGGTTTCCCCTTAATTAAGAGGCGTGTTACCAAGCATCATTTCAAACAAGAGATGGATAAAATTCTAGGTCGATTGACATCATGGAAATCTGCTTTTCTCAATAGGGCTGGTAGACTCTGCTTGGTTGAGTCAGTTTTATCTTCAATTCACATTTATTCCATGCAAGTTCTTAGATTTACTACTAGTATATGTTCAAAGATAGACAAGCTGACAAGGTACTTCTTTTGGTCTTCTAAAAGGAATCAAACCATTGGTTAACTGGGAATCTGTGACAATTCCTAAACATTCTGGTGCTATAGATTTATGAATTGCTGATAGAATCAATTCTGCCATGCTTGGAAAGTTAGATTGGAAAACGATTCATGATCCTAATTATTTTTGGTTCAAATTATGCAGCATAAATATTTGCAAGGGAATTCAATGTTGAGTGCTTCATCTTCTGCAGGAGATTCTTATATATAGAGAGAGGTGTTGTTGGTGAAATGCAGACTTTTATAGAAGGATTTTCCTTTAAAATTGGGACAAGCGATTCCTCATTTTGGTTTGATGACTACCTAGGTGTGGGACCTTTATTGAATACTTTGAATTTAATCCATACTTCGAACCTTTTCTTGACCTTAAAAAATGTAATTTCCACAAGTGGTTGGAACCTCCAGCGTTTTATGACTCCTCTCCCTACTGAGCTCACTTCCCTGATTTATAATGTAAACCCCAACATTCTATTACATTCTTTGGACAGCTGGTGTTGGAAGGAAATTGGTAGTGGCGTTTACTCCTCTAGTTCAACCTATACATGGCTCTTTGGAGATTAGGGATTACAATCAAATAATAGGCATTGGAAAATAATTTGGAGATTACCAATTCAAGAAAAAATAAAAATGTTTTTCTGGCTTTCTCTTAGGAATGTGCTCGAAGTAATCTTTTTCGCTTTAGACGAAATTTAGCTTCTTCAGCGACTTGCTCATGATGTATGTCAGCACCCAATTTTGAACGGGTTATTTTAAACAATTTAGGAAAATTAAATAATTGAAAACAATTAGAAAAAATGGAAAAAAAGTAATAAAAATATAAAAAAATATTTAAAAAGTCTATTTTAATTAAAAGAATAATAGGGAAGAAAGATATTGCATTAAAGTCTAGATTCTTTACCATTTACTAATAAAGGGAGTAGATTTTTATCATGAATACCTAATGATTCAAATCTTCATTAATAATCTTTCTCAGAAATGTGATTGATTCTTTTTAATAATTTCCCTCTCAATTAAAATGAAGTGTTGGATTTGTGTTTATGAGGATTATTTTATTTGTGAATGTGATTCTTAAATATTCTGATCAAATAATTAATGCAATTAATTATTAGTTGAGAAAATTAGGAAGAAATCAGGAATTAAATTTAAAGAGATTGAGTCTTGTAACTTCCAAATTTCTAAATCCAAGGATTAAGCCCGTTGGAAGCAAAATCCCCGAGTTTCTGAAATTATTTCGCGCCATTTAGATATCGCAAGAACATAAATCATATATCGCTTAAGTTCCAACGACTACTTAAACAGTATATGTAAATATAACTGAATGTATGAATATAAATGCCAACGAGGCCATAAGTCTGTTAGTGGTGGAAATTTTACTAACTATTTTTCATCAATAGAGTTTTTTCAAAAGAACTAAATTAAAAAATATTTTCGAATAAGTATCGTTAGACTTAAATATAAGGAAGCCCTAACTTGGGGGAAAATCCCTATACATGCTTCTAATTCCATACAACTATGCAAATACACCAATATATAGAGAATCCACAACAAAACAATCATCCACAAGTTTAAGAGAATAGGAAAGGGAGGATAGGGGACATGGAAGAATCACACCAAATGAGTGGGAGTGTGTGAGTATAAGAGCTCAAATAGAAGAGGGAATGAGTTTAGGAAGGTTGAAGGGTGAGGTCCTTGGCTTTCTCTCCTTTCTTCAAAGCTCCAAGGGGTTCCTTTCCCTCGAGGAACTCTCTCTCTAAAAAGGAAAAGAATGGAGGAAGAATGAAAAAGAAAACCCTAATTTATTGTTTTTAAAATTGGGGCGTGCATTCTCGCTCAAGTGAGAAATTCTTGCTTGAGCGAGAGTGCTGAGGGAATTCCATTCTTCGCGTTCTTGCTCAAGCGAGAAGCTTCTCTCTTGAGCGAGAATACTCCAGAAAGGATCCCCCTCTCTGGAAGATTCTCGCTTGAGCAAGACCCTTCTCGCTCAAGCGAAAAGTGTCCAAGCGAGACCATTTCTCCTATATTTCTCACTTGAGCGAGGGGTCCTCGCTCAAGCGAGAAAACCATAATACAATTTTGTCACTTTTGCTAATATTCTTGCTCAAGCGAGTTCCTTCTCGCTTGAGCGAGAACATCAGGACTCCGAATCCTGATTTCTCACCCTTAATCACTTTTTAACTTAGTTACACCTCCCTTTTCCAATTTCATTTTATAAAACCTCTTCCGTTACTAATTTTGATTCATGAAAATAGCTAAAATTTGGGATGTTACGATTCTTCCCCCCTTAAAAAATATTGTCCTCAAAATTGGCTTGAAATAGAAGGAAAATCGGGTTTTACCTCAATAAAATAACTCTGGGAACTGAGAGCGGATATCCTCCTCCTTCTCCCACGTCGCCTCCTCTGGTGTCTCGTATCTCACACTCCCAAAGCATCCTTTTTTTTCATATTTCATTTTTCTTTCTACCCGGTCGGCTTCGTGCAGATAGATGTTTGCCGGGGGAGATTGGTGCTCCTTAGGTATGCCTTTCCGGTGGGTTGTTATATTCTTTGTCTATTCCCCGCACTGCGTCAGAAAATCTTCAACTTAGATCTCTCTTCACAACGCAAAAAAGAAGTTTAACAGTTTCTCTCGGTATCTGTCTTTTAAGTCATTGATCTCATATCTAGAGCAGGGGGTCTGCGTTCACTATTAAGCCTACGCCCGTCAATTCCTTTCAAGCGCCCTTAGAATCGTTACGCTATTCGACCACTTACTTAAAGACTTGTTGGCTCCGCGTCGGTCGGAACCTGGTTTGAGAACCTTCTCTCATAGATTCCTTTCACCAAGTCATCGCCAGCAATCAACTTTTATCCCTTGGTGTGCTGTCAAAGGGCGAGTTCCTTTCTTGTCTTGCCCAAAAACTTGCTTTATTCTCATTGGAGAAAGACTCTCCCGTGACAAGGTTTTACACATAGGGCGAACTGATTTCTTTATCTCGCTTGTCGTTAGTCCGTCTAGCGCCTTTCTTTCGGTTGGAGTCCATCCCTGGGCTTAGACCTCTTGGGTTCTATTTTTCTCGAAGGCAGTCAACGTGTCAGCCATTCCTCTCCCATTAGACTTGTAAATCTTTTGCTCTTTTTCCTTCTCTCCCTCTACTTTATTTGACAGGGGCAGAGAATACCACTCTATCAATAACAAGAATACAGTAGCAATTCAGTTTCAAATGGTTTGACCTTGGAAGCAACCTATTATCTATCAATAGGCTAAAACTGCCATTGGCTGCTTTGCCTATCTATTCTATTATGGTCGGCTTGGAGACATCAGAAGAAGACCGTCATTTCTATCCGGGTATGATCATAGCTTCATTCATTCGTTGAACCTTGGGGATAACCATTAGCATTGAGGTCAATCACCATACCACCTCTATCATACGACATTACATGACGCAAGAGTGCATGGTAAACACACACCTACCTAAATCACCTACGTTCCGCTTGCAGCCAATACAAGCACAACCTAACTTGCACGAGATTCAACAACCGAAACTACTGGTAGTCCTGAGGGGACGACATCCTCCTATACTATAATAGTTAGCAGTACTGACCAAGCGATTCATCGGTCGGGGGAAAGAAAGAAAAGGATCGCCTCTCAAAAAAAAAAGAAAAAAAAGGACATCGTCCTTGTGAACTTCCTTGATGATTTAGCAATTGAGAGACGGTTGCGACAAGTAAGAAAGTGGGCCACCCGGGAACTTGAAGAAAAAAAAATACTTCCTTTTGGCTAAAATAATAATAGTTGATGAAATAACAAAACTCTAACTCGGTAGACCCTTAATCACTTACAGGGGACTATGCATAGGACTACCCACGAAGCGGTGAAAGGAAAAGAGAGAATGTATTCCTATTGATCCTAAAGGAGAACGAAGAATGAAGGACGGAGTGGAGGTTGTCTTATTCCTCAGGGTTTTGACACTCCGGTCGATAATTCGTGCAGGTCTAGTGGGAACTATGAGGTCCTCCCTTAATTGTACCAATTTGGAGCTAATGATGTGTGAAGGGTCATGAACATATTTCCTCAGCTGGGAGACATGGAATACATCATGGACTCAGGACAAATGAGGGGGTAAGGTTATCCTGTAAGCTAGAGGGCCAAACCTCTGTAGGATCTAGAATGGGCCAATGAATCTGGGGCTAAGCTTTCTGGCTCTGATGGCTCGTCCAATGCCTGTGACAAGAGTTACTTTAAAAAATACATGATCCCCTTCCTTAAATTCTAGGTCCTTTCTCCTCTTGTCAACATAGCTCTTCTTCCGGCTCTGGGCAGTAGTAACAAGCTTTTCCCTAATGACCCTAATCTTTTCAGTGGTCTCAAGCACCAACTCCGAACCTAGCAGGTTCTCTCACCCACCTCATACCAACAGAGTAGGGATCTACACATCCTACCATACAACGCCTCATAGGGTGCCATGCCTATACTGCTATGGAAGTTGTTATTGTAGGCAAACTCTATGAGGGGTAAGTACCTATCCCAACTACCCTGCTCCTCTAACAAATAAGCCCTAAGCATATCCTCTAGGGTCTGGATGGTCCTCTCAGACTGACCGTCAGTCCAAGGATGGTAAGCGGTGCTAAACTTGAGTTTAGTCCCGAAGGCTTGGTGAAGTGCATTCCAAAACCTAGAGCTAAACCTAGGATCTCTATCTAAAATTATGCTAGAGGGGATGCCATGGAGCTTAACAATCTCCTTGACATACAGGTTCTCTAATCTACTCAGGAAATAGGTATTCTTAATAGGTAGGAAGTGGGTCGACTTAGTCAACCGGTCCACAATGACCCAAATAGCGTCATACCCTGCTGGGACCCTAGGTAGTCCCACTATAAAGTCCATGGATATACTTTCCCACTTCCACTCTGAGATCTCTAATGGCAAAAGGATTCCTGATGGTTTCTGGTGTTCCATTTTAACCTGTTGACACACAAGACACCTAGAAACAAACTCTGCTATCTCACCCTTCATACCATCCCACCAAAACATCTTCCCCAAGTCTTGATACGTCTTGGGGGTGCCAGGATGTATCGAGAACTTACCCCTGTGGGCCTCCTCTAAAACCTCCTGCCTCAGACTACCCCCCTTAGGGACGCAGACCTTCCTTTGGAAGAGAATCATCCCATTACTCAACTCAGAGAAACATGGTTGCCCCCTCCTAGCTTGGAGGTCTGGGTCCGAACCATGTGCCTCCCTAATCCGAGCTCGAAGCTCACTGGTGACCTCTAGCCTATAGAGTTTCAAGCTACTCTCTCCGACCTCAACAATCAGGCTTAGGTTCCTAAATTGTTCCAACAAACTCATCTCATGTACCATCATGGATGACAAATGCAGGGACTTCCTACTAAGGGCGTTAGCTACTACATTGGCCTTGCCCGGGTGGTACCTCAACTCAAAGTCATAGTCCTTCAAAAACTCCATTCACCTTCTCTGCCTCATGTTGAGTTCTTTATGATCAAAGAGATATTTCAAACTATTGTGATCACCAAGGACCTCAAACCTCACTCCATACAGGTAATGCCTCCAAATCTGGAGGGCAAATACCACAGGCACTAACTCTAAGTCATGGGTAAGGTTAGGGGTGGCAAAGCGGGCCAACTCGCCCCGTCCCATCAGCAACCCAACTTAAACGGGGTGGGGCGGGTTGACCCGCCAAGGAAAATTGGTTCTGAATTGTAGCCCACCCCGCCTAAGGGTGGGTTGGCGGGTTGGCCCGCCATAATTTTTTTTGAAAAAAAAAACAAAATTTTAACATAATATGGGTTGGAAAATGGCGGGTTGGTGGGTCAACCCGCCCAAAAATATTAAAAAACATAAAAAAATGGACAAAAACATCTTATAAAATGACAATTCATCCATTGATTTCATTCCAATCAATCTAACATCTCACAAAAAATATGAAAAATCTGTTCCAAATTCCAATCAATCTACTTCAAACAAAAACATTAATAACTTAATACATCATTAACATCATGTCCACAACAAATTGGTCCATACCAATATTCACCACTGCAAACTGGGCTTTTAACAACGGTTAAAAAAGGCTTTTAACGATGGTTATTGACCCATTGTTGACCCAGGCGTCATTAAAAAGTTGGTTTTCAATGATGTCTATCAATCATCGTTATAAGTTAGAAAAAACGACAGTTAAATCTGGAACCGTCGTTGTATGTCCAGGAAACAATGATGGTTCACACAGGAACCATCGTTGTAAGTCAGAAACAATGACGGTTAAAACTGGAACCGTCGTTGTATGTCTAGGAAACAACGACGGTTACTGTGTAAACCGTCGTTGTATGTCCCGTGTATACCCAAAAGTTCTGTAGCTAAGGGAAATTTAGCATAATTTGTGCCCAGAAATTCTGTAAGCCTTGCCTTGATTTATTATATAATATTTATATTTATGGCAAGTCAAAAAAGTATGTCCCAGCTAATAGGAATCAAATACCTGCAAATGTTGGACTAAAATGAGATAATCACATCTTTTTATAACATTCTAAACAGAATCTACAGAAGTTGTTTAAAACATGAAAATCAAGAGACCTAGAGGATCTAATGGCAAACCAATTAACATAGTCATAAGGAATATAGTATATTGTTGTAATCATTGTACACACATTTATACATAATCAAAATCTCATTTGCAATGTTTTCCAAAGATAAATGAAAAACTATATATCAAACTTGCAAGAAAGTTTATTAGAATAAATTAAACTTGAATAATTTAATAAAACGCGTAAGTTAAACTAATAAGTTATACAAATAAATAATGACTAATTACATTCACATTAAATAAATTACCGTTACTAAAGCCATGCAACCAATTGCGAGTACCTTTATGGAATATTGTGCGAAAAGCTTGTACAATTTAGTCTTTACCCGTTCCACTTTTATTTCCCAAGTGGATGGATCAGTCCTTTCATAACAAAAACCCAATGTTACCAATTTCATCTGTGGGTCTAAAACTGCCCCAAATGTAAACACAAGACTATACTCTTCCCAATATTTGTCAAATTTCAACATCATCCTTTGAGCCATACATTTTATAACTCCATCCTCCTCTCCCTTACTATTCATTAAAACACACTAGATTTTCCAAACTTGCAAAAAATACAAATTGGAAGTAGGATAGCTTGTGACAGAAATCAAAGAAGTAATATCATAAAATGGCTGCAAGAATTTACAAATTTTTTCTGCTCTTGTCCATTGTTCCACTAAAGGAGAATATTCATAATTTTCATCATCCTAATGTAGGTTCACAAATACCCGCTGATATTGGAGAGCACTTTGAAGCATCAAATAAGTTGAGTTCCATCTTGTAGGAACATCTAGACACAATCCACTAGATGCTTTAATGTCTCCAATTCTTTCAATGCATTGCTTGAATTTGATCATCTTACTCTCTGAACCACTCAAATATTTGATACTCTCCCTAATTTTATGCAATGAATCTATAGCCACTTTTTACTCTTCTTGGACAATAAGATTTAAAATATGTGCAGAACAACGCATATGAAAAAAATTCTCCATCACAAATCAACCACTTATGCAATGCAAGTTGAGTTTTCAAAGATTGTTGCATAACATCATTAGCAGAAGAATTATCCAATGTGAGACAAAAAAATCTTTTTCACTATTCCCCAATCATGCAAAAATTCACCTATTTTCTTAGATAACTCATAACCAATGTGAAGAGGAGGCATATGACAAAAGTTTATGATTTTGCTATTTAACCTCCAATTTGTGTCAACAAAATGTGCAGTCAAACTTATATAGCCCTCAGTATTAAAAGATATCCATAAATCAGAAGTCAAAGATATCCTACTAGGAATATTAGCCATTACATCTTCAAGCTTTGCCTTCTCTCTCGTGCATTTTTAAGACATTAGCCTTAGCAGTATTTCTAGAAATGGGAATTGCATCAGTATTCAAATAATGTATCCAGTTCCTAAGCACCTCATACTCAACAAATTTGAAAGGCAAATCATGCTTAAGGATTAATACAGTACACAACTCACGTAATACCATTTGATCTATTTTCGCTGACTTCAATTTCCCTTGCATGTCTAACATCATTTGACCCACATCTTCAAATTTAATTAGCTTACACCTTTCTATAAGACGATTCAAAGATGAGGTCCCATATTTTTTATTACCAACAAAATACTCTTGATTACAAGCATTACATTTTTCCCTCTCCTTTCCATCACTACCCACACCAACCTTAGTGAAAAAATTCCAACAATCAGAAGTCAATGATTTAGCCTTTTTCGTATTGGGTTTAAAAAATTGAGATTCTTCTTCTAAAGGATTGTTTGTTTCATCCTCATTTTCATCAATAGGCAATAGTGGTTTACTAATTATAGTTCTTGAGGCCATTTCAAATCAAAGTCCTGATTGAATTTAAAATTAATTAATTAATAACTAAATAGAAACAGATCAACAAATACAGAACAACAACCAATAATTACAATAGCTAACCTCAATCATGTAATCAACATCCATTTAAATTACCAACAAACAACAAATACTACAACCCCAATCATGTAATCAACATCAGGCAGTGGCTAAGCCAACAAATACACAAAATATAATACATATAGATTGAGTGGAGGAGGAACCTGTTTGGGAGCAGCAGATCAAAGACCGTAAACCACAGTGAAGTAGTGAAGCCGGAGAAAGGGAAATCATGGGAGAAATCAATGTCACCTGGATATCACATGGAAAGGTAGAAGAGAAAAATGAAAATCAGATTTTAAATCAAAAGAAAAGGGATTAGGGATTCGGGGAAGGGAGATATAGAATTATAGACATTGGATGCACGAACGTTGGACGCACGAACTATAGACGTTGGACGCACGAAGCTCAGTCGGTGCCTCGGTAGGTAGTGGGTGGTGGGTTGTGGGCAGTGGACGTCTGGACGATCCTGTACCAGACGGAAGACATGTGCGCGATGGAAGCGAAGGGCCCTTGGGCGGTGCTGAACCAACTGCGCGACAACGATGGAGCTCAGACGGCGTCTCGCCGTTGCAGGGCAGCGGCGGTCGATGGTGGGCGGCACACAGTTTTGATGAGGTTGGTCTCTGATTTTGGTTTTTCAAAGGTGAGCTACTGATTGTGAAACGTGAATCCTAAAATGTTAGCCTGATCTGAGTTGGTGAGTTTTATTGTTTTAATAATAGGAAAATTTTAAAAAAAATTAACCAACCCGGCGGGTCAACCCGCCCCAACCTCTCAATGGCCCACCAGGTTGAAGGGTTGTGTGGTGTTGGTCAAGTGTGGCGGTGGGTTGAGGTCCCTAACCTGCCCCACCAAATTTGGCGGGTTGACTCGGCGGGTCAAACCCGCTTTGTCATCCCTAGTTGGGGTAGTTCTCCTCCTGGGGCCTCAATTGTCTAGAGGCATAGGCCACCACTCTCTTCTCCTACATCAGCACACACCCTAGCCCCTTACCAGAGGCATCACTATAGACCTCAAAGGTCTTGGACAGGTCCGACAACACTAGTACCGGGGTGATAGTCAACCTCTCTTTGAGCTCTAGAAAGCTCCGCTCACACTTCTCGTCCCATACAAAGGCTTGACCCTTACGAGTCAATCTAGTGAGGGGCAAGATTAGCTGGGAGAATCCCTTAATGAATCTCCTATAGTAACCGGCCAATCCTAGGAAACTCCTAATCTCCATTATGGTCTTAGGTCTTTCTCATTCAAGGACGACTTCTACCTTGCTAGGGTAAACTGACTCGCCCTCCTTAAAAATCACATGCCCTAAGAATTGGACCATGTCCATCCTGAACTCACATTTCTCTGGGTTGGCAAACAATCTTTTCTCTCTCAAAATCCCTAAAACAACGCTATGGTGTCGCTCGTGCTCCTCTAAGGTCTGGGAGTATATCAGAATGTCATCGATGAACACGACAACAAACTGATAAAGGTAGAGCGAAAGATCCGGTTCATGTAGTCCATGAACACGGATGAAGCATTGGTTAAGCCAAACGGCATCACCAAGTACTCGCAGTGCCCATATATAGTCCTTGAGGCAGTCTTGGGTATATCCTCACCCCTAATCTTGATCTGGTGGTAACCACATCTCAAATCTATCTTAGAGAAGACCAAAGCCCCTCTAAGTCGGTCTCAAGGTCATCTATTCTGAGTAGGGGATACTTGTTCTTAATGGTGACATTGTTCAGCCGCCTATAGTCTATACACAACCTCATACTCCCATTCTTCTTCTTCACTAAGAGCACTGGCGCTCCCCAGGGTGACTCGCTAGGCCTAATGAACTTCTTAGCTATAAGGTCTTCTTATTGGGTTTTAAGTTCACTAAGCTCTAGTGGGGACATTCTATAGGGTTCCTTGGAAAAGGGCCATGTGCCCAGTAACAAGTCAATGGTGAACTCAATCTCTCAGTCCGGAGGTAAGGTGGTTACCTCACTAGGCAAAACATCTTGAAACTCCCTAACTATGGCTACACTGTTCGGATCAATACCGGAACCTAGAGTTGAGGAAAGCAAAAAATAAAACAAGTACTCCCATCAGTCGGACATTTAGACACTTGGGTGACACTAGATAAGAGTACAGGTGGTCTCTCCCACGGAAGAGGAGGGAAAACTGGAAAAACAACCTCTTTTTTGAAGCAATCAAGCATGACTTGGTTTTGGGATAACGAGTTCATTCCAAGGATTACATCTATGTCCCTCAACGACAAACAAATTAGGTCAACCTCGAAGGCCCTCCCTTGTATAACAACAGGGAATTTAGAAAACACAAGGGAAGTGGGAATTGCCTCCTTGGCCAGGGTTATGACATTCAAATTATAAGGTAAAGGGGTAACATGCAGTTTCAACTTCTCCACACAATCATATGCAATGAATGAATGAGTGGCTCTCGAATCATAAAGTACAATTAAGGAAATACCTCATATAACACACATACCTCTCATCAGATTATCCGCCGAGGCTGCTGTCTCGCCACTGAGTGTAAAGACTCTCCCGGTGGCTTGGGGTCCAGTGGCCTCCTTCCTCTTAGGGCACTCATTCTTCATATGGACTGGCTCCTTGCAGAAAAAACAGAGACTCTGGCCATACAAGCACTAACCCTGGTGTCCCTTCCCACACTTAGGGAACGGGGGTACTCCTCCTTGCCCTAAGGCACGCCGGGCTGACCAAGGATGGGAAATCCCTCAACTCTAAGGCAGTCACACTCCTCCTCAGCTCGGGCTTCAGACCCGCCTCAAAATGGTTTCACTTCCATCCCTCATCGAGGACGGTCTGGAGGAAGGTAGAGTATTTGGCGAGGCACTCGAACTTTGCCGCATACTGGCCCACAGATAGGATCCCCTGCTTCAGCTGCAGGAACTCCACCTCCTTCTGCCTACGAACGGTAGCAGGAAAATATTTCTTAAGAAACGCCGCCTGGAAGCTTTCCCAGGTAAGAGGGGTACCCAGGGAAGCCAGGCGGGCTTTAGCTCCCTTCCACCAATCCTCGGCATCTCCCTAGAGCATGAACGCTGCGAACCGAACCCTGAGATCATCCGCACAACTCATAACCTCAAAAATCTTCCCCAGGGCATTGAGCCAGGAGTCAGCTGCCTCTGGGTCACAAGCTCCGGAGAAGGATGGTTGATGATGCTTCCGAAACTCTGCTAGGCCTTGGACAAAGTGTTCCGTGGCCACAACTGGGGTAGGCGAGGGTGTCTCCCTCGGACGCATCTGGAGCTCTTGGAGAACAGATGTATTGGCAGTGGTTGCTCCCCAATGACCGTCGTAAGCATCCGGAGAGCGGCTGCTATGGGATTGGGGTTCGGTGTTGGTGTTGAAGAACCTCGGGGTCGGCCTCGTCGTCCGCTAGCCATAATCCTAAACACATCATTAATGAAACATTGGGGTGATCAGTCTCCACATTTCACAACAACGCATGTAAGATTAAAATTAACTTCAGAAAATCCTAACTATCCACATTCCAATTAGATTGAATTGTTCTAATACCAAAATGTAACTGATAGTCGGATGGGTGTAGGATCTAGAATTGAGCAAAACCAACCGATTAGAATCACAATTAAGCAATTAATTGCGAAATATAGGTGCTGGAACAGCAGCTATATTCACGTAAGAAAGTGAAGAAAAATGAGAGAAAATGAAAGAAAAAGTGGAGAGGAAGAAATGGGAAGGACGCCACTGAAGCAAGAATCCACTTGCAGCAGATAAGTCCAATGCCAGACGCCACTAATTCAGGAGAATTAGATAAGTCTCAGTATGGTTTGAGCAACAACCACAGAGCCTCACTCAACTCACAAAAGGAGGAGAAAATTTGGCATAATGTCTTTACTTCAAATTTCAATGTGTGAATTACAAGAGATGAGGCTCCTATTTATAGGAAAAGAGGGGGAGAGGGGCGGATTTTTAGGGGCATCAAAAAGAAAGAAAATAAAAGGTGAGTGAAAACACTCCTAAGTGGGTTTTGAACCCATGACCCCCAAGGTTTATGGCTAAGCTAAGTCTTAAGCCAATAAACCTCTCAAAATGGCGCCCACTCATGTAGGAAAATACATGATGAGTCAAATTTCTATCCTATGTGGGAATAGAACCCATGACCTCCTAAGCCTTATAGCAAGGCAACCTACTAACCAATAAACCCACTAAAAAATAGCGCCCAAGTAGGAGGAATTAAAAGAAAATTACAATTAATAAAAAGAAAATATAAGAGAGTCCTAATTAAGGGTGGTCCATAGGACAGGGGTCCTATCCAGGGTCAAGGTGTCCTTTTGTAGGGTAGTGACCCTTTATTTGTAGGACACTAATTTCTCCAACCCTTCCTTGCTTGAAGCTCAGGCTTGAAGTTGGTGCATATCCTCCAATGTAGGTCTTGCAGGTCCAAGCTTCTAGCAGTGTGCCATCATTCCCTCCCCCTTGAAAAGGATTTGTCCTCAAATCTGAAAATTCAGAAAGAAGGCATAAGAATAATGAACTGGGCAGAAGAAGGAGATGGATGACAAAATTCAGGAAGTAAGAAGGTACTTCCCTTAGTCTTTGGAGAGTAGAGTCAGAGATCCACAAGTTGAACATCTTCCTTGAGCCTGGACAATAAGAAGAAGACCCATAAGTATTATTCCCAAGCAAGCAAAGTGAAGGCTCATAACAGAAATACTTGGGAATCATAAAGATTAGCAAAAGAAAATCATATGAGATGAACAAGAGGTGTTTGAGATAAGAGTTAAAAAACTCCCTAGATGAAGAATGAACCATCTTGTCCATGTACGTTGTGGATTTAGATCCTGGGTCAAAGACTAATCTTTTGAAGTCCTCCCTTGGAAGTAAGATAAGTAAGTGGTCATGGAGAAGGCTTAGGAAATAAACTCCACACAAGTACAAAATATGTTTCAATGTGCGATATTCATCAAAATATTCTACACTGTGTTCCCAAATAAATGCACAAGTGAAACTATGTGGCATAAATATCTTAATATTTTTCAATAACATCCCAACATTTTTATTGAACATAACACATGCATCTTGAGTATGATTGTCAAAAGGGTAGTGTATATGTTCATGCCATGAGGTATTCATGCAAGTTTGTTCACCAGGCATATCCATTCTAATGCACTCACCAAAGTAATATGACACCTTTCGCATATTATCATATGTATTCATGTAAGATGAAACATTAAAAGAATCACTTTGAGCAAGCACACTATGAAGCATATCATCATGTAAGGTGGATGTCAAACAAGTTTTCTCATATGTGATAACTTCATCCAAATTTTTATCCTTTTTACAAACTAGTTCAAGAGCATAATACACATCTTTATATGAAACAATTATTTGAGGCCCAAAATGTGTATTCAACTTATAAATACAAACCAAAAGGTGCATGCATATTCAATCCAACTTTGTTATCATTCCTATCATGCAATCTAATTTGATCAAAGGAATTGACTAAACATGCATCTCTAGTAAGTTTCATGGTACTCTTAAACTTAGTTGCCTTTTCTAAACATGCAATAGATTTCAAAGCATCATCAACATTGTTTATTTCTTTCAAACATGTAATGCTTTGAGGCATATAATTGTGCATAGAAGAAGGCATTTCATGCATAAAGAAAGTTAGTTTAGGAAACTCCCTTTCATTAGCTTGAGTTGTCCTCTTTGCAACACTAGAAGTACTTGCCATCAACTTATTCATGTCTTCACACAAAGGGTTAGCTATCAAATCATCACAAGATAAAATCAGTTGCTTTCCTAAATCTTTGTTTTTCTTTTCTTCTATTTGCACTCTTTTTATCTCCTCTTCTTTTTCCCTCTTAAGCTTTTCTTCTTTTTCCTTTTCTATTTGTTCTCTTTTCTCTTGTTCTATTAACCTCTTAAGTGTGGTTTGATCTTCTTTTATTTCACTAGAGGTCATAGGCATTAAGGTGAATTTAATCCCTTGGTGGCGGAACCTATAGGTGTTGGAATACCCATCATGCTTCACCCTTCTCTCATATTGCCATGGTCTTCCTAAAAGGATGTGAGAGGCTTCTAAGGGTATGACATCAAAGGTCATTTCATCTTGGTAATCCCCAACTTTGAACCTTAAGCTTACTTGCCTATCCACCATAAATTCTTCCTCATCACTCACCCATTGAACTGTATAAGGTTCTGGATGTGGGTTAGTAGGTAAGTTTAGCTTGTTAACTAACCTAAGGCTAGCTAAGTTGCTACTACTTCCTCCATCTATGATCATTAAACATACCTTATCTTCAATTTGGCACCTAGTGTGGAATAGGTTCTCTCTTTGGCTCTCTTCTTCACCCAAAAGTGTTTCTAAGGCTTTCCTAAACAACATGGTTTCCCTTTCCCCTTGCCTCCTTCCTTCCATTCTCCTAATTGATTTTATGTTAAAACTTTTAAGGACCTTTCCACTCAACTAAGTGTTTACACTCAAAGGAATGTCAACACTCGTGTATGTCACTCTTTTTTGGCTTTTTCTATAATGAAAACTCTCTTGCCTCTTCTACTTGGTTGGAGGTTGATTAGAAGTTGCAAAGACCAACGTGAGTCTAAGTCTTAAACCTTACCCAAATAGAAGCGCACTAACAAAGAAAAATACCTACTGGAAGAAGATTGGAAAAATCCTAAGACAAAACAAAAGAATTGATATGACAAACAAGAAAAGTTGGCACTCAAACAAGCTTATACACAAGAGCAGACAGCAAACAAGACAAGACGGAAGAAATTGCAAAGAGAATTGTTTTTGGTGATTTTTGAAAAAGAGTTGCCAAAATTGTCGTTTTAAAGAAAAACAGCAAATACAACTCAATTACGGTATACAGGGAAATGAAACAGAAAAATTACAGTAAAAATGTCACTGTATTGTTGGGATATTTCTTTGTTTTTGTTTTTCTATTTTTTTTGAATTATTTTTGAATTTTTTACTCTTTTTGGGTGTCTTTTGACTTTTTCTTCCTTGTTGTTGACTTTTGCACCCTTTTTTGCTTTTTACACCTCTTTTTCTGTTTTTGGCACGTACGTACTTTTTGTATTTTTCTTGCCTTTTCTTTCTTTTTTTGTTTTTTTTCCCAACAGAAAATTACAAAAATTTGTACACAATGAAAAGAAAATTAACTGTACCTACTGTAATATTTTTGGAATTTTCTGACAGTAAACTGGTCCAAGTGGCCCAGAAAAGTAAAAATAATGAATAAACTGATTTCTAAAAACTGTAAAAATGTGATGGCAACTTGATTTCAAAAATGGCCAAAAAAAATTGCTTAGCACTTCCTTGTTGATTATACAAAACCGATATGGTCACAGAAACGCGCTTGGTTCAATTTTAAGATTGGAATTAAAATTTGAAGGAAAATCAACAATTAGAATTTGTTGATCTTCTTCCAATACTATGAACCAAAAAAGATCCTATAGGTGAGCGTTTTGCACAATCAAACAGGGAAAGTCCAAGGTAGAGATAGCAGTCAATCCAAATTTGCAATCAGAATGCCAATCAAACAGACATAACAAGAGTAGGAAATTGAACAAAACAAAAGCCCAAAAATGCGCATAAATGCAAAAAATAAAGAGGAAAATTGCGCAAAAATAAATGGCAAGAAATTAAAGGGGGAAACTGAAATTAAAAGGATGGGGAGGACAGAAATGTAAATGGCAGAAAGTAAAAGGGGATGGCAGAAAGTAAAAGGATGGGGAGAGCAGAAATGTAAAGGGAAAGCAGAAATTAAAAGGATGGGGAGGACTGAAAATAAATGACTGAAAGTAAAGGGGGAAGCGAAAATTAAAAGGATGGGGAGAGCAGAAATGTAAATGGCAGAATGTAAAGGGGAGAGCAGAAATTAAAAGGACGGGGAGAAGCGGAAATTAAATGGCGGAAAATTAAAAGCGGAAAGTAAAGAGATGAATATGGGGGATGAACAATTAATGGTGAAGGGGAGAAATATAGGTGAACGATCTTTGGAAAAATGAAGACAACAATGCCTCCTCTTACCACACTTCACCACAAACAAGCAGTTATATCAAGCAATTTGCAAGAATTACTCAAGAACAAGTATGAGCAATTAAAGAGGCATTTAAACAAACACCTAGGGGGTGGGAATTAGCGGCCCAAAACAGCCCCCAACTAGCAAGAATTCAAGCAATTCAATCAAGACAGACAAGTGCTGATAGCAGCAGAAAGGCACCTCGGGCCCGGGAAACAGTCCAAGTCCAAATTACAATTGAAAAGAGGGATGAAATTACACTAAAATGATGAAAATTCTGCACAAAATAGGTGCAGTAAGCAGCGCCCAAAACAGCCCCAATTTGCTCCAAATTTGCTCAAATTCAACAAGCTCTGATGACCAATTGATAGCCGGATGGGTGTAGGATCTAGAATTGAGCAAAACCAACTGATTAGAATCACAATTAAGCAATTAATTGCGAAATATAGGTGCTGGAACAGCAGCTATATTCACGCAACAAAGTGAAGGAAAATGAGAGAAAATGAAAGAAAAAGTGGAGAGGAAGAAATGGGAAGGACGCCACTGAAGCAAGAATCCACTTGCAGCAGAAAAGTCCAATGTCGGACGCCACTAATTCAGGAGAATTAGATAAGTCTCAGTATGGTTTGAGCAACAACCACCAAGCCCCACTCAACTCACAAAAGGAGGAGAAATTTTGGCATAATGCCTTTACTTCAAATTTCAATGTGTGAATTACAAGAGAGGAGGCTCCTATTTATAGGAAAAGAGGGGGAGAGGGGCGGATTTTTAGGGGCATCAAAAAGAAAGAAAATAAAAGGTGAGTGAAAACACTCCTAAGTGGGTTTTGAACCCATGACCCCCAAGGTTTATGGCTAAGCTAAGTCTTAAGCCAATAAACCTCTCAAAATGGCGCCCACTCATGTAGGAAAATACAAGATGAGTCAAATTTCTATCCTATGTGGGAATAGAACTCATGACCTCCTAAGCCTTATAGCAAGACAACCTACTAACCAATAAACCCACTAAAAAATAGCGCCCAAGTAGGAGGAATTAAAAGAAAATTACAATTAATAAAAAGAAAATATAAGAGAGTCCTAATTAAGGGTGGTCCATAGGACAAGGGTCCTATCCGGGGTCAAGGTGTCCTTTTGTAGGGTAGTGACCCTTTATTTGTAGGACACTAATTTCTCCAACTCTTCCTTGTTTGAAGCTCAGGCTTGAAGTTGGTGCATATCCTCCAATGTAGGTCTTGCAGGTCCAAGCTTCTAGCAGTGTGCCATCAGTAACGTTCAAACTTCTAATTCCAAGGATTAAGCCCGTTGGAAGCAAAATCCATGAATTTCTGAAATTATTTTGCGCCATTTAGATATCGCAAACACATACATCATATATCGTTTAAGTTCCAATGAATACTTAAACAATATATGAAAACATAACTGAATGTATGTATATAAATGCCAACAAGGCTACATGTCTAACCAACACATAATAATGACTTGGGTTACCCCCATACTTGTGCCCTGAACAAAATAGATAAGACCTGAAGGCTGCACATGTACCATCATATCCCACAAAAGAATAAATGTTTAGGGTATCATAATCCAATCTGAACAGGGCCTAACAACTAAATACATCATATCCTCGGCCCAAAGAAAAATAGATAAAATAACATCTCCCAAGCTCCATGCTCACTGATCGGTATGGGGAGGGACCTGTGCATCTAAAAGATAGTCCACAAAACGTGTGGTGAGACAGGTGTCTCAGTGAATATAACCATGCAGCATGCAGTGTGGGCAAGCAGGTGGATGAAATGCAACAGTCAACGATAAACATCATAACATGATATCTCAAATGAACTTAAACATATACGCATGGCCTGCATTACCCTGCAGACGGGGTCTTATCACTAGACTGGGGCTAGACCTAAGCTCAGACTACAAGGAACGTCTTCCTTGGGCATAACATCGCCAATTAACTGGGGGTCGAAACTCGTGTTTTAACTGGGGAACGAAGTCCAATTAACTGGGGACCGAAGTCCAATCTTTCTTAATTAAGGGTGAACTGGAGCCGAAGCCAAAACTGGGTTTGAAGCCATTTTTACTAGGACCGAAACCAAATTCATATTCTCATTATTAACTGAGGCCAAAGGCAATAAATGCAATGCTCAGCCATAAACTTATTCCATGAACTAAGTAATAAGTACCATTAGACATAAATATAAGGAAGCCCTAACTTGGGGGAAAACCCCTAAACATGCTTCTAATTCCATACAACTACAAAATACACCAATATTTAGAGAATCCACAACAAAAAAATCAACCACAAATTTAAGAGAAGGGGAAAGGGAGGATAAGGGACATGGAAGGAGAATAACACCAAATGAGTGGGAGTGTGTGTGTTATACTCACCTCAAGAGAGCTCAAATAAAAAGGGAAATGAGTTGAGGAAGGTTGGAGGGTGAGGTCCTTGGCTTTTTCTCTCCTTTCTTCAAGCTCCAACGGGTTCCTCTCTCTAGAGGAACTCTCTCTCTCTAAAAAGGAAAAGAATAGAGGAAAAATGGAAAAGAAAACCTTAATTTAATGTTTTTAAAGCTGGGACGTGCATTCTCGCTCAAGCGAGAAATTCTCACTTGAGCGAGAATGCTGAGAGAATTCCACTCTTTACGCTCGCTTGAGTGAGACCCTCCTCGCTCAAGTGAAAATCGTCCAAAAAGCACCCAATCTCTCCCCTGTTTCTCGCTTGAGCGAGGACCCCCTTGCTCAAGCGAGAAAACCAGAATTCAATTTTGTCACTTTTGCTGATATTCTCGCTCAAGCGAGTTCCTTCTCGCTTGAGCGAGAACATCAGGACTCAAAATCCTGATTTCTCACCCTTAATCACTTTTTAACTTAGTTTCACCTCCCTTTTTCCTATTTCATTTTATAAATCTCTTCCATTACTAATTTTGATTCATGAAAATAGCTAAAATTTAGGGTGTTACAAGTGTGATTTTGGAGAAAATAAAGAAATAATAAAAAATCATTACAAGGATTGGGAATAATAAGAATGAAATCTTGATAAGACTATCAGATAAAATAAAACACCCAACATCTCAAGTCCCACATCGGGTAGTGCACCATCTTCCAACATTTCCTTCTCCTGAGTGAACTACCAAGTGTTAGAGGATCAAAGAAAGGAGTGAACATTTGGACCTATTACAAGGCAAAGAAATTGCTTTTTAGTTATTTTTTTGGAGGGAAATCAAGAGGGGTCTCCTTCGAGGTAAATTTCTCCATCTCTTTCTTTTTTATTTAAATAATTTTTTTAAATTATTAGGAAATTTGCTTTAGGATTGTTTATAAAAAATAATAATTTTTTTTTAAAAAATAAAAAAAGTTTAGTTTAATTTCAATTGTTAGGATTAGAAAAAAAATAAATAATTAAATTCAACCAACCCACAATTAATATCTAGAAGAACTGCGTGACTTTTGAGTTCCCCATTACACCAAGGGATACGTAGGAGCGAGTTCTACCCGTCAAGTCAAAATTAAATTTTTAAAAATTTTGTTTAATTGATTTCTTTGGTTTATTAATAAAAAGGGTAAAATAAATACCTTTATTTTGCATAATCAATTTAGGATAACCGTTCTAAGACGGGCGTGCAGGGGGTGTTGTGGGGTTTAGTCCCCACCCTTCCCCAAGCGTAATTGATTCACAAACCCAATTTATTTTTAAAGATTAATTTTTAGGGTCTCCAATTTCCCCTAATTTAATAAAATTGGTGGCGACTCCCACATAATTATCTTTTATTTTTTGGGTCGCTACAAATGGAGACTCCATTGGGGAAAATTTTATGAATCAAGCCCATTAAATTGATTGTGCAAATCTTGTTTACTAATTCCAGAAAAAAAAATGTTTTTCTGGCTTTCTCTTAGGAATGTGCTTCAAAGTAATCTTCTTCGCTTTAAAAGAAATTTAGCTTCTTCAATGACTTGCCCATGATGTCTCAATGCAGAAGAAAACATTTGAAGTTTGGACCCGTCTTGGTTTCATCGGCACGCATCAATTTTCAACAATTGATGTTGTTCAATGGATTTGTAGAATGCTTCAAAGTGAGAGATGTTTGACTTTTGCTTTTGGTGCCTAGTGGATCTAGAAATGGCATAATAGCTACGCTTTGGATAACAAAATTTGTCCAATTCCTCAAGTGGTTTACTGGATCAAAGACCTTGAGGATGATATGAGATGAGTGTTGAGTCTCAAAATATTATCAAGTGATTAATAATGTTTTTAGTCTTATAACCCTAAGTTTTAATTAATAACAAATTTGGTTAAATATTCCGAGAAATAGTACAAATTCTCTTAAGGGTATTTTATATGTTTCAGCAATTCTATGAAGGAACAACCCTTTGAAGTGGTACAACCTTCTTAAGGAGAAGAACCTGCTGAAGTTATTCAACCCTCGGAAGAGATGTACTGTTTGAATCGAGAAGACCTGCTGAAGACTTTCTACGTGGCATTTGTCTCTAGTCAGTGTAAGGTCCAAGAATCATCCCACTGTGGTTTTAATTATGACAACCCATCACAAGTCACTTAACATAATTATGATTCTCAAAGGACTAATCATTTCATTTGAGAATGTGTCTAGAAGATGCAGGAAACTCCTTCAGAAGATGTAAGTTCTTCTAATCTATTAAGAATGACAAATCTGTGAAAGAAGGCATAAAAGATGTTTGGTAAAATCAAAAGGAAACCATCTGCAACTTGATAAAGTCTTCAGAAGATGAAAACAACATCTTCATAAAAGAATTCATGACAAATCTGCTTTAGAAGGAAGATTCACTTTTAAAGAAGCAAAAGAAGTTCTCCCAAGGTTTCCAAGGATCAAAATGAATGAAATAAATGAACTGGAAGTACTGCACAGAACTTGAAACTCATTTGCAGAAGAAACAAAGCAATTCTGCAGAAGGAACCTGATGGAATAATTTCTGCAGAAGATGCAGAATCCTTCTTGGATTGTTTAAATCATTTCTATGGCAGCAGCTGAGTTAAAAACATTTGAGATATACTTATAATCATCCAATAAACACTCTCAACATGTTTACAGAAGAAGGTGTCACAGAATGAACCAGATTTGCTCTTTGCAGAAGATGCAATCCAGTCAAACTGACAGTTGTACCTGCAGAAGGCAACAACTGTTTGACAGTGACAACACATGAGAGGAAAGCTGGACATGTTTGGAGCCTTCCCAACAGCTAGTTGCTCATATTCCCTATAAAAGGAAGTGCTCTCCTCTCATTTGAAGACACCTCTCTCTCCAGAAAATCAAATACTTTCAGAATTACATTCTCATCTTCTGGAAACATTTCTCTCTCCTCTTATTCATAATTTTCTGATACTGCAAGTGTTGAGGGGGAGTTGGCTCATTGTTGTTCTTCTGTTGTGCTTTAATTGTATCTTTTGTGAGCCTTGTACTTACCTAGCTTTTCATATTCATTCTGTAAGGTCACAAGGAGACTAGTAATTGAGAGTATCTCTTGTGACAGTAAGGGTAAGTGTATTTTGAGAGGTCTGGAAGCTCAGGTGTGAGCTGAAGTATTAACAGTTTCTGCAGAAGGTGCTCTGCAGTTTGCTGCAAGCCAAATCTTCTGCAGAAGGAGCTGCAGTAAGAAAAAGCTTAAGTTGTGAGTTGCTTGAGTTAGGTTAAGCCTGAAGAGGTTGTGAAAAGAATACTAGTGGTAGTGTGTACCCAAGAAGATTGTAATTTGGTTGTTTGAGTAAGAAATCCTACTTGGTGTAGGGACTGGACGTAGCCTCTGGTTGGAAGAGGTGAACTATAAAAGACTGTGTTCCTTTTTCTTTTCCCTACTCTCCTTAATTACTTCATGTGCATAAAAGTTTTTTTGAAAACTATATAATACCTAAGTAAGTGTTAACAATCAAGACTCCAAATAAGGAATCCTATCTTCTGCATACTGCATAAAATACTAACAATACATCTTCTGGTGATTTACCTTCTAATACTAAGCCAAGTAATCCTTGAGCAGAAAAGTATTAGAAGTTAAGTGCAGAATTTTAAAAGTAATCACAATTCAACCCCCCTTCTTGTGATTAAACCTTCAACTTCAGTCAGAAGGCTTTATAATCAAGACTTAAAAGCATTCTCAACGTCTTCTGCAAGATTGTCTCATTTAAGGAAAGATTACAGAGACCTTTTTAACTTTTTTGAATCAACTTACCAGAAAAGGGAAACTGTTGTAACATAGTACCTGCAAATGTGTCAGAACTGTATCAAGGTCTGCACACCTGCACTACACAAGTCAGAAGCTTTTAGAAGATTGTCTCACAATGGTTCTCACAGCATTTAATGCCATCTCTCAACGGTGGTTTCAAGCAATCTTCAACGGACTCAATCCTGACTCTATATATAAAGCTTCATGAAGGACTTCAAAGCAAGAGAGAGAAGAATTAACATCAAGCCTAAACGCCGTCAAAATATACACTGTTATTCTTTCTATTTCATTGTACATCAAATTTCATTTATCCTGAGTCTTACTCAGTTACTTTGTACAAGCTTGTTTCAGTTTAAGTTAGGAACTAGTTTTGGTTCAGTAACTTAAACAGAATTTATTTAAAAACACTCTTAAGTTTCTGAGAGCCTGAAGAGGCTTGGTGGAACAAAGAATACTTGTTGTTGAGCCTGGAGAGGCTTGTTGTTTAAAGAATACTTGGTTTAGAGCCTGAAGAGGCTTGACTGTAAAAGAATACTTGTTGTATAGAGCCTGAAGGGGCTTGACTGTGAAAGAATACTTGTAATCTCTGAGATTAGTGGAAAATCCATTGCTGGTTTGGCTTTGGAACTGGACGTAGCTCACAGTGGAAGTGAGTGAACCAGGATATATCTGTGGCTAAGTTTTCTCTTACCCTTATCTCTTTATATTTGGTTTAAACTAACTTGGAGGGTTCTGAGTAAACTGTTTTATAAGTTGAAACTAAAAACGTATTCAAACGTATTTAAAAATAAGTTTCCAAAACTGTTTTATTGAACCTGCTGAAGCTACCTCAGCAAGTACCTCACTCCCAGTTTCAGCAAGTTACTCAAATTATTTGTGAAAAGTTTTGCTTGTAAAAAGATTTTCCTAAAATCAGTTTAAAATTATAAAACACTATTCAACCCTCATTCTAGTGTTTCCTGTGGTTTCTACAACGAGTAATTGAGCACCCTTATTTATCCTTATTCCTCGTCGATCCCTCCCGCCTATTGGGCTACTCATTAAATATGGATGGTAGTTGTTCTGTTCATGGAGACATGATGTCTGGAGGTCTAATTAGAGATTATCAGGGTACTTGGATTATTGGCTTTTCTTCCAATGAGGGAAGAGGTAATTCCTACTTATCTGAATTACTGGCACTTCGTAATGGTCTTCATGTCGCCTGGAATAAGAATTTCAGGGAAACCCTTGGGGATTATTGGCTTTTCTTCCAATGAGGGGAGAGGGAATTCCTACTTAGCCGCATTACTGGCACTTTGTAATGATCTTCATGTCGCCTGGAATAAGAATTTTAAGGAAACTCACGAGTCCCCATCGGTTCGGGTAAACCCTTGGGGATCTCACTTTCCCTATTTTTAAATTTTTTTTTATTTTTAATAATTTAAATACATATTTTTAAATAAGTCATATATATTCAATATATTTTAATTCAAATAATATGTAAATATAGACATGAAGAATCCTAAAAAATAAGAAACTTAATAACTATATTATATTTTGAGAAAAATATATTAGTTTTTCTTTATTATTCAACTATTAATATAATTAAAATTATTTAATTATTATATCAGACATGTTCGGGGGTGGATTCTTGAAACCCCAAACTCGCCCCCTTGTTAAAGGTGGGACGGGTTCGAGGTCAGGTTTTCTTTATACCATGTTAAAATGGGTTTTCCCCAATTAAAGTCGGGGCGGGAGCTGGTGAGTATCCGCGAGGGTGACTTTGATTGTCATACCTACTTATATGTGTAATAACTCATATAATAGTGAGAGAGATAAAAAAAAAGAGATAAAATTATGAAATGTAATGAAAAAAGATAAAGAGAAAAAAAAAGATATATTATATGAATTATAGATATTTATTGTATAAATAACCTTCTAAAAAAATCACGGATTTGTAAATATCTTTATACTTTCTTTTTCTATTTGGGCTGTGGAGGAAAATTTTAAATTTGTTGTGAAAGATTGAAAGTTTCGACATAAAGGTTTACACTCAAGTATTACATATCTGAATTTGATTTAGATTCAATTGTGGAGTGATTATTAGTAATTTCTAACTTGTACATACATAATATTTATAAAAAAAAATTAAATGTGCACTAGTACCCTCAATTAGGGGTGTTCATGAGACAGATTGTGACGAGTTTTGCTTATCTTTAACCCGGCCTAAAATTTTGACCGAGTCAATTCTATGGACCCGAACCCGTCCATAGACATGAAGAGACCCGATGATATACGAGTTAAAAAAAGATCGGGCCTGAGTAGGACAGAATCGGGTTGACCCGATATATAAGCTAAATATAATCATGAAACAACCATATAACAATGTTCAGAAGAAAATAATTCATGTAATTAGTAAATATATTGCATACAATAGAATTCCTCTTAATGTATGCAATATATTTTACTTTTTTTAAAGTTTGGGACATTACTAAAACAAGAATAACTTTATATCAATAATAAATTTACGTATATAATGTATTTTTAAAGGTAGATAGAGGAAACCTAGACTCAAAAACCCTGTCCAAAAGGAAAAAAAAATAAGGTTAGGACTTTACATAATAGAAAATTATAAGTAGTAAATATTATATTTATATATAAAGGACTGGTCAGGTAACCCGAAGGTTAACCCAAACCCGTCATTAACCCGATGTTGAGTCAACAAATGAAACCCGATTCGATTTTATTCTTTCTTGTAGTACATGAATAGACCATCCGACCGGAGTAGAAGGGGTGGGACGGGTCAAAGTCTTGAACACCCCTACCATCAATTACCGCCCATATTATACAAGAATAACTGTCGATTTAAGGTAAGAGGATCCTCTCCAGTACTGAAATTTTTCAGAATGAGAGAGATAGACTCACACATATGTGTGGGTCCCACAAAATAGCTTGGACTCCGATTTAAGCTATTCCAGGTGTCCTAAGTGCAGTATCTTCAGAACACTTTTGTTAAAGTTCTTCAAGCAGAAAACGTATGCTGAGTTGAACTTGAAGTTCTTCCTTTCTATGTGGTAACACTTTTTACCAAACTAAAACGACAAGCACATCGGCAACTAAGTATGAAATTAATTTTTGCTTTCGGTAAAGTTGCGACATTATTTTATTGTCTCCATCTTTATTTTGGATAAATACCAGTACCAAATTGTTTACAGAGCAGCACGTCTGAGCTGTTAACTCACGACACAAATAATGAGAAACGTCTGGCATTGAATTGAGGATGCCTTTTGCCCTTTGCCAAAGAGTTATACCTGCTCTGTATCAACCAATCCAACGGTTGAGCCTCTTCATTTCGCATAATTTTTTGTTATAACTTTTATTTACTTATCCCGTTACAATTTGCCATTAATAAATATTTCCCAGTCTCGGTCACCAAAAAAACATTTCCCAGTCTTTCCTTTCAATTTTTTGTCGTTTCCAGATAAACGACAGTAAACTTGCTAAAAATAATTACCAGGATAAATCAAAAGTAAGGAAAGAAAAGTTGAACAAACACGTGACATGCGCGGTACAGCACTGCACTCGATTGATTAATTAATTAATAAAATAAAAAGAATCGAATTTTCGAGATAGGAGCCAACGAGGTGGATTGGTCCTTTTCAACCCATGACTACTCTAGCTTAGCTATTAGCAGAGTAATTGAGTAAAGGCAAGTAGAGGTTTAAAAATTAAAATTACGCAAAAACACGAAAATGCAGAAAATTCAACTATATAATATTTGACCCGGTGAAGCTCGAGCTAGATTTTTCTTAAACCACAAATTAAAATTACATTTTTTTTTTTCACGCTAATAATCACACAAACAACACAACGGCTAGGCTACACTACACAGAAGAAATTACAAAACCCGAAAATCAAACATTCTTTTTTAATTCTTATACCAGAATTCTTTTCACACTCGATCCACATTCTTATTTTGAATGAATGAGCAGAAACTGTGTCACTAAACAGTGACTCAGACACATTCATTTCCACTTTCAATGGCAGAAGATAACCTTGAGCTCACGCGGGGAGGAGCACTGGTGCATGAGGGAAGGGTTATCATGTGCGTAGGTGAAGGTTGCAGGGCACGCGTGCTTGAAGAACGTTGAGTAAACGGAAGGCTTACACGTTTGTGGGTTATTGTAATGGTTCCTACAACAGAGTTCATCACTGTGGAAAGCCTCACACCCACTCTTACAAGCCACCACAGGGCCATGACCAGCGGGAACACGGTGCTGCAGAACAGGGGGACACGTGGCAAGCAGGTCCGTACGACAACCCACCACAGGGCACACACCTTTGCCCTCGTGTGGGGTAACCGTCATCGGAACGTTGAAACCGTCCACCAGGCTCACGCCGTACGAGGAGTAGTCGGCGTTGCCGTGGTGCATGTCGAACTGTGCCAGCGTGGCAGGGGCTGAGCCTCCGGCGCCGTTGCACTCCACGCGGCCGCCACAGTCGCCGCTGGCGCAGGAGAATTGGTGGCCGTTATAGCTGCAGCCGGTTCGGGCCCAGACTCGGCCAGACCAATGGGTGTCAGGGACGGAGATGGATACATGGGTGAGGGTGTGGAGGAGGAAGCCGCCGCCGGCGAGGACAGGGTGGCCGGCGTTGGGCTGGATGCCGGGCCAGACAGTGTAGGGGCAGTTGTTTACTAGGGTTAAGATGAGGGCCTGTGATGGTGCAAACAGAGTAAGGATGAGGAAAGAGAGAAGCAGAGAGTGAGAGAGAGCCATTGTGAACTCGCTGCTTGATGTGTTGTGAAGGGGATGTCTGGGTTTTATTTATAGCCAGTAAGAACCAAGAAGAAGAAAAGGACGTGTGGATTGAAATTACCAGTACCTTTTTTAATTGAAATATCATTATTTTATTCAAAAAGATGAAATGAGAGAAAAAGAGGAAAGCGATTACAATTTTCATGATGACTTGGACCCATTCTTCCTTATTGTGAACTGTGTCTGCTGTGTGTGTTGTGAATTGCTTGTTTTCATTTTCTCTGTGTGCCTTTTCTATGACTGGATTGCCCTTTCTCCATGCAGCTTAAGACTCTCTTTGGTTGTAGTGTAGAAATAGAGAAGAGAGAAATAAAAAGGAGAGAAGTAGGAAAAAGAGAAATAGAAAAGAGATGGAGATGATTTATGGGTTGTTTGGTAGGAAAGAAATAGGTGAGAAGAATAAAAGAAATGTGAACTTGAGTTGTTTGGTTTGATTGAAGAGATAAGAGAGAAATTGTATATTTAATTAATTTAGCTGGAAATTTCCGCCACCAACAATCTGAAAATCGATTTCTAAGTTAAAGAAATTGATTTTTGGCTTAGTCATGATGATTGAAGGCTATATCACATGAAGATGATCAATTATCATGAAAAAATAATCGATTATCACCTATGTTAATTGTATTTCTCTGCAATCTCTCACCAATTTGGGAGAGAAGTTTCTGAATGTTGGGCCCATGAGTTTTGTAACTTCTCCCCTATCTCTTTGTTAAACCAAACTATGGAAGTGCACCATCTCTCCCCTATTTCCATCTTCACCCTCTATTTCCCTCTCACTTCTTCGGTACCAAACGAAGTGTAAAGGTACTGTTTTTAAATTTTTTATGCTGCTGTGTTGGTTGGGATAAAGGGCAAAATAGTTATAGCAGGTGGGCAGAGAAGGACTACTTTTTTTCTGTGTAATTTTGTCCTTTCATCGAATTCTGAAAAAGATGGTCTGAAACCACAGACAAGACTCCAGACTCGTCAGTGACTCAGTGGTGATTCCGGTGAACTAAACCTAGGGCCTTCAACCTTCCACCACGACGCTAGAGAGCTAATACTGTATTATTAATTACAACTTTTGTTAAAAGTTACGGAGTTATCCAAATCAAATCAAACAGAATCACGCCAAGTGATAAAACCAAACAAGTCTGGTTTTAAAATATGCTTTACGTTGTGTTTGATTGAATTAGTAAAATAAAAAAAATGGAAAAAAAGAAAATGATGTGAATTTAGATAGAAATACATATTGTTTGATTTAAAAAAATAGGAAAGAGGTAGAAAAGAAATTAATTTAAAAGGTTGTTTAATTGTGTAAAAATGGAGAAGATGGAAATTGATAAATATATGAGATTAAAAAATTATCCAAAACTTTATAATAAAATAGAGTAATATTTTGTGGGATAATGTGAAATGTAGGGATAATATTATAAAATAATCAACTCACCCCTCATTCTTCCCCATTTCTCGAAAAATTATTACATGGTTTTGGACCACCACGTCATTCTTGGTCCGACCAATTAACATTTGACACATAAGCAAAAGTCATGGTCCCGACCATGAATTTATTTTTAGTCCTGATCAATTTTTCTTATATAACAAATGTTAATTGGTCGAAACCATGGATCACGTGGTGGTCCGGGACCATCTAATAATTCCTCCCATTTCTCCCCCCTCCCACCTAGCGATTACAAATTAGGTGAATCCCACCTATTTATTGTACCCTCTCCCCCTCATTCTATCAAACCAAACGAGATGGATGAATTAAATTGGTAGCATCTCTCTCACCATTTTATCTCTTTGCAAAATCCACGATAACAAACATAACGTTAATTTTCTTTATTTAGAGCATGTTTGTTTTTAATGTAAATCATATGCGAAAGTTAATCCCGCTTGAGTCAAGAATATTTACATCATGATAAAGCATATACCACCTTAATCAAGCATATAATATTTGAATTAACCCTAGTTGGTAGAGCATGTTTGTTTGAGTTTTGATACTTGTGTGTAGAGAGATAAAAAAGAAAAAAGAAAAAAGAAAAAGAGAAATAAATGTGGTATGTGAATTATGATACAATGAAGAGAGATTGAAAAGCAAAATTAAAAAAATTGTTATATATTTTTATTGTGTGAATTTATTTTACATATTTGTGTCGCGGAAAAAAATGTGTGCTCAAGTTTCAAGGCATTTCAAAGAAGAAGTAATCATGGTTTAGTGTGTTTTGGGATTAAAGTTTACTAATAGGTTTAAACATAACTTACGTTTGCAAACTTAAGTTTGTAAAAATAATGTAGTTACGTTGGTCTAAACGTGAATTCAGGATTAAAATTGTACCTAAACATAATTTTCAATGAAAGTCCAAACATACTTAATGTCAAATATACATTTTTAGTATATATTTGATTTACTCCAAAATCACGTTTTAAACGTGAGACCAACACTACTGAGAATAACGTTAATACAGATCTACGTTTAAAACTTGATTTTCAAATAAACCAAACACTCATTTTATGTCAGAGAAACGTACATATGATGATCTGTAATGCTACCCGAAACACCCTACAATCAGCTTGATTGGAATAATGTTATATTAGTGATTTTTTTTAAACATTAAAATGAAATTATTTTTATTAAATGTATAATTTATTTTAAATTGATAATTTTAAAATTAATTTTATTTGTTTATAAATTAATTGGCACTAATTATTTTAATTTAAAATTAATTTTACAGGTAAAACATTGAAATAAATATGATAAATTATAATTTTTATATTATGTTAAAAATTAATACTTAATTTTATTACAATAATTTAAGAAAATGGATTTTTAAACATAATATATTTTTTAAAATTTATTTTTTAAAATAAAATCAATTCTCAAATATATTCAAATTTAAATTTATAAAAACAGACTTAAACTCACAAATTGAAGTGGAAAAGAACTAAAAATCTATAAGATCATCTCCAATTGTGGTCCTTATTTAATTCTCAATAGGGAAAAATATGTTTTTTCGTCCCTATAATTTCGGTCAACTTTGGTCTCCGTCCCTATATTTTAAATCCTTTGTTTTTTGTCCCTAAATTTTATAAACCCCCAAACCATGGTCCCTGGCCGTTAGTGAGATCCGTTAACCTGATGAGCTGAGTAACAAGAGTTACATGTTAGCCTCAATAGTGAGCCCCAAATAGCTGACCTACGAGCCAAAGTGCGTTCGAGTCCGGTTGAAGTGGGTTGACTCACTTTTTAATTTTTATTTTTCTTTATATTTTTTAAGTCAGTTTTATAATTTTTTTCTATTATTTTATTATTTTTATAATTTTTTTAATTAGGTGAGTCAACCCACTTAACCCATCAACCTGCGGTGGGTCGAGCCGGATTGTTGTTTTTTCAGTTCAATAGAAAAGTAAGCCAACCCGACTCGACTCACTTTTAGTCTATCCCATGGTGAACCAGCTTGAATGAATCGAGTTGGCTCACTTTAACAACCCTACTAAAAAGGGACTACAGATATCAAAACATTTTTTAACTTACGGAATTATCCCTCAATTTGCATTTTTGTTTTATATTTTTTACCACTCTGGGTCGTCCATAAGGGCTTGGAATTTCTTTCTTTTGTTTCTCGGCCTTTAAAAAAAAGAATAAGAGAAAGATTTTTCAGATCACCTTTATTCAAGTGGAAAATATCATTAGAGTAGATCTTATATGGAGTGTTTTTAAAAGTATCAGTACACTATTGCTTTAATTTTTTTTTTGTTCCCTTGTTCCCGGGGTTTAAACCCCTAGGTAATCGTCTTTTAAAATGAATTTACCTGGAAATTTTAAATCGCGGAAAAACAACATATTTTTTAAAAATTAAGTTTTTATTTTATTATTTATTAATATTATTTTAATTTTTGTTAATTAAAATATTTGTCAATAAAAAAATGGTTAATGTGTATTGATGGGACCAATTTACACTATGTTTGTTACGGTTGAATTAGGGGAGAGTGATTTGGGGGAGAGTGATTTGAGGGAGAGTGATTTAATCAACCTTGAGTTATTATTCTCATAGATTATTATTCACAATATTGAATAAATAAATATTTTTTTAATTATAAGGGTAATTTTGTACTTTAACCTTCTTACACATCTCTCTCCTATTTCTCCTCAACCAAACAACTACCATAATTAATCTCTCTCTTATTTTTCTCATACCAAACAACTTCTATTTCTACTATTTCTCTCTTCCTTATCTCTCTCTTCCCTATTTCTCTCTTCCCTAATTCTCTCCACAAACCAAACAAATGGTTAAGGTTTGAAAGAGGTGAAAAAGTAAGATACTTGGTTAGAAAAGAGATGTGCTTAATAAGAACTTACAGATGTGTATTGGTAGGACCCATTTAAAATATGTGAATAGTAAAAAATGAGGTGTTGGAATAAAAATGACCTCATATAACATGTTGTATATACAAGAGGTAGAAAAAAAAATAGAGAAGTGTGAAATGTGATAGATGATGTGATAAATGATGTGATGGAAAGAAATAGAAAAAAAGTATATTGTATAAGTTGTCATATAAATATGTTATATAATATTATAACTCCGTAAATAATTAGTTGCTGACATTAAATTGAGTATCTTAACATGTCATTTGCATTAAAAAATATATGAAAATAAAATAAAATTGGGTAAATGGAAAATAAGAACGTCTCTTTTTGTATCATTTAATATTTTCTATATTTATTCAGATATTTTTCCCCCTTGTTTGCACTCTGCATTGTAACAGAGAAGATGATTCCTTACTTGGAGCTGATCGTAGTAGTACCAGGTGATGATCGGATTAATTAGTCGTTAAATTAAATTAATTGTATAAATAGTTCTCAAATTTTTAAATATTTTTCATATCAGTATTCCAATTTTTATATTATCTCATAACATTGATCTTTGTTAGAGGACTAATATAATATATATTAGCGAAAAGACAGGTACAGCACTATCGTGTTTATCTATCCGCATTTTTTTTTATAAAAGACAAAATTTATTTATTTATATTATCAAATATCTCATATAATTAATTTGTATGAATAAACTAAAATCATATTCAACATTATAACATAAACTAAATTAATCACAATGTAAAATGTAAATCTAATTTGTAAATTTAATCTAGCGAAAAGACAGGCACTGCCTGTCTATCCGCATAAGTGCATGTCTATCCGCATTTCTTATTTTTTTAAAAAAAAGTCATAAATTTTGTTTATATATATTTAAATATAAATATAATTAATTCATATGAATTAATTAAAATCACACACAACACCATAATCCTTTTATTTAAATCATGATAAAAAATCATGATAAGCCATGGTGGATTGGTGGCATTCAAGCTCCCTTCTTTCACACGTGACACCATAATTCTTTTAGAAACCTCAATTCTCTTAAAAATAACGTGGGTCACAAACCCCACCATTTTCCGTTGAAAAATGTTAGTTATACAACATGAATAACATACAACTTAGAGAGAGAAAGAGAAAAAAAAGAAAAAAAGAGAGAAATATGAGATGTGATATGTGATGTGATGGAGAGAGATAAAAAAAAAAGTATATTGTATGACTTTGTTGTATGAATATGATATTTCTTTTCTATTTACAGTTACTTTCTAATTTCAATATTTTACTCACCCACGTTTGCCTCCCATTTTTTCCTTGTACATGCATTCAGAAGTTCAATAACTCTTTAGTCTTTTTATTTCAATATTAATAGGGTAATTATGTGCAATAATTAGTTTTTTAACCACAATATCCTCCCTGAGAAGCAATTCTTTTCGAGTCGGAAATATTCACATTATGGTGGGGCTAACTCTCCCAGCAGCGATTTTTTCCATCCACAAGACTTGAACGCGAGACATTGTTTAAGAGGAATCAAACATGTACCACTTGAACAAACCTCGTTGGTACGTGCAATAATTGACACCCAATTGAACAATCGGCATTATTAATAGTATGTATTTGATGATTGAATTTGGTATAAAAATATTTTAATAAATCTATTTGATATGTAGCTTTGTTACAAAGTTAATTGAATTTGGTATAAAAATACGATGCATATATATATATATATATGTATGTATATGGAGTGTATTAAGTGAGAGGAGTATTTATTATGAGATAAGAGGGTTAAATATTAGTCATTAGATTAAATTAAATGATTGAGATTAAATTAACTAATTAAAACCCTCCTTACCTCCCTTTCTAAATTTTCAAAGTGCGCTTAGGGAGGAGGCTTGTCGTGCGAGAGGAGGTGTAAATTAAAAGGGTATTATTCTCCATTGTGAAAATTTAGAAAGGGAGGTAAGGGGTTTTAATTAGTTAATTTAATCTAATGACTGATATTTAACCCTCTCATCTCTCACAATAAATACTCCTCTCATTTGATACGCTTCCTATACTTTTATATATATATATATATATATATATATATAAATAAAGTCCAATAACTCTTTAGTCTTTTTATTCTTTTATATTCATTATTTACCTTCTATTTCTAGCATTTTATCTACATTATTTCATTGTTATTAAAAAAAACTAATTAGTATTTATGCTCCTTCAATTTTTTTATAAAAAAAATTGGTAATTTGATGTGAATGATTTTAGTAAAATCATGCAACTTATATATATATATATATATATGTGTGTGTGTGCGTGTGTTTACATTAAATGTGTACACCCTAAATTTATGTTCTTCCCAAAAAATAATAAATACAGACATGCAACCATGAAAATGCCTATATTTCAGCTAGTTAAGTAGAATAAAGATAAATATTAATAAAATATTAATTAATATTTTACTCTTTAGAAAAATAAAACAATACTTCTGTTTTCTCCGAAATCTTTTCAAGACTATGAAACAAATCTTATCCGTTCATTTTGAATACTTCAAGTAATGTCCACAAAGTAATTATCGATTTTTTTAACAGAACAAAATTTACTTTTTGTGATAGATTAATTTCTTTTAAAAAATTCAAAGACTAATCGTATTGACATTTGATTACACCTTGAAGGGAATAAACTCTTTAACAATTGGACTTATCCCTAAATTAATTATAAATCGCAACGTTTTAAACAAATCAAAATGTAAATATTAGTCTTCATATGTTCTAATGGATGTTATTAAAATCTAAAACGATGTTAAGTAAAATAGCTAAAATAGATGCAAAATTGTCCACAAAACTCATTCACCTTGAAACAAAAATCATAGCACCCGAGATTATCATTTCTAGCTAGGTAAAAGCATAAAAAACAATTTATATATAGCCTTTAATGGTTTTTAATATATAATAATGACTTACAATGGAAAATTAACTCAAATTTATTTCAATATTGCCATTAATTAGTCCATTATGATTATTAAGTGATATTTAAATATCAATTACATATAACAATGAAATATAATTAACAGCTCTTTTATAAGCACAATTTAAAAAAAATTCAAAAATGGATTAACAATTAAATTATATTATTAAATAGGCGATTAACCTCAAGCACTGATTCCTCCCAGCTCTCTAAATTTTGTCTAAAAGGAAGTTCAGGAGTTACAAGAATATTGATATTGATTCCTAGCCTTTGGATATAGTGCATATATGTGCATGTATAATCAATGACTGCTACAAACCATGTGTCTAATTACAGGGCTTGGAATAGGCTTCATATATATTCCACCAATTTTTCCTCTCAAACAAAACAACCCCAATATTTTACCATAAACCAAGCCCCTTTCCCTTTTGATTTCAGTCTCTATATATCATGAAAGCCACTAGTGATGGTGATGATGCCACTCCAGTTCAGGGGAGTGGAAATATAAAGGTCATGACCAACCATTCTATGTGTCGTTCAGGCCCTCCTTTGACAGCCATAGACAAGTTCTTATGGGGCCAACAAAGTCATACAAATGCAAGTGTTTTTGACAATCGATTCTCAACTTTTGCTTGTTCTGGTGCTTCAACTACATGTAGCTTTCTGTGGCATAATAACACTCAAGAAGCAAGTAACTTCATTGATCAACTCTTAGCAAATGAAGAGTCCCTGAATTGGACACACTACCATATCTCCACATTGTGCCAACAGAAAGAAGATATGCAAGTTTTAGGGAAGAGTAGTGTGAAAATGGGAAGAAGGCCTAAGAAAGGATCTTCTGTGTCTTTGATCAAAGGACAATGGACTGAAGAAGAAGACAGGTTCACTTTTATTATTTTAGTAGTATAAATATATGGTTTAATTAATTTATTTTAATTCTTAATTATGTATATGTATTTGCACTAAACTTTTGAGGTGAATTGTTATATGACCAAACTAAGGAAACTGTTAAAGTTGGTGAAGCAACATGGTGTAAGGAAATGGTCTCAAATAGCTGACAAGTTGGATGGAAGAGCTGGCAAGCAGTGTCGAGAGAGATGGAACAATCATCTGCGGCCTGATATTAAGGTCTGAAATTACTCTCTCAAACCTTGTCAATGGCTACACTTTGATGCTAATTTCTATTCATGTTCAATATATACATATATGAACTCTTTATTGGCACTTGATTACAATCATCTGCAGCCTGATATTAAGGTCTGTAATTACTCTCTCAAACCTTGTCAATGGCTACACTTTGATGCTAATTTCTATCCATGTTTAATATATACATATATAAACTCTTTATTGGCACTTGATTTGTATCAAAAGGAAAAAGGTGATCTTTTTTGGGTCGAGGGAATCCCTTACTAATAGTTGTGGATTTATCCCTCGAGCTGAGGTAGTGATTAGATAAAACCCTCTCCCTAGAATTTGAACTCTCACTTTGTATATAAAGGTCATTTTTTTTTCATAACAATGGAAGCAAAGAAAAAGGTTAAATATATATAATGTAAAAAAATTAATTTAAACTACATATCTTTTTTTTTTGGCTATTTACAGAAAGATAATTGGAGTGAAGAAGAAGAGAGGATATTAGTAGAAATGCATGCTAAGATGGGAAATCGTTGGGCACAGATTGCAAAGCGGATTCCAGGAAGAACAGAGAATGCCATAAAAAACCATTGGAATGCCACTAAGAGGAAGCTTAATTCAAAGAGAAAGAACAAAAAGACAGCAAGCTCCAATGGAAAGCCACAATCCTCTATCCTTCAAAACTATATCACTCAAACTAGCTCCACAACAATAATCTCTGACTCTGACCCTGCTGTAACAAAACAATCCCACCTTCAGCTCTCTGATTCTATTACCAATGACAATTTCTCATCACCACTAATAGCTGATCACCCATATGAAGATGATGAGTTACTCTTCATGCAACAACTTTTCAAGGACAATCAGACCCAACGACAACCACTTGTCCCTGATCAAAATGGGTTTATTCATTCCAATGCTAAGCCAAACTCATATAACAATGTGTACTTGGATGAGAGTCTTATTCTTAGAAAGACTCCTCCCACCCCTACCATCAATTCTGATCATGTCTATCTTTCTCACTTGCTGAATGGAACCGCCACTTCATCACTTTGCTATAATTATGGGATTCAGTACCAGAACATGGACTTGCAATTGGAGGATCAAAATTCTTCAGATGGAAAGAAAGAGATGGATTTGATAGAGTTGGTTTATTCTGCTCAATTTTTCCACTAGCAGTGATGACTCTGAATTTGGATGTTTTTATTTTAGTACTTTGGAATAAGAACTATGTATGCATGTCCTATGGGCTAACTAGGATGTATCTCATGATTTTAAGATTTTAATCTTTAATTATATCTTGTGTGATGTCTAATTTTCCTTAACTGCAATATAGTTGAATTCTAGAAAATCCAACTTTCAGTGGGATATGTAACATTGGTTAACATCTTGCATGGAACGAAACAGGTGTTACTATGTTTGGGTGTTTTACTTGTGCTCTTTGCATTTCTTATCTATCTATGTATATCTATATACTAAACAAAATTGAACTCCCAAAAACGTTATTAGTGTTACTATGTGGCACTTTCCCATTTTTATTTCTTGTTTAATTTTTTCTTTTTGAATTATTCAAATGTAATACAAATAAATAAAATTAATATAAAAAATGATGAAAAAATAACTTCATTTTAGCTTAGCTAACAAATATTTAAAAAATAAAGAAAGTTTTCTTCAATTTGATTTATTTTTTAACATTATCTAATATTTTGCAAAATAAGAAAATTACAATGTTACCAAGTAAAATAAAAATAAATTAGAGAAATAAAATATTTGAAAATTATAGGTGAGAAAATTCGAAAAAAAAATATTTTTATATTAGGTGATAAAAATTTAAAATAAAAAATTGTGTAAATTGATAAAAAATAAATAATTTCTCTAATCTATTTTTATAACATAATATTTTGTAAAACAAAAATTGTAATATTAATATTTTTATTAAATAGTAACATACATTTCAAATTATAAACAATTTTAAAACTTTGTATAAAAAATAACATAAATAAAAATGAAATGATATCCATGTATAACATGGATGACAATGCTAGTTATGAAAGAAAAAGTAGTTATTGTTTTGTTTTATTATTAGTACTAGCGGAAAGACAGGTACGAGACTATTCACACTTCTTATTTTGGGAAAAATGTAAATTTAATCTATATACATACAAATGTAAATAAATATAATTTACACTAGCGGAAAAACAGGCACGAGAGTGTCTGTCATCCGCACTTCTTATATTTGGAAAAAAAACGTAAATTTAATCTATATACATACAAATGTAAATAAATAAAATTTACATGAATTAATTAAAATTTAAAATCATACTAAATATAGTATTTTATTTATAAATAAATTGAATTCACTAAATTAGCAGTAATCTAAAAAGTTAAAATTTAATAATTTGTACATTTTAGGTTGCTACTAATAGTATTCATGTAATTTTTTATATATATATTTATATGTACATTTGTATGTATAAAGATTAATGAATAGGTTTACATTATTAAATAATTTTGTAATTAAATATTATAATTTTAAATTTGCAATTATTTATAAAGCAATGTACGTTATTTTTTAAGTAAAATTACCGAAGAGCTAATTACCAAAGCAGCATATTTTATATCAATGGAAGTTGGTTCAAGTGACACATGTTTGTTTCCCCTTAAGCAAGGTCTCGAGTTCGAGTCTTGTGGATGGAAAAAATCCCCGCTGGGAGAGTTCTCCCCACCATGATGTGGATGTTCCCGACTCGAACAAAATTGACTCCCATGAAGGATACATGTGGTTAAAAAAAAGCAACATATTTTATAAATTGCCTTATTTTTATTTTCTCAAAAGAATTATTGATTTTCTTAATTTTTTTTTCAAGGCCCATTGAAAATGTGCAGGAGGTCCTTTTAATAAGACCTCGCATCCACAAATCATGTCCTCCCATGTAGGGGTGAGCGTGGGACGGGTTGGGACGGGTTTTGTCCGTCCCACACCCAACCCTAATTTTTTATCAGACCAAATTTTTAGACCCGAACTCTTCCATAAACCCAAAGAAACCCGACAATGTACAAGACTACTTAAACCCGAACTCGTCCACAAACTCTAAATCCTAATATTTTACTTTCTTATGAACTTTCAAATATTGTTAAGAGAAAAATATCACTATATTATTATATAATTTTATGTATGGAATGAGTTTTCAAAGTAGATAGAGCCTCTATCATAGAGAAAAGTTAAATTAAAAAATCTCCAGAAAGTTAAAATGATGTTATGCCTTTAAGTAATATAAAATTATAAATGTTATATATTATATATATAAATATATGGGACGGGTTGGGTAATCCGAAGATTAACCCGAACTCGTCCTCAACCCGATACTGGGTTATTGAATGAGACCCGATTAAACCCTAATCTTTCATGTGGGACAGGGTTTAACCCGACCCGAATAACTTGGGTTGGGACGGGTCGGGTTTTGCTCACCCCTACTCCCATGTACCATATATAGAGTATGCTATAGAGTTTTCATAAAAAAAGTAGAATGTGCTAGGATCCTCTCCAGCCGATTTAGCTACGGAATAACTACGGATTTTGATTTCCTAGTTATTTCGTAGTTATTCCGTAGCTAAATCGGCTGGAGAGTGCTGGATGGCTGGAGAGGATCCAGACCAAAAGTAGAATAGTCATGTAATCATGTCAGTACGCGATCAATTGGTCATTCATTTATATCCTTCCTGTCAAAATTAATCCTTCTTACTCATATTAGAGGAATTTCCAGTTAGCACATTGCAAAATGAAATAGACAAAGTATTGATGTTTAACCAACCCATTTACTTTCAGACTTTCAATAACCAACTATTTTCAGTAGGGCTGTAAATGAGCTGAGCTATTCACGAACTATTTGAGCTCGGCTTGTTAAATGCTCGACCAAGCTTGTTTGTTTAATTAAACAAACAAGCCCAAGCTTAAAGTTGAGCTCGATTATTTAAATGAGTCAAGCTCAAGCCTTATAAGCTTGACATTAAGAGCTCGTGAATAGCTCGCTTATTATATATAATTAATTAATATAAATAATTAAAGTAAAATAAGATTAATAAAATTAGAAAAAGAAAACATACAGTTATAAGTTTATTTTTAAAATAAATAATAAAGTAAAATAATTACTCTATATATATGAAAATAAGTATTGAAATATTTCTTATATTAGTCAAGAAATTATGTATTGAATTTCGAAAAAATATAATATTTTAGAATTTTTTAACGGGAAAAGAGTATAAAACCACCTTTAACTTTTGTTCTTTTGTAAATAGGCACCATGAACTTTAAATTTGTCTCAATTAACCCTTAAACTCTTATCATTATTACAATAGCTCCATTCATTAATATCAAGTTAAATAATTACCATAACCAATCTCAATCTTTCGAGATTTTGTATTTCAAATATTAAAAAGACATAAAAGAGTAAAATTTACATTTTTTTATTCTTAAATTATGTCAAATTTCAAGCATATTTAAAATTTTAAAAGCGAAATATGATCATGTGTTCTTTTAATTTAGAATTTTTTTTCATATTTTGTTAATTTTTGAAACTTTATTTTATATAATTTTAATATGGGTTAAATATGTTTTTAGTCCCTGAAAAATAATTGAAATTTGGTTTCAGTCCCTGCAATTTAAAACCGGTGGTTTTGGTCCTTAAAAATTGAAAACGCACCAATTTAGTCCTTGCTGCCTTGTTTTGCTACAGATTTTGCTATGGATTAGCTATGAATTTTTATCGATGAGGATTAAATTGGTGCATTTTCAATTTTTGAAGGACCAAAACCACCGATTTTAAATTACAGGGACTAAAACCAAATCTCGACTATTTTTCAGGGACTAAAAACATATTTAACCCTTTTAATATTTTAAACACAATTTTGAAGGGTTGAGATTGTATTTGTTAATTTTTTAACTCCATGCTAATGAAATGGCATATTGCAACAATGATGAAAGTTTAAGGATTAATTAGGACAAAATAAAAGTTCATGGTGCCTATTTTGCAAAAAGGTAAAAGTTAAGGGTGTTTATATACTCTTTTCCCTTTTTTAACTATATATATCATATATTAAGAATATATTTTGATTTTTATATTACCATTTAATAATAAAATATTTATTATATACTAAATTCATAAACTTTAAAAATGATTTAAAGAGAATTTTCATAAGAGCAAAAACAATGAAGTTATAAATGACCTAAACAAGCCAAGCCCAAACTTTGTTTTTCTTTAACATAAGCCAAGCCCAAGCTTTAAGTTTGACTCGTTTAAATAAATGAGTCATGTGCTTGGCTCGGCTCGACTCATTTACGACCCTAATTTTCAGTCAATGACTATGCAAAACAACTTGGGCGTCATATTCACATCAACCTGTTTTATTAGTGAAAATATCATCAAGTTTTTAATAACTGAACCAATATTAAAAAGTTTATTGATCATCTTTAAACAATTAATTCCAAGGCTTCCATATTGCAACATGTTAAAGAACAAAAAAAGAAGCCCAAGACAAAGAAGTCCATAAAAAATTATTTTTGTTTTTACAAAGAAGGTATAGAGAAAAGGGCAAACACTATATACTCAATAAGAGTCGATACATAATAAGAGCAATATCCTAGAAGTATTCATTACGTGTTAGTCATACATCCCATATATCAAGAAAAGGCAAAAATTAAAGGGCAAACATGGCTTCTATTGTCATGGTGACTAATCTTTAGATCAGGATTAGGAATGATCTTGTTCCATCTTATTTAGATGAAACCTCCCTAAGTTATTTTTGGGTACCTCTGCATTGAAACTTCTTTTCCGTCTCTCCACGCTTTACCTTGAGGAGCAAATAAAACTTGACAACATCAGCGACAACCTGCATAGTAATTTAGACATCCATCAGCCATGATACACCAATAACTACCCCGGTGTAACATCCTAATTTTTGAATTGAGAAATAATACCTATTGTGAGAACCATTTCCAAATTCTTGAAATTATTCTGCGCATTATCGATATCAATAAACAATACATTACAACGCTTAGGTAATCCAATTGTTACCTAAGCATAAATTATTCAATCACAGCTCAATAATTACAATTAAAATGCCACTCAGTGGCTTAACTACAACACTACTAATGCACATCCTGTTCACTATACCACAATTCCCAAAAATGATATTACAATAACAAGAACAACCAGCACCCATCCAAATGAGCCCTCAACTTTCCAACCAAGCATCCAGACAGCAACCTGCACATCTGAATGTAATTCCCATATCGTGGGATGAGACTACGTCTAAGTGAATGTGGCAAAACATGCAGTGTAGGGAGACAAGTACATGATATGCAACAAGCATGACATAACTTGATCAGTTCATAAAACATTCACAACGGTAATCATATATGCAATGTTAGCCATGAAGTGTTTTACCCAACACCCAAGGGGTCTTTCCACTGTAACCGTGAGGCTAGACTGAGCTCAGACTAATAGGAATCATCGTTCCTGAAGGCCATAAAGACCTTACCCTTAACTGTGATAGATTCAAACATTAAATTCCTCTTTAAACATGAAGTCCCAGGACCCGAAGATTCTCTTTAACATGAAGTCCATGGACCCAAAGGTTATCTTTAACATGACCGAAGATCATCTTTAAACATGAAGTCCAAAGACCCAAGTCTTGTTATTTAACATGAGGTCTAAAGACCAAAATCATTTTAAGCATGAAATCCAAGGACTCAAGTAATTCTTTTTAAACATGAAGTCCAGGGATTCAAAAGTCATTAAGTGTAACATGAGGTCTAAAAGACCCAAATCAATTTCCTTTCAAAATATGAGTGAATGGTGACATGAGAATTGATAATAATTTCATGAGTATGAGCATGTGCATGAATGTACAACATTTCCATGGTTTCAACATCAACAATCCACAATTTCACAAAATCCCCAAATCCTCTAACCTAGGGTTTGAGCCATAAAGACATACAACCAAATCAAACCAACCAACAACCCTAGATTTGTCTCTAATCAACCACAATCATCAATGCAAGCAAGGGAAGTGAGGATAGGGAGCATACAAGAGGATTCATTCAGAAATGAAAGTGAGTGGGTGAACCACACTCAGCTCTAATGGAGAAATAGGAAGAATGGAGGGAAGAGGATGAAGATCCAAGCTCTAAGATGGTAGGGAAGCATCAATCTAGCTGGGCTCCTTCTCCTTCTCACTTTCTCTTTCTAAAAACTCTCTCTCTCTCACTCTAGAAACCCTAAGGAAGAAGAGGAAAATGAAGAAGAAGGGGGCTCTATGCGTTTTTAAAAGCAGGGACACGTTCGCGCGCTTAAGCGTACAAAAGCACACAAATTCTCTGAGTTGTGCACGCTCGAGCGCGCACCAGGGCGCTCAAGCACGCTCAACGCGCAAACTCTGAGTTGGGCGCGGATCAGCGCGCTTGAGCGTCCAAACCTTTTGTTTGGAGGTGCAAATGAGGTCGGAATACTATCATATAGCATATCAAATTGAAGCCCCAGATCCTAACTTTCCAATGCAAGTGGAATCACATCAATTGGACACCTACAACTCTAGATATTATCGAATTAGTGCACCAAGGTCATTAGGCTTAAACCCCAAAATTAAGCAATAACCTTGGTTGAAGCCTAACGGGGCACACTGTAATGTCCTAATTTCTTAATTCAAAAATAGTTCATGTTGGGAGCACTATTTCCAAATTAGTGAAACTATTTCGCACATTTATAGTATCGTCATACACATACAATTAACCGCTTAAGTAACCCCACACTTACATAAGCAACAATCTCGAGGCACATGAATAACATTAATAACAATATCAGAGTTGCCACAGAGGGCTCATAATACACCACAGTAAAAAGACATAACAGGATATAACTATACATGTGTCCTGAAAGATAAATAGATCCTGGAGGCCCCACATGTACAATTCTATCCTATCAAAATAAGTCAAATCTATGCCTATACAAAAAGAGTACAAAATACATCATAATAGTGTCAAAAGAATGTGGCCCTCACTGGACCTCAAAAATCGCTATTGGCCTTCATTGCCCTAGCGCGATCCCTTCACATCTGAAGGTAAATTTCCACAGCGTGGGATGAGACTAACGTCCCAGTGAGGTGACAAAACGTGCATATGCAGGGAGAAAACAATCAATGGTATGCAACACATATAACCATTCAATATCTCATGAAATATACATAACAATCACAAACTCAAGGTTAGTCCACAAGTGTTTTACCCAACACCAAATGGTTCTTTACACTTTACATGAGGCTAGACTAAGCTTAGACTAACAGGAACCATCGTTCTTGAAGGCCCTAAGGCCTTACCCAATTAATCCTGATAGATTCAAACACGATTGCTTAATTTTATCCTGAGTCCATGAACCGAAGGCAAAGTCTTAGAACATGAGTCCATGAACCAAAATCTTGATTATTAACATGAGGTCAAGAGACCCAAAATCATTCCATGAGGCCCTAAGACCCAAAGTAGTTTTATGAGGTCCTAAGACCCAAAAATCTCTTCTTTATCATGATTAGGGTTAGGAACGTGAATCATCATCCGTAAACACATGAACATGAAGATAAACATGAGTGTATAATCATTCCAAGCATATTTCCTAAAACCCTAACAATACCTAGGGCACATGTTATTAGCCTCACAACAAACAAGATTAATATATCAATAGCAACCAATCAAACAACTATTCATCAACTACAAGAATGGAAAGAGAGAAGGGGGATCATCCAAAGAACTGCTTCCTAACATGAGAGTGAGTGTGTGGTCACACTCACTTTGAGAGTAGGAATGAATGGAGAAGAGAAGATGTTGAGGAGGAAGGATCCAAGGAAGAGGGTGAGCTTGATTGGAGGAGGAAGCCTTCTTGTAGCCTTCAATGGAGTTCTCTCTCTCTAGGGCACACTTTCTCTCTCTAAGAGTTGGAAGGAGAAGAAAGAAACGTAAGTGAAAACGAGCCCTAATAATTGTTTTTAAAGCTGTAAGTGGATTCTCACTCAAGCGAGCTGTTCTTGCTTGAGCGAGATGCTCGGGATCAAATTTCCCTTCTCGTTCTCGCTTGGACGAGAGGTTTCTCGCCTAAGCGAGAATGAACCAGAAAATGACCCCTCTCTGGAAGATTCTCGCTTGAGCGAAACCATTCTCGCTCAAGCGAAAAACATCCAGAGAGCCCCCAAAAATTCCCTTGTTTCTCGCTTGAGCGAGACCATTCTCGCTCAAGCGAGATATGCAGAATTCCAATTCCTCACTTTTGCTGCATAATTCGCCCAAGCGAGCCCATTCTCGCTTGGGCGAGAACCCTGAAATTCAATTTTCTTGTTTTAGCCTCTTATTCTCCTACTTACCAATTCCTTACCTCTTTTCTCATTCCTACCCTCATTTCCATTATCTTTACTACCTCTCATTGGTTATTATTCTTAATTAGCGGGATGTTACACACACTTTACATGAATCATGTTATAACTCATCAATTCACTCCAATAAGGCTAACGTTAAGGGTTCTAAGTGACCATGAGACTATGCTCCTCTATTCCCTTGTTCCTTTCCATAAAATCACCTTCTACCCCGATTCCTTGAGTCTACGCCTCTCCTCTTCCTTCCTATCCATTCGTTTAAGCTTAGTTCCTTCCATCTCAATCTAATTCCCTAGTTCTAATGTCTCTACTTCCTTCCTCACTTTTCACCAGGCTAACCTTTCTACCATCGAATGGTACTCCTCCTAAGTTAACTCTACAGTTTTGTTTGGCTTAATACCTGGTTCCACTACTAATTTACCTGAAAACTCTTAGTTCTTAATACATTCACTACTTCTCCTTAAAATTCACACTCAAGACCCCTGGTCTTCTTACTACCTCTAATCCCCTTTCCCTGGTTGAATTCATATCCTAAGTTTTCCACCATATTTTCTAGATTCTAATTTCCGGGATGTTACACCCGGGATATGCCCTGACAATCATAAAAGAAGTTTGTACGCAATCCAGTGGCAAAAAAGAGGGTATCTTTGAAAGAAAAGGATCTATAAGTTACCTTCAGTAATAAGGGAACACATCAAATGTGACCGCGTTATTCTTCACAGTGGCCGTACATTTCCCAAACGATGCTTCATCAATGGCTGCAACATTACCTGAAAAACCCATACAACATTAAAGAGAAAATTGAGGGTAAACTCAAAATCAATAGAATCATAGAGAGAAAGAAAAAAAAAAGATTTAAGGGAAATAAAAATAAAAAAATGAACCTAAAATGAAAAAGAAGCAGGAACTGAAAGAGAAGAAGAGATGACACCACCGTTGGTACACCTTCGCACCCCTCTCATCTACCGCGAAACCACCGCGCAATCTGTTTCGACCCACCACTACATTTTCTCAAACAATAGAAATGAAAAACAAAACAACAAACAAATTATAATGATGATGAACTAAATCAAATTTAGACACAAAGATAAGTTGTATATGCAATAAGCATATACAACTTACTTCTTTCTCTAATTTTTTTTGTCATCTTTGGGGAGACTTGAATACAATGTCTTAATTTTATCCATTGCCTGTAAAATCAACATCTATATTCACAGTTTGCAGAAAGTTATGGTACGCCATTAGGGAAAAAACAGTGGCAAGAGGAACACCCTTTTAGTTTAGAAATAAATAGATAACTTACAAACGTTAGGCCCAGGCCATACCCTGTTGTTGCACTTTTTCAGTTTTGAAATACTTTATCTGATCTGATAAAATTTTCAAATACTTCAACAATATTTATGTACATTACTGCTCATAAAAAGTAGTTCTTCCTTCCGTTCATTCTTCCAAGAAATAACCATATCCAAGCAGTTGAGAGCTGGATAAAGTGAAATAAACCATATCCAAATCAGATCAATAAGGTTGTTTTTATTAAAAAAAATAATCAAGTATGTCCAGAATCTAGATAAACATAAATATTTCAAAGTTAGTAATATGAAAAGGATTGCATACATCTGGCACTCCCCAAACCCACCAATGGCTGGAGTATCATGAACCGGGTTGTACTTTTAGTCAAATTATATAGATCAAGGATTGCATCACCAACCTAAACAAAGATTATGAGTTCTGGTTTGTGACTAATTGCTTCAGATGGTGGAGTACCAAAAATTTAATACTACTTTTCTCACACAATTTTCCCACGCCCCTCCATGTCCTCAATTACCTACTAGCTTTCTATTTCGAATATGGTACACCATCAAGTAGGGTAGTTGCCTAACAGAATTCAAGAAAATGATGAATAAGTATAAATCATTACTAATATTGACACTTAATTCAGTCACCAAGAAGGTAGCAGAATGGTTACAAAACAAAGAAGAAAAATTACAAAAGGTTCCCTCAAGCCTTTCAAGAGAAGTTGTCTTCTAGACCATTATTGAGGTCATATATCATCTGACTATTCAAATCCACACCTTTCCTACTTATATCTCGCCCCTTCAATATCATTTTGTTACACAGACCAACACATGCTATTGTCATTTGGACAATTATTAGCAGAAAAGGGTATTAATCGCCTATCCTCTGTCTTACCTATTATCAATTGGACAATTATTAGCAGAAAGGGGTATTCATTCTTTTATTATCGTTGATAAAATAACACAAAATTAGATCTCTCCTTATTTTTTAATTTTAGAAAAATAATTTAAGACTTTATTTTAGAGGGTAAGTCATTCATTCTCCACATTCTCTCAATTAAAAAAATAACCCATCATTTTTTGTGTTTTTTTCTTATTTTTTTTAAAAAACATATTTCACACAACTCTCTTATAATTTTTTTAAATATTTTTTTGGGTCATTCTTGCTTGACCGAGACAGTTTCGCTTGAGCGAGAATATGAAGGATTTGCATGCAACTGACCCGCTCGCTCAAGCGAGAATCCACTTATAGGCACTGGATTCTTAACTTAGACAAAAAAAACAACTTCACTTTCTTCTTTTCTTCTTAACCTAGAGAGAGAAAGAGAGATTGGGTTTAGAGAGAGGAAGTGGATACGAAGCTTGAAGAGGAATTTGGAGCAAGGAATCACCAAGTGATCCACCTTAGATCCGTCTTTCTTCATTCAATTTTGAGTTTAGGTGAGTACAACTCACTTTCTTTGTGTCTTTCTCAATAGTTTCTATGAACATGCTCCCTAATCCTTTCTTTCCCATTCTCTATTAAGAATTATTGTTAGAAATTGTATTCTTGTAACTGATTTAAGGATTGATACTTATGAATCGAGACTTAGAATCGGAATAGGGATTATGTGATACAAATTAGGTTCGAAACTATCGAAAATGCTTACGTTGAATATGTATGAATTCTGACTCGTTACTATATTATGAATTGTTAATGAATTATCATGTTTATGTTAATTAAAACACTTAAACCGGTTTCGACCGTGAGTAATTCAAGTCGGCCTTTGCGCTGTGAGTTAAAACTAAGTAATTATGTTTAAAACACGACCTTGGTCCAGTTTGGGTGGGATTCGTCCCCGGGAAAGATATTTCCCGTAGTCTGAGCTCAGTTCTAACTCCAGAAAGAGATAAGAACATACCTGCTGGGCATAGCAGTGAGTGCATCATACTTGCATATCAGTTTAGTTTATTATTGTTTATGAACTATGTATGATTAGTTGATTGACATTGATATCTGCTCCTTGCATTCATGCATGTGATTTGTATTCACTGAGATTTTTTATCTCACCACGCGATATGTGGATTATTTAGTTGAGCAGGTACCACCTCTTCCAGACTCTCGGACCGGGAGATGAAGTGCTTTCGGGAGGGACTTGCTCTTCCTTTTCTTTTATTTATGAAATGTTTTACCTGGATATGAATGTATATGTGGCAGTAGCATCCTATTAGACTCGAAGGATGATTTGTAAATATTAGTGACTTGATGTATATGATAGATTAATGTTATGTATACACTGGTTTTAACTTATATAGATGCGTTTATTGTTTAGAAATGTTCGTTGAATTGTTAAATTATTGTTTGATTATTTACATTCTTGGGAACATATTGATATCCGAATTGTCACATTATAAATTCTAAGTTATGAATTTTGTTTTAACTTCTAAGTATGTAGTTATTAACCTTTGTGATTTTTTATATCTTCAGTCTTTTATAAGCCCTAACAAACATAATCAATTAACAATCATTATTTTGAATTTTTTTTTCTTTTCGTTGTAAAACAGTGAGGCTTGGAACAAAATTACTTTAATAAATATTTTTTCTTTTTGTTATGACAAAAATGAAGCTTAAAAGAACAAGGAGATGAGAAAGAAAGGGGAGAGAAGGAGAGAGGGAGGAGGAGGTAAAAAGAGGAGAGAGAGAATATTTCATCTTCCTAAGATAACTGGATATATTTTCTAATAATTCATAGTTGTAATAATTTATAGTTTGAGAAGTTTGATTGAGATGAGTTAAATCATCTATATTTTCTTGATTTAATCAGGGAAAGAAAGAGAGAAGGGGAGAGAAGGATAAAGAGGAGAAAAGACGGGGAAGAGAAAAAGAGAGGAGATTCGGTGAAAAAATTGTTTAGAGATTTTTTTAGTGTGAGAGTGAAAATATTTTAAAAGAATAATAAAAATTATTTTTAATAAAAATTTCATGAATGAATTGGATATTTGTGCATAAAATATTTGTTAATGGATGGATTGGATTGGATGATTTTAATCTAGTGGGTTACATATGGATGAGATTTTTATTATATATTTTTAATAGATGATAAATGGATTAATGGATTTTCCAGTCCATCCACGGTAACTAATAAATATATGGATAAAAACAACCAACCAGAAACTCTATTTTTTCTAGTTCGTTAAAACCTCACTACAAACTTGATGTCTTATTTTCCACCTAAAAATTAATAAAAGAAAAGACTTGCAAGAAATTTTCTCGAGGAGGATGAAAATGAAGCAGAAGGAAGAAGTAAAAGAGGAGAGAATGCGGCGTGGTGGAGAGGACTGATTAACGTGTAGGAAATGAGAATAAAGAGGGGTGGTGTGACAAAGAGGAAAAATTAATAACATTTAAGTCATAAAAAAATAAAAAAGATTGGGGATAGTGTATTTAATAAAAAAAAAGTGGTATAAAAACTAACAAGACAATTAGCAATTATACGGGTGGCAAATTGATGGATTAGATGGATTTGGATCAGGATTATAATAGATGGATTGAAACAATCCATTAATCCATTTATGATCTGTTAAAAATAAATTATAAAAATCAAATTCATCCATGACTCATTAAATAAAAATCATCTAATTCATCCATTAATAACTGTTTTGTGGATGGATATCCAATCCATCCATAATTTTTTAAAAAATAATTATTATTCTTTTAAAATATTTTCTCTCCCCCCTATATTTCTCTCTCCTCTATTTTTCTCTTACTAAAAAAATATTTTTTTGTTTTTTAAATATTTTCCCTCTCTATATTTTTTTAGGGTAAAATATGTTTTTGGTCCCTGTAAAATATGCGAGTTTTGCTTTTGGTTCCTGTAAAATTTTTCTTTAGTAAAGCGTCCTCCCAAATTTTTTTTTTGCAATTAGTCCCTCCCTTCAATTGGCGTGTACCAGGTGCTGACGTGTCACATTTTCTCTCTCCTAAGTGTAACTTTTGTATTTCTAGCGGTCCTAAACCGCCAGAAATTCTGCTTAAACCGCCACAAACTTCCCCCCACCCTCTTATCCCTTACCCCCTATAACTCAGCCCACCCCATTCTCCCCTGCTCATCAAGCTCTTCCCCACCTTCTTCCACTCTTCCAACTCCAACCACTCTCCCACCATCTCCCCCTCCCCCTGCTACTCCACCCCTGCAACCCCACTACTCCTCCACCGGCACCAGAAAACAAATGCTTCCAGAATAAGATTCACCCACCTATCTTCACTCACATTCACTCCTCTCAATAAAATTTTGCTGCAGGCTAGCTAGCTTCCGGAATATTCTATTCCATCAAAAGAAAATGGCAGAGCTTGGACAAGTATCTCACAGGCTTCTCGGCCTTTTGCTTTTGATGTTGCTAATTCTTATAAACTCATCTCAAGCAAAGAAATTTGAAGTTGGTGGCAAAGATGGGTGGGTGGAGAAACCTTCCAAAGACTACAATCACTGGGCAAAAAGAAACATATTTCAAGTCAAATAAGAAAACCCCACTTTGATTCCAACAATCAATAATGCGTAACAATTAAGTTCATTTTTTTGTTTTTAATGCAGTATAGCAATACAAGCCTTTTCTCTTTAATTAATTGTTGACTATGTCAAAATTTACAGTGTGATCTTTTCTATTTTTGTTTCTAAGAAGAATTGTGTCAAATTCCACCTGCACCCATCTTTGCCATCAACTTCAAATTTCTTTGCAGGGGTGGAGTAGCAGGGGGAGGGGAAGATGGTGGGGGAGTGGCTGGGGTATGCGGCATTGTTTGTTGATTCAAGTTGATAGATAGAATAGATTATTAAGGATGAGAATAGATTATTGGGTTGTATTTCATATTGCATCATGTTTTCTTTAGGCAACAGAAGATACTTTCAGTTCCAGTAACAAGCAGAGCACGAGATGAAATAGAAGACTTACTTCCTCGTGCATCATCTAGAAAACTCTGATGCTAATTCTCAATCTAATGCTTTGGGGCGCAACATAAAGGCCACTCAATTTTCAATGTCCCTTGTGTTTTTGTGGTTCTGGGTCCTAAATGCTTGTTGGATTCTTGCGGAAAATGGTGTGTGGGTGGGTAGATTTTACGAGAAGGGAGAAAGGGGAGGGGGAGAAGAGGGAGTGGAGGAAATGGTAGGGTGTTTCTGGCGGTCACAAGTGATATTTCTGGCGGTTTAAGACCTCCAGAAAGACAATAATGTACACCTAAGAGAGAGAAAATGTGACACGTCAGCACCTAGCACACGCCAATTGAAGGGAGGGACTAATTGCAAAAAAAAATTTAGGAGGACGCTTTACTAAAGAAAAATTTTACAGGACCAAAAGCAAAACTCGCCTATTTTACAGGAATAAAAACATATTTTTACCAATTTTTTTGTTAAAATTTTTCTCATTTCTCTCTCTCCTTAATCTCTCCTTTTCTTTCTCTCTCTCCTTAATCTCTCTTTTTCTTTCTCTCTCCCTCGTCTCCCACTCACTCTCTCCCTCCTATGTCTTTTTTTTCATTCACTTTCTCTTCTCTAGCTTCCTTCTATTTCTCTATCTTCTCAATTAAAAGTTTGGTGTAATAAGTTAAATTTTGAGAACAAATGTTTTATAGTATTATGATTTTTTTACGATAGAATCATGTGAGGAAAACGAGACAAAAAGTTTTATAGGTTTCATTATTCTCATGTATTTATTATTTTTTATTGTTGCTTGTTATTGTCTTCGTATGCGTAAAACACGTTTTAACATTTTTTTAATTTTTATAAAATCACTAAAATATAAAAACAATATATATTTTTAACATATAATTACCAGATGAAAATATTTTCAAATAAATAAATCAAAATATATTTATTTTAACATTTATCATGATTTTAATTTTTAAACTGAAGGAAAATATCATTCTTAGTTTTTTATTTAATAAATATTCACTTTAAACTTTTAACAAATACTCTTAAACGCCAAAACGTGAATTACCATAGATTTCCACTACCACAAATGAAACACAAGAGCCACAGGACAATAGAAAGAGATTCATCAGAGACTATATTATAGCGATTTTGTAGATCCATCCAGGTCTTTGAAAGAGCTTCTCGCAACAATAACAGAGGGCAAAGCGTCCAGCGGAGGAGTATGCGAGTGATCCACTGGATTTTTAAAGTTTTAATTAAAGTGATGCATTGGATTTAAAAGAAAAGGGGATGAATTATGATCCATCCATTTATTTGAATGTCAATCCAATCCTATCCAAATTATTATTTTTTTTTTGGTCTAAAAATTATTTTATTTTTACAATTGGATGGATTGGATTAAATTTTCAATGGATGGTTAATGGACAGATGGACTAATTTGCTAGCTCTACAAAATAGTTATCAATTTAGTTTGGGCCTGAAGATAAACAAACAAGATAATTAGCACCTAGGGTTTTTGGGCTTCTCAATGACCCAATTAATTATGCGGCTAAAGTTATAAACTTTATTATTATTATTATTATTATTATTATTATTATTATTATTATTATTATTATTATTATTATTATTATTTGCTTTAGCAATGGCCATTGACACTGACTCTGTCACTGAAGAACAAAAGGAAAGAGAATAAGCACCAAGTCACCAACCAGCATACTGCAGACGTCACCATTCCCCAATCACTGTGAGCTTAGTCAAACCAAGCCATAATTATTACTTAGCCCCCACCCCTGCCTAAAGGTATAAACTGTTTTATGGATAGCAACATATATGATCAGGAAAATTATTACATTAATTTGGTGCACTCAAGTATAATGTATTAGACAATAAATTATTGAGACATCATTAATTGTTGTAGTTCATTGTGAATCATAATTTATTGGCATAATACAAACCACCTTGAGTGCATTAGGTTTGTTTAAATATGTCTAATAAGTAAATCAGGCCAAGATATCAGGCAAACAAGATCTGTAGGTTGGGTTAGTGTACCCTAAGCAGATCATTGTACTAATTTTGTGGGCCACAAATTTGTTCGTTTTGCTCCGCCACAAAACAGTTTGGGCACATTTGTTTTTGTAGCATTAGTGTGATTCGGTGATTGATTTAATTCAATTCTAATTCAAGCAATCATAACAGCATTTGACTTTGTAACTAAAGATTTTCATCATGTCTCACATAAGTCAGGCTGTCTATCATGCTAGCTATAGCGCTCTTAGTGAACTTCTCTAAATAAACTTAAAAAAGGAATGAAAAAGCAATTATATCAGGAGAAGAAGGCCATATAATTTAGGCCAACTGCAATAAACAAGGTAGGTACATTTTTTGCACCGAATACACATACAGGATGTGTTTGATGCAGAAACAATACAAGTAGAATAACACAGTATATGCAATTAATTGTGTTACAATATAACTTTTTGTTACATTTAACCCTTTAAAGTAAGAAATACATTTCAAAAAGTAAAATAAATAGTAATAACCGTACTTTTTTTTGCCCATGATCATTTTTAAAATTATTAAATATAGAACAAGTAATTTTGTATTATTCAGCCCTTCCTTCATAAGCAAATCAAAAGCACCCGTTTAAATGAAATAATTAACGATCCAGCATTTGTATTACCATACAAAATGTCTAACTTTTCAACAAAAAAATACAAAATGTCTTAACTCAATTCTATAAAAAAAGGGCTTCAAGGCTCCAAATTCGTTACGCTGTACTCCATAGTATTGCTCAGATTTTAATTAACCAATTTAGTAAGGATGCCGACAGAATGGCCAAGCACTCAAGAGATGAATAATAACTAGTACTTACAAAAGTATGATGGAAGCAATGATAACAAATAAGAAGTCAAGTCCATAATAAGGATGAAAATGGATCCTCGATCTTTATAGTTAGATTGTAATGGCATTGGATTCCCGGGCATCTTTTATCAAACATTCTCATATAAAATTTCAAGTTTGGTCATGATTATATAATTCCAAAAGATATAGCAAATAGAAACTGCAACATGCATGTGACACAACCCCATATAAGAGCCCAACTCTCCCATTCACTAGAAGCATCCCAAAGATGAGAAGACAAACTTCTGTCCATCTTCTCTTTGCATGGCTTCTGCTTGCAGCTTCTGCACTCAATCACATCACTGCTAATGATCAGGCTATTCAATCAGGTACTTCTTCACCATTTTGGTTAACAAAAGCATCCACATACGTGTAGTGTGGAGTTATTCCATTTCGCTGAGATGTCAATTTTTCTATTGTCTATGCGTCTAATTTGAAGAGCACAAACAGCTGGCACTGTAAATGGTAATTGCAACTAATTTTATCTCACGTTACTTTATATTCCTTGCCTACAGTTCATTTCAAGCTCAGAACAACCCTACTACAGGCTAGCTCAGAGCCTCGTGCTGGACATGCCATGCCTTCATGGGTTAGTAAAGACATCAATTAATTTTTTTATAATTTATATTTTCATTCATTTTACTTCATCATCTTATGACAAAGTTCTGAATCGATCGAGCAATGAAAATCACAGGTTAAAGAAAAGAAGAGTCGTAAAAGTCCATCAGGGCCTAACCCAATAGGGAATCACCGCCCACCATCTAAACCGTAAAGAGATGGAGACACTAATTCGGCATCAAAATTCAATAGAAACATCAATAGTTGTTTCGCTTAAATTATAGGAGATCAATGGATTAGTGTAGATTGAAAATTCTACTTAGAGGGCATTGTGTTTGTACAAAAATGGCATTTAATTTAATATTCGTATTTTACAAATTACAAAGCAATGCATTAACGACGTCTCAAGGCAAGCAAATCTCGATTTATATTTCAACCAGCTTGTTATGTTTGTTGAAAGCACATTTTTTAACACTTCCAGTCTTCCACCAAACACAATTTTACCACTGTAAAAATAAAATTTAAGGATAATGTCTTCACACATCTCAAGCTACCATATTTTGCTATCAATTGATACTTCTTACAAGTTTCTATACTCCCTTGTTTCCATCAAGAAATTCTTAATTGTAAGAAATTAGGCCTATGTCAGAAGACAAATCGCTTTAGCTAAAGTGGAACTTTACTTGATCAAAACAAAGATATTTTGCAGGATTAAATTACATATTCAATTAAATTGCCAACCCAAAACTGGCACATACTGTTGAGATATACAAGACTCGCTATAAACTACAAACAATCGTATGTGGTCCTTTTTTATACAGCACGCTTCCGCTTCGAACGCTTGCTTCTCCTGTCCCTAGAAAAACTTTGAACCTCTTCGCTAACTTTAGAAGCATATGCTTCTTCTGCAACTTCCTGTTCCAATGTAAAGTTAGCTTAGCTTTGGGGATTTTTGGTAAAGGAATGAAAATCCCAAACCACAATCTTAAAATACAACAAAGTCACAGTAATTTTCCTTTTAAAAAGAAAACAAAAATAAGGACAGTTTTTGTAACGTCTTGTCCATATGGCAGAATAGGGGAGAAATCAGGAAAGGGTTCGATCAGTTGGTTGGGATGGCAAGAAATAAAAGAGGAAAGAGGGCAGAAGAGAAAATCAGGAAAGAAGTGAGGTTAGAAAGGGTTGGAGAGAACCAGACATATCTAGTTGCCTGGAATATTTGTACTTTTCTTGTTCAGACAGAGCGCATACCAATTTCTGCACAAATGTACCACCGCCAGTGATATACTGATATAAGTAGCAAATTATTAATGAATAATACAGTGCTTCAGATCCTTCTGATCTAGTTTCCAAGCACTATGTTAGTAGCAAAACAAGACAATGAGGCACTCCGCCTTTCAATCAGTGAGCTATATGAAATATATCTCAAAGCTACGCTACTCTTTGAAAAGGTAGCAATATCTGCCCACGCTGATTATTTTTAACAGTAATAATTTAATTTCACCTACATTGATAAGTATCATGGTAGCTAGGTCATGAAGATAGTGAGTGGTGAACATGCCATGCTAGATTGAAGTTGATGACTAAGAGAACTTGGAATTATATACAAATGGAAGATAGAGACCAGCACCTAAAATAGAGGAAATCCTCTGAAAATAGAACTTCTGCTACAACTAGAAAGGTGGGGGAATTTCAGAAGATTATATTAAAGATAGCCAGAGATGGCCTAGAGGACTGTGATACTAGCCCTAGTCCCAATCTCAACCTTTCTACCAATTACTTCATCCGTTTGAAACACTTTTCTGTTTTCAGTTTTTAAAAACTGTTTTGAAAACTATTTTATAGATTTGTTTTATGCTGTGTTTCACTTATTTCAAAAGACGTCTTTAGTCTCATGCAAACTGTCAACTCTGTTATTCACCCTTTTTTGGTCAGAGTTATTCCCCCTTTTCTCTCCTCCTACTGCATCTCCATTTGACCCTGGTCCATTTCAAATAAGCCAAACACCCTCAACTCCCTTTTCCTGCTAAAAACTTGGGTTAAAGGCCTATTGAATGACTAGTTTCACTTGAATACCAAAAATGACTAACTTTATTTTCTTGAGTTTACATCATTGGCTGCCAGCCTGTCACTTTGTATAGATATATAATCCAAAAGAATTAGTATCTGATAAGGCTACACAATGGGTACAGAATAAAATTGCACCAGGAAATGAGAAGAAGAAAACTTCGAACTTTCAATCTATGGCTGGACAAAATTATTTTTACTATGGAAGCGAACGAACTGGGTATTTCATCTTAGACAGTTAGACGTGATTGAAAAGGATAGTTAGAAATTGTTCCTTGTATAATAGCATTGAATTTATAAAGGTTTCCAATTAATATCAAATCATGGAAATGTGGAGATTTTTCCTTTTCCTTTAATTCTTCTATTCTCTCAAAACGAAAGCTCTATCGCATAAAACTTCTGACCAAGAAACTCTAGAAGTTGAATAGGCCCCGTTTGGGTGGTTGCGAGTTTTCAGTTTTTGGTTTTTAAAAATTTTAAACCAAGTTTTTACAACTCAAAACCAAAAACTGAAAACCTCTTTTTGTGGTTTTCAAAATGACTGTTTTGAAAACTACAAAAAGAAGTTTTCAATTTTTAATTTTAAGTTGTAAAAACTTAATTTAAAATTTTTAAAAATTAAAAACTGAAAACTCGCAACCACCCCGAACGGGCCCCTTAGTTATTTACCTTGTTGTCGCTCTCTACATCCAATCCATCATCAGAAGCAGAAGCAGAAGCCAGAGGTTGGAGTTCCTCCACTGGCAGTGCCTTGTTTAATTTTTTCTTCTCCTCTTCTTTCAACTGCTTAAACCTGTAGATCACCAATTTGTCATAAGTCAAATAGGAGTTGAAAACCTTAGGTTGCATCTTTTACCATAATACACTAACCTTTCACCAGACCTTGCAGGCTGAGAAGCTGATCTTTTAGCCCGTCCTGCAGTAATAATTCCACTAGCATTTTCATTCACAACAGGATTTGCACCTCCTAATTTACGCAACCATACTTGTTGAGCTGTGCTCAAGACATTGTTTGTAAACCTAGTAAAAGAAATAGAAAATCAATCAGCAATGAAATTGTTTCTTTTTCTCCCTTAGCTTACAAGCAATGCTGTCATAACCGTCTCCCAAATCTAAGGGGGGGAAAATCATGAGAAAGCATTCACTTGATGAACATATTAGTATTTCCTTCAGAAAGAAGAATATAAGTTCTCATGCATATGATCTCTGTATGTTTGTATTGCACACACATTGGGAAGGCATATCATGGAAATGGTTTCTGAAACATCGAAGAGTTGTTTGGATACAATTAGTTGAGTTTCTGACCAAATTGGACTTGCTTTGTGGAATAGAAGATAAATACAATTGTAACCCATAATAAAACAAAAAAAAGAATGTTTTTAAGTTATGGCAAAAATATGAAGGGAAAAAAAACTTATTGACTAGAAAGGATTTCATTAATGTAATTTGTTAAAAACTAACCAGTAAATTGTTAGTCCTGATGGGACAGACAGTGAGAAGTAACCGATCATGAGTGGGAGAAACTTGAAAATAAGGAGTGTATTCTTTTGAGTAGGATCGTTCGTCTGTCAAAAGAATTAATTTAGGCCTGCCTTGTAAATAAAAATAAAAACATAAATAAATAAAAGAAACAGAAGGAGAACTGACGAGTTTACCTGAGGTGGTTTCATGATTTCCATTGAAACGTATTGACTAACAACAAGAAGAATAGGTAAAACAAGATATGCTGCAGTATCCTGCCAACCCAGAGGTGGATGACCATCCTGCACAACAGATGCTTGTTATGATATTGTATAACATCAAAAAAGTACAAAATCAATTTACAAAGTTTGCCATTTATTTTCTCTTAATAGGGACTGCAACAAGTGAATATTCCATCTATAACACTATATTTACTCTATTATGTGCATCCACTTTCAGGTTACCATGATTCATAGACTAAAGAGCATTAAATTCCAAATTCTGAATGATAAATGCTATTTTCCTGACAAATTAAAGCATGAAAAGTCACATGATTGCAGGCAATTTAATTTCTCCCCCTCCCCCCTTCTTGCCACCAGCAAATTTAGTTAAATTCTTTGCAAACCCATCAAGTTCTTTAACTGATAAGAAAGGAAATATGAAAAGGAGTTAACAGACAGAAGGTAGTGAAATCTAACACCCCCAGCTACCACAAAAAAAGTAAAAGATTTTATGATTTTATTCTAGTAAAAAAAAGTAAAAAAGGAAAAGGTGTCAATCAAAGAAGAAATACTAAATTCATCAAGGAAATAATGTTGTCTTCCAAGGTTGCCATACATTTACCACTCCATTCAATCTACCGCTGCTAATAAATATTGTCTTCCATAAAAATTATAAAGTAATGAATTAAGGTAGTAAATAGTAAGCATTTAACAAGCAAAATGATTTGCTAAATCCATATTGTTTTTACATCTAGAAAAAGGAGGCCAGAGATGAATAAAACTCAATAATTTTTGCCCTGATGAAAACTTGTGAAGAAAATCAATATATTTGATAATAACTTGATTTAATAGTGAATAAACCATATTCCTTATTAACTGAAATATAAGAAGACTGGCTGCTATAACATGCATATGGGTAACTTGGAAAAGGAACCTGGCACAAGTTGAGGTGAGCAGACCATAGCCCTAAAAGAAATGCTAAATTCCTAATTACAACAAGAATTTTTATCACCGAATGTACTGTATGTCATAAGTCATACACAATTTAATATTTGAATTTTGATCATAACTTGCATCAATGCTGAATAAACCCAGTCTCATATTTACTGAAATCAAAGAAGACCGGCTGCTAAAATAGTGCATATGGGAAACTTGAAATAGGAACCTAGCATGTGTTGTCATGAACAGACGATAGCCCAAAATTCCTAACTACAACAAGAATTTTTATCACCAAATGTACTCTATGTCATATACAGTTTAGGGTTTTATGGTCTCAAGGACCACAACTGGGAATAAGTTCCAAAGAAAATGACTGTAAAGATAAACATTGTGATGTCTGAAAATCATAATGTCACAGGTTCACAGGCATGACGGAGAAAATAACTAAATGCAAATTATTATTTCACTTCTGAAGAGAAAGATATTTTTCTTACCACAAATGGAAAAAGCCAAGAAATTCCAGATCCACTTTGTCTAGCAGCAATGGTAGTAGGACCACCCAGAGAGGGGATCCACAAGAAGCCTTCTGTTAACAGTCCCTTCAAATTAAAGGTTTTCCCAAATTAGCAAAAATCACATCATCTGTGCATAATTCGTCCGTCAATATCTCAAATTATAAAAGTTTATACCATTAATTACCTCATTTGCCACATTTGATAAAGCTTGGTAGAGACCAATCCAGACTGGAATCGTAGCCAAAGTTGGTAAACAACCTATACAAAATGATGACATCATCGAATATAAGCACAAACTGGTTATGATTATACTTATTAGCTGCATTTGTCAAAGCAATATTGTACAGAATCAGTTTTGAGAAGATAAAAAGGTACCTGCCAAAGGGTTAACCCCAGCCTGCCTATATAGCCTTGAAGTCTCAAGTTGTATTCTTTCCTTGAAAAGAGGGCAACAAATGAATAATTTAGAAAGTACCATGATATTATTTGATAAAGCAAAATCAATATTTCCTTGATATCAAATGGGATGCTTAATAACCAACAACACCCCTCACCTGATTGCCGGCATATCTTTCTTGAATGGCCTTAATTTTCGGTTGAAGATTTTGCATAGCCAGTGTTGATTCGACCTACATATATTATATAGAATCAGAACTTCATCTAGTCAAGTCAAGTATATATATTAAGTTTCATATAACTTAAAGTTCAAATTTATTATGGTTTGTTCATAATGTTTTGAAGGAGTATGTCAGGCTTTGAAGAACAAAATATTCCAAATTCTTCAGTATGAAGGGGGAAATCATTGTTAGAAACAAAGCAGTTAACATTATTTAAAAGTTTCAGTAAATTTGCAAGTTTTTCATTCCATGACTGCCTCTAGAAATTTCTGAAATGTGTACCAACCTGTTGCTTTGTCAAGGGAAGTGTAGCGGCTTTAACTATAACAGTGAGCAATATGATAGCAAATCCATATGCGTAAGGCACATGCACGGCAGAGAGGCCATCCTTTAACACCTGAAAACAGAACAATAACCGTGACATAACATTTAAAACACAAGTACCTGAATAACAACAAGCAAACATTTCCAATTAGAAAATGCTAAATCATCTACAAATTATTACAGAAACGTGGACTATGTTTCCGTTTAGTCAGGTAGTTTGTTTTCTTTTTTCTTTTTTCACTGTTTTACAAGTTAACTGTAAAACAAAGGGCCAGGTGCATTGTACTACTCGAGAACAATTTTATAGAAATTAAAAAACCATTAGTAACAAATAGCAATACTCATTATATTTCCAAGTATAGCTTTCCATATAACAAAAGAGCGCCAAATCGTAACTGACTAATCGAATTCACAGCTGGGAAGCAAACACTGAACGCTTTCCCGGCAAAATATCATCTCAGGATCAGAAGTTGCGTGCAATTTAACAATTTTAACATCATTCTCTGGTATACTTTGTTCAAAATCAGCAGTTCAATGTTCACAGCAAAAACTTAACGACGGAGAGTGTCTTATGGTCTAAGCAAGCTACACGACCTCGAGAAAACAAGTTCATTCGTGCTCCACACGTGGCGCAGTCACACAACTAACTCAATCTTAACAAACGTAACGAAATCCATACATAGGAAGTTAACGAGCACGAGTTTTGAAGATACCTTAAGAACAAACTCCATGCCTTCGGAGATGAAGCCGAACCAGCCTCCATTCTTCTGTACTGCGGCATCGGCGGAAGTAGCGGAATCCGTAGCAACGGTGGCGTCGGCAAGCGTGTAGAGAAGGCCTTCAGCTCTGGCGGCGATTCCGGCAAAGTCAAGTGAATGGTTTAAGGATTGAATTGGGGGGATTTGGTGGAAGCTGAAGTGGACCTTGGTAGTGACTAGCCTGGTGCGGTGGGGAAAGTGTTGACGAGGGAGAGAAGGGAGCGGCGTGCCGATGAATGATGGAGACGAAATCAGTGTCTTCGCCATGGATGAGAAGCTGCTTGAAGGAGATTGTGCACGAGACAGTTCAGCTTCTCATCACAGATTAGATTAGAGATGAGAGAATATTTCGAATTATCCCTATTTTTTGCGACGGAAGGACAAGGCGCACGATGGCTAGTACCAGATTTTCCTGTTGATTTTTAAGCCAGCGACTGAATGACACGTCGTAAGATTAGGGGTTTTATGGTCATTGCAGATATATTAATTTCAAGAAATGGCATTTTTCTACCCAATATATGAGCGCTTGAATACTTTATTAAAAATAAAATGCACATGTATCTATTCCCTTAATTAAATACCAATATATGCGTATATAAAAAAAAATACCAATATATGCAGGGAAAAAAATGGGAGGGGATGTATTCTCTTAGCTGATGCACCTTGTCTCCCTATCAAGTGAGGGAGTTTCATAAAAAATAAATAAATAAATAAATAATTGAATCGGTGAATGCATTGATTTATGGTTTATTGGTTTAATTGTGATGTAAATAAAATCTTTCAAGGTGCTATATCATGAACCAATGAAAGGTTTGTTCAAGTAGTACATACATAATTCCCTTTAAGTAATGTATTGAATTTGAGTTTTATGTATGGAAAAAAAAATTGTTGAGAGAGCTAGTCCCACCATAATGTGGATGTTGCCGACTCGAGTAGGATTATCTCCCATGAAGTATAAAGGTGGTTCAAAAAAACTTTATAATGAAAGTAGGAAGCAAGACAAAAAGTGAGTAATTTTTTTAGAAGTGACAATTGTATAAGAAGTTTGTACAAAAGAGTAAACTAGTAAATCGGTCCCTGACTCTGTGGGAACCATGCAGTTTCGTCCCTGACTTTGCTAAAATAGCACTTTAGTCCGTACTTTGTTAAAAACACATGCATTTTAGTCCTTAGTTCACTAAAAAACATGCACTTTAGTCCTTCACTTTATTAAAAAACATGCACTTTAGGGACTAAAGTGCATGTGTTTTTTACAAGTACGGACTAAAGTTCTATTTTAGCAAAGTCAGGGACGAAACTGCATGATCCTCACAGAGTCAGAGACCGATTTGCTAGTTTACTCTTGTACAAAAACTCCATCCAACAATGAATGAAATAGGAATGAGGGAGAAAAGTATATGATGGATGACATAATAGAGAGGGGTGGAAATAAAAAATGTAATATATGAATTATTGTATGAATAATCTATCTCATTTTTTTAATATTTTTATTGACAACAAAGGAAGAGAAGATAAAAAAAATAGAGGTGAAAAATCCTCTCTACTTGTTTCGATTGATGGAAAATCGGCGAAAAGAAAAATTAATGTAATATATAATTATCACTAGTACTATTTGCATTAAATCAATGTATAATTCATTGTCAGATTGATGTTATTTGTAATCCATTGAGTGATGCTACATATTATATATGTGATTTTTTTTTGTTTGCTCAAGTGATAACAGATTTTTTGTTTTCTTTAATTAATCAGGTTTAAGTCATGTAAATGAAAAAAATGGTGTTGGAAGGAGTTTGTCCCCCAAAATGAGACCATCTAAATCAACTTGTATTAGTTATGGCCTAATGTGATTTTTAAATACCCAAAGTATCAAACCCAAAAAAAAAATTATAGGTGTGAATTAAACTTGTCATAGTAATCAATTACTAATGTAAAGAATTGATTAATGCAACAACCTCATATTTGATTTGCATTTTGGGCGATGTATTAACTAGTTGAAGTTATTTTTAACCTATTAATTAATATCCATAATATAAATTATTGGTCCTTGAATATCATTGGAGAAAGGTGTTTATGTCATTTCTAGCCCCTTCTCTCCACCCACTCTTGGGGAGGAAAATATTATGGTAGACTTCATAGTACTCCTTTCGTTCTTTTTATTTGTCACAATTTAACTTAGCACAAGAATTAAGAATGGAAATTAATTAATATTCTCATTTCTTATAAAATTGTTATCTATTTTACTATTATGTCCTTGATCTCTCTTATTAATAATTTTTTTCTCATTTCATAGTCAATAAGTAAATATGAGGATATAAAAGGAAAAAGGGTAATCAATGTTGTCTTAAACTACTAAAGTGACAGATAAAAAAAATAAAAAAACTTTTCAAAATTGTGACTGATAAAAAGGAACAGAAAGAATATTAGTTTTCTAACCCTATGGATGTAAAAAACTAACATGTATCCGTGGATACCCGTGGATATACCCCGCAATGGGTATCCGTATACTTTTATAATGTGTGGGGACGGATATTATATTACCCGCTCCGCGGGTACCCCATACTCATTAAAATATATTTTTTTATTAAATATATTTGAATATTAGGATTTTTTATTATTTTATGATGAGATATAATTTATTTTATATTATTTTATGATGATATTTTTAATATATTAACATGTAATGGTATTATAAAATGATTATTTATATATATAGTATGATATTATAATATATTATATAACATTCTCTCTCTTTCATTTTATAAAATTTAAATTCTTAAACATTAATGGGTACCCGTGAATATCCGTAGATACCTGTTACCCACATGGGTACCTGTTAATTTTAACAGGTATGTATATAGGTAAGTGACAGTTGTCGAACCTGCACAAAATTATACTTATAATTCTCCGATCTGCAAACTACTTGTAGTAGAATGGTATAAACCGGGTTGAACCCTGAAGATCCACTCAAATTAATCCTTCTTTGGGGGTTTTGATTGATTGGAATAAACTGAAGAAAATAAAAGATCAAGTTAAAAGCAATGGTTGAATCAATTCAAGACAATATCAATCCAAGGAATTCAGAGGCTATTTTCATGGTAAATCATTGGTTATTAATAACATGCATTTAAGAGATTAAATCTATCAACTTAGAATCATGTGAAACCCTTACAATGATCCCGGATTCATTACTAAAATAATTTCCAGAATTCAATTGATTAAGATTAACAAGATCAAATAACCACAAAATCTTATGTTAGATCCAAATCAATTTTATAAAAGGAACCCAATTGAAGTAAATAATTAAATGAAGACATTCAATTTAATTGTTTACTCTATGTTTTTCAATCGTTGTATGATGACTAACCAATCAAGAGTACAACATACATCAATAACAAATTTCATAACCAAAAAGATGTAATTCAATCATCATGTAAATGAAGATCAAACCTCAAAACCAAAATGAAAATAAGCTTGACTCCTTGAATTGAATATAAACTTAGCCTTCCATGAAGACTTTACAAAAAGATGAACAAAAGTAAATGAAACTCTTAGTAATTTCTACTACAACTTGGATGCTCTTCTCCCTAGCAAGGGAAAAGATGTCATTCCAAACATGATCACTCAGCCATGACTAAGCATGTTTTGTCCACAAATGGACTTATTGATCAATTACCTAATGCATTTGTCTATTACTATGAATTATTCACCTACTTGTCTCCCACTTGCACCGAGCATATCATCCTCAATCTGGCAGAATCCAAGAGAGTTGTCTTCATATGAAATCAAGCTCTGGACCTTAGCTTTCAAATGTCGTTGGGTTGAGCCCAAAAGGAGTTTTCTAGCCCAATTTATGGCCCAATCATTGAGTGTTGGTCAGATTTTCATATGATGCTGACTATTCCGTCTTCCAAGCCCATTTTTACTCATTAGCCATCCGATTTAGCTTTTGGGTTCTTCATCAAAGTTTTTTATCTTTCCTACAATATAAAGAACATAATTTTTATATATCTAGAACTCAAATTATGCTTGATATACGAAAACAGTTTAATGCTGAAAAATGTAATTGAGCCCAATATGAACCTGAATTGACATAATATGCTTATGACTTGTTAAGTAAGCATAAAAAATGCATTAAAAGGTTAAATTTGAGGGATGATTAATGTGTATAATTTGTATTTATCAGTAAGCACTACCCGTCCTCGCCCCGTTGACATCCCTATCTAATCCCTTGTTCATTATTATTTTATCGTAAAATTAAAATAAGAGAAAAACTCACTCATTTACCCATTTCCACTCTCTTTATTTACCATCCTATTTTCTAAACAAGTTATGCATATAAAAAATCACATCAGTTTACCTTTTATTTTCACCATTTTTTTTAAAAGAAAGAAATATATTCACCATCAACAAAAAAAAAAAAAAATTAGTGCATGGGTTTCAAATGTGTACATTCTAAAATACTAACCTACTGATACTTACCAAAGGTTCATGCGTTGGAATTAGGGGGTTTGCGATTTGGTTTGAATCGATTTTAAGATAGAAAACCATCTGATTCAATCATAGAGGTTTTATCTTTTCATCATCCTATCAGTTTTTAATTTTTTTTTCAAATTTGATCCTATTTAAATTGGATTAGAATGAATTGGTTTTCAGTTTTTTAAAGAGGCAATAGATATTAGATAAATTAGGTGATAAAATTACCAAATAATTGTAAACAATATTTTTATTGGAACTTATATTCATTAATATATAAATATAAAATCATACAAGAATAAGGACATAAGATATGAAAACAATTTAAAATTAGTTTAAATTAAAAATTGATATATTTACGGAGATGTTAAAATGATATTAGATAATAAAATCATAAAAAGTTTATTAGTATAAATAATGGATTTAATGTATGTACACTGACGGTGTAAAAAAGTTTTACATAGTCATCCAATGATGTGCTGCCATATTGTTTATTGAGTTTAATAACACATGAGGTGTCATACTCATTAAATGATGTGTAAAATTGTTTTACACTGTCATTGTATATTAATTAAACTCATAAATAATTTCATAGATATATATATTCATACAAATATAAATACATAATTATTTTATGAATAAAATAGCATATGTTAATATTAGTTTCATTTTTTCAATGGCTTCTAATTTTGGAAAATCGTTATGAAATTTGTTATTTCGTTGTAAGGACAGAGAGATAAAATAAGATAAATTATACTAACCATACCTTTTCTAACGGTGAAATGTGTCATCTGAGGGCGATAATGGTGGAGGGTACTGGGGCTCACAATAGTGAAAGGCGTGGTGGTAATACAATGGTGGAAGTGGACAACAATAATAGTGAAAGGTTTAAAGCAACGAAGGTGATAGACACAATGATGGAAGATGTTGTGTGGAAACAATTGTTGAGGGTGTTAGACCATAACAATAAGGTTGAGAGTGCCAATTAAGCGACAACAATGACAGTAATGGGTTCCAAGTGGTAATGACAGTGGTGGAGGGTGTGAGACACTAGTGGTAGTGGTAGTGGTAGTGGTAGTGATAGTGGTAGTTTTAAAAATCGGACCATATTGGCTGAGAACGGGTGAATATCAAAATTAGTGAGAATCAGTCGAACCGGTCAAAAACCAATGAAAATCGATGTCTGAAAACGGTTGAACCAGTGTTTTTTAAAAAATTTTTTTTATTTTTTATTTAATCTAAATAAAGACATACATTTTTTGTGACAAAATAAAGACATACATTTGAGGATTACACATAGATATCTATTATTAATTTTATCAATTATTATTATTATTATTATTTATCTTATAAACCTTATAATAAGGTTTTTAATACGAATTTACAACTTTATATATCTTAATTTCTTATAATTAATTGTATTTTTTATTGATTAAAATTTCATATAATATTAAAAATATATATTTAATTAATACCAATTCGTCCATGGTTCAACTATTGAACCGTGAACCATTGTTTTCACCAATTCAATTAATTGTCCAGTTTTTAAAAATTAGTGGTAGTGGGTGCATGGTGTTTTTAAAACTAAATGCCGATATTTTAAAAATCGAACCGGTGAATGCACTGGTTTGCGGTTCATTGGTTCAACTGTGATTGAACCAGTATTAATTAAATATATATTTTTAATATTATATAAATTTTTAATTAATAAATTAACATAAACTTATGATAAATTAAAATATATAAAGATGTAAATTAATATAAATAACCTTATAACATGTTTTATAAGATAAAAAAGTTAATAATAATTGATATTTTTTTAATACATATCTATGAGTAATTCTTAAAAAATGTCTTTATTTATCTTAAAAAAGTATAAGCTTAAATAAAAAAATGAAAAAAAAATGATTTTTTTTAAAAAGACCACTTCAGTCGATTTTCTGATACCGAGTTTTTTACTAGTTCTCACTGGTCTTGGACACGTTCAACTGGTTTTCACTGGTTCTAAGGACTGCCATATTTTTTTTATGACAAGAAGGACCTCAAAGGCAGGGAGAAACAGGAAACCTAACTAAGCAACACTCTGGAAATATCTACCAGAGTTATTTGAAATATACAGCACAATAGCAAAATGGGGGATGCTCTCAAACAACCTATACTGAGTTAGCAAACCTAACCCAAACTTGGCAAAGGCATTAGCAAGCGCATTTGCTTCACGATAAGAATGAACCCAAATCACATCTTCAAAACCTTTACAAAGCTCTTGGATCTGCTTGACTAAATAAAAAACAAGGTGAGAATCTGGACACCCATTATCTATTAAATTGATTGCAGACTAAGAATCAATTTCCACAATAACTTTTGCTAAATGTTTTTGCAGACCTAGCTTAATTCCTCGAATGATACCTTCCAGCTCCGCTTCAAGGAATGAGCGATGGCCAAGGTTACTAGCAAACCCAACTAGAAATCTTCCCCAAGAGTCGCGAATCACCCCACCATAAGCAGACACCCCACTGCCCAAGGAAGCAGCACCGTCTGTGTTGATCTTGAACCAACCTCTTTGTGGAGGGTTCCATCTGATTGACTAAAAAGCACGCCAATCCGTATCGAGGGATTTTTTATTGTCCTCGCGAAAAGCTTCCATTGTTGACCTAAGGTGAGAACAGATTCTCCTTTTCATTACTTCTAATGGGGTTCTGAACTTATTAAACACCACATCGTTCCTAAATCTCCAGATTTCCTCAAGGGTATAACCAAGCACCAAATCCCTACACAGCCGATCTCTATCCCTGGGAGGCAAAGACAGAGCCACTGACAGCCAAGAGAATAAGGAGCTAGGTGCATGAAATTTTCTCAAAAAATCCTCTTTGTAGAATAGTTTCCATAAACTACAAATAGAAGAGCAATCTCTAAAAAGATGAAGCTCAGTTTCTGGGGCAGTGGCACAAAGAGGACAAGAATCATCTTGGGTAAGTTTTCTCTTGGCCCTCTCCACATTTGTAAGAATACCATGTGAAGCAATTTTCCATATAAGAATCCTAATCCTTTGGGGGCCTTGCCAGCCCCAAATTTTCTTCATTAGAGGATTGGGGGCAAGCAATCTGACTGAAGTAATACTCTCATATGCTGAAAACTCAATGAAAACCAACCATCTGAGGTATTTCCCCAACGAACTTTGTCTTTACCAACTGCTAGAATAGGAGGATTGACAACACTGATTTGACTACAGATTTGTGCAGGTAGTACAGATTCCAGTTTAGAGAGATCCCACTCTCCCTCTGAAGTTGTAAATTCTTGGACTATTGCTTTGGAATCAGCATAAAAAATCGGATTTAAAGCATAATTTGTAAGGGGACCAATAGATTTGACCCAATTATGCATCTAGAAGAGCACTGAAACATCATCTTGAATTTTCCAGGTACAATTATCTAAAACATATTCCCACACAACACACACTCCATGCCATAAATTTGAAGAGCAAGCTTTTATTTTTTACTGATGGTAAAACCTCATTCTCGCATTGATATTTAGCTCTAATCACTTGCACCCATAGGTCTTGAGAATTTTGAATAAGACCCCAGTAGATCTTCATCATGTAGGCATGATTTAAATTTTTGTGTTTTCTTAGTCCAAGTCCCCTGCTAGTTTGGGACTACATATTATGTCCTAGCCCACTAAATGAACCTTTTTCTTTTCCTTTGTATCTCCCCAAAGAAAGTCTTTACAATGGTTATCAAGGTTTTCACAAGTAGAGGTTGGCAGTAAAGCAGTTTGCATCAAATAGGAAGGAATAACATTTAGCACTGACTGCGAGAGAGTTAGTCTGCCTGCAAATGAAAGATTCCTTGAATGCCACCCTGACAGTCTTTTTTTGACTCATGAAACAGTTGAATGAAAGGTAGATCTGTTCACTCTTCTATTGATTAGAGGAACACCTAGGTACTTTCCTAAGTCATTAGTCCTCTGAAAACCCAAAGCCTCTGAGATCTCCTCCCTGGCCTATAAACACACATTGTTAGAGAAAAGGATACGAGTCTTCTTATTACTTACCTTCTGACCTGAATTAGAGCAAAATAGGTCCAAAATCGTGCTTATGATTTCAACTTGGTCCATATTCACCTCCGCAAATAGAAGTAAATCATCTGCAAAAGCCAAGTGAGATAAAAGGGGGCCCCTTCTACCAACTTTAATAGGTTTCCAGAATTTATTATCAACCGCTAAATTAATTAGATGAAACAATCTTTCAATACATAAAACAAATAAATAGGGGGATATAGAGTCCCCTTGTCTAACCCCCTAGAAGGAGAGAAAGAATCAAGAGCCTCATCGTTAAACAAAATTCTCATCCTAGGGTAGAAACACAATAATTAATAACATTTCTTATCTGGTCAAGAAGACCTATCTCCTGTAATGTGTCATTTATGAAATCCCAATTCAACCTATCATAAACCTTTTCTAGGTCTATTTTAATAGACATCCACCCTTTTTTTCCCTTTCTTATGACGCATAGAGTGAACGACTTCTTCGGCAATAATAATATTATCCCTACTTTGATAGCTAGGGATGAAACTAGTTTGATTAGGACCAATTAGATTACTTATGAAATTTCCAAGTCTTTGTGAAATCAGTTTTGTAATAATTTTATATGACGCATTACATAAACTATAATAGGACGAAATTATTTCAGATTATTAGCCCCTTCAACTTTAGGAATCAGAGTAATCAAGGTTTCATTAATACTAGCAAACTGACTAGGGTTATCAAATACCTGGTGAAGAAGTTTACAGATATCCTTACCCATAATCTGCCATTGAGATTGGTAAAAAATAGCATGAATCCCATCCATACCCGGGCTTTGAGGCCACCATAGAAAACAAAACTTTTTTTTATTTCCTCATCTGAAATTGATTTAGAAAGTAAACCTATATGTTCAGTAGTAAGAGACGAGAAACAGTTAGATAAACAGAAAGGTTCATTATCCCCAGATTCAGTAAACAAATTTTTATAAAAATTCGTGGTCACAGTCTCTAACATCTGACGATCCGTAACAATAGTACCATTTTCCCCTTTCAGACATTCAATTTATTTCTTTTCATATAGCTATTGTAGTACCATGGAAGTGTTTAGTATTTATATCCCCTGCACTTATCCACTTACATCTAGCCTTTTGGAACCAGAGTAATTCCTCTTGACAGGCCACCTCCTCATATTCCCTCCACAACTTATTATATAAATGATCTAAACTGGGGTTGTAGGAGATGGATTGTTTCCTAGATATACCCTTCATTCTAAGAATGAGAGATCTTTTTTGTAACCAATATGGCCAAAAATATTTTTGTTCCAGATTTGAATTTCATCTTTAAAGCTATGTATAAAAGAATCTCAATCCCTATTACCATACCAATTAGTTGAGACAAAATCAGAGAATTTTGGGTAAGAAATCCAAGCCGCTAAAAATCTAAATGGTCTTCTATGTTGGTTTGGATTTTTATAATTACTAAAATTCATAAGAATAGGGCAGTGATATGACTTGAAAAAAGGTAGATGTTTAAGAGAGGCATATGGGAATTTGACTCTCCAATCCATATTTATAAGACTCATGTCCAACCTTTCAGCTAAGTTACCTCTTCTCCAGGTGAACATAGAGCCTATAAATCCCGCATCAATTAAATTACAATAATTTATCATATCATTAAAGTTTGTAGTGCCTCTCAAGGAAGGGTTACCAACACCACCTGTCCTTTCATTTAGGACCACATATAGAATTGAAGTCCCCTATAATACACCACTCCCCCACCATAGAATTAGCCATAGTTCTAAGGGAGTCCCATGAACTATTTCTATTAATAAGTTGGGGGCTAGCATATACAACAGTTAGGTACTAGGGAGAAGACAAACCTGAACAAACTTGCATGTGTATATACTGTCTAGCATGAGAAACAATTTGTAAATTCCAGCGAGAGCTATCCCATAAGATAATGAAGCCTCCTGATTGGCCTTGAGAGTCAAATATTCTAAAAGAGTCAAAACCCATACGACTAACTACTTTTTTAGCTTTATCACCTGCAACATGAATTTCCATTAGAATAATAAGATGAACATTATAAACACTTCTCATATCCTTAATCAGGCTGAAAAAACTTTTACCAAAAATCCTTCGAAAATTCCAGGCTAAAAAAATCATAAACATTATGTAGAATGGTGTTGAGCCACAGACTCCGAAATTCCTTGCACATGTGTGCCTTCAGTCATAACAATATTCTGACAAATACTTAGCCCACGACCAGATTTAGAAATTTGCTTATCTAGAGGCTTGGGATCCATCAGTCCACTCCCAGACCCTGTAGAAAAAGCCTTAGGATAAATCAGTAATTCTCCCTTACTAGCAGCTTCCTTTTGTATTATCTTCATAGTAAGCAAATGATCTTGCTTTATTCTTTTTATTTCCTCATTTTTGCCGGAATCCAGTGTAGTGACAGTCGAACTGGATGATATTTGTAAAACCTTTCCTGAATTAGTGTTAGACTTGACCAGTTTGGATTGAGGCTGCACATTTGTGTTGATTGCTTTTTGATTATGCATACTTTCCTTTTTTGTATTCTGTTTCCTAGATTGAATACTCTAATTATTCTTCCCTGCATTAGGTTTCTCTAATGCATACCACCTTAGGCTTAGGATTCGGTGTAGGCAATTCCTCTATATTTTGGTAATCTCCTGGTTGTTCTGATTCTTGAAGGAAAGAGAATCTTGATCCAACATCAAGATCTTGGTTTTTATCAACTTGATTGGTGTTCTTTCTTAATTGAAACTCTGTTTTTTTCTTGGTTGCCTCTTGACTAACATCCATGGCCCATAGGGATTGTCTTCCTCCCGTATATGTGGTTCCTTTCCTGAATTATGATCATTGATGTTAACTTGGCTACTTATTATATTAGCCTTATCAAACTGGGGGATTTCTTGATTTTTGGTTGGGATGCCTTCCTCTTTCTGATTAGAAATGTCCATATTGTCATGTTGTTCCATAGAAGGAGCAGTGCAGGAATCAAGTTTGTGTCCATATAATCTACAATTAAAGCAAACTTAATGAAGCCCTTCATATTCAATGTGTAACACCATACCCACCGCTTCAATTTCTGGAATTAGCGTTTTAGACAATTCAATCTCTACGCAAATCCTATCAAATCTGCCCCTTGAGTGTATGGAAGTTAAACGATCAACCTTCAACATTGTACCTAGTTTGTTGCCCACTCTAGATAGGAAACTAGAATTGTACAACTCAATAGGAAGATTTGGGATTCTTATCCACACCGCAACTTTCTTGACTTTTTTAGTCTCCTCCAAGAACATTGGCCTCCAACGCTGGACAATAAGATAGTGATCAGCCACCATCCATGGCCCATCATAAAGAACATGAAGATAATCTTCCTTTTCTGTGAAATACACTAAATGATAATCTTATGGCATATCTATAAATTTCAAAGGGTTTTTACAGGCCCAATGATGGCCGAGACGAGCTTCCATAACTTGTTTCTTAATCCTCTTACCAAGAACTTTGACTATTGGGGCATTCCTCCATGGAGAACACCACTCATTATATTCTGTTTCAGAGACAAGTATGATCAGACGCAATTCATTTTCCTGTCCTTTCTCTGAATTGTTATTTTCATACATATTTCTGTCTTCATCAATAGACTCCTCTCCCGAGACTTCAACATCATCAACCTCAAAGAGGGGATGAGATAACAAGCCAATCTGTTGTAATAAGGATTCTTTGTATGAAATAGTTTGGACAAAGTTTGAGATATCACCCGAGACATTCTCTTGAGGTGAGTTACCCATTTTACTTTCTTAGTGCTATGTTGAATGAGGTCATCGTTTTGAGTAGATTTCCCTTGTAGGTCATCACTCTTCATCACAACAACAAGGCTTCTTTGAATTCTTGAAAATCAGACTTGAAGAATCTTATATCAAGTTTTGTTTAATGGAAAATGAGTTGAGGTTAGTGTCAAACTTTTTACCGGATTTTTTAAACCATGCTAAATGTCATGATCTCATGCCTTTTTTATTCTTAAAAGTTGAGCTAAAAGCGTTTTGAATTAAGTTAAAAATCAAATTAGATCCTTTGTAGTTTAAACACATTTTATTTTGAAGACTTAAATATATTTTTTATCCTTGTAAATATTATGTGTTTTGATTTTAGTTCTTCTAAAATAATCCTATTTTCATCCCTATCCTCTTCAAATTAATTACTTTTCATTACAAAAAAAACTAATTACTTTTGCTCTCTAACATAGATTTTCGTTTAGTTTGCAATTTACATGGCTAATTGAAGTCGACCTAAGCATGGGCATGTGCACCAACTCTTTATTTTTATTTTAAGGCTATAATACATTTTTTGTCCCTCCAAATACAATGTGTTTTGAGTTTAGTTAGTGTAAAATGTTTTCTTATCTAATTTTGTCCCTAACTTTTTTAAATTGTATACTTTTAATCCTTGCTTATGTTGACTTTGTTAGCCACGTTAACAATAGCTAAATGATAGGTGGTGTCAAGGATTAAAAGTGAAAATTTTAAAAAAGTCAGGACAACAAATAATTTTTTTTTTTGCAAGAGTAGGATAAAAATACATTATATTTGCAGTGACTCCACTTTTTGGGTGGCAACCCACACCTTTTATGAGGTTCGCATGGTGCTCTTTAACTGGGCAATTAAAAAACATCGCATCTAAATTCTGAGCATTTAGTAAGGGTAAAAATAGATCAGATTGCTCGTTGGGGGCTACGGCCCAATCTATTTATGACCTAGTTTGACTTAGCTCATTTAATAAAAAAGCCAGACCTAGGCTTTTGAAAATGTCTTTTTTATTAAATAGGTCAGACTTAAATTTTTTAAAAACCTTATTAGGCTTGACAGACTAGCCTATTTATAAATAATATTATTTTTAATAAAAATATAAATATATTATACATAATAAATAGTATAATAATATATAACTTTTTAATTTCTCCATTTGATCTATTTAAAGGCATATGTCATTGACATATTTACATTTTAAAAAAGTAAGTCTATTAGTCTCTAAACATATTAGCCTATTTAGATATAGATCTATTGATTTATTTAAATGTGATAATATAAAATAGACTTTTAAACATGCTAATAGGCCAAACCAGACCTGAAAAAATGGCCTATGACATGCGACAGGCCAGGTTTGGGCCACGAAAATATAATGCAAGTCATGCTTAGGCTTTGCAAAGCCTAACATGACTCGACCTACTTCCACCCCTAGCACCCAGTCCTTGAGGTCGTTTGGAAATGTTGTAGGTTTTTAATAAATATTTCAAAAGTCATAAAAAATATTTTATATATTTTAAAGTTTTAAATTTGAATTCAATTACTGATCTGATTTATAACTTTAATTGGGCTGAACGTTTTGATTTTAAATCCAATTAAATATTATTATACCATCACTATAATTATGGTACTCTTATGTTGATTTAAATTCCTTTAAATTAAATTTAGTCAAATTCATATATATTAGTATTGATATTGGTTTCAATGCCACATGTAATTTTCTACATTTCTATTCAAACTCAATTAATAATGATTTGATATCAGTTTTAAATTTCAAACGGTTTATTATCATAAATATTTGATAATAGTTACTGATTGAATCTGTCTTTATTGCAAGGTTAAAATACCGTTACAAACGTAATTTGTTTTATTATTAAAAACGTGTTTTAATGTTATTATATTAACTATTTGTTGCAATAATATTTATATATTGACGGTGGAAAAGTTTATGTGTTACACAGTTTTTAGACTGAGTTACTATCTTGTTGTTATGAAATCTAGTCAAATTAGTTAGAATTGCTTGTTAAATCTCAGGGAGTTTTCGAGTATCAATCTAATAAAGTCTTGGGGACAGTGTTAACACACATCTTAAACATCATTGTTCTATGTTTTTCTTTTCCATTATTTCCTATACGAAATACTCTTATAGGTTATGCAACAATTATACTTGGGTGAGTGGGAGTTGTGAGGGATAATAAAGTAAATAAGCAGTATGTTACAAAAACAAGACAAACAAATAACATAAATTAAAATAAAGTTGAAATATGTTTTTTGTACATCGAAAATAAGTAAATTTTTATTTTAGTTGTTATAATTTTTTGATTTACTTACTCCCAAAATATATAATTTTTAAAAAACATACTTATTAGTATTGGGACAAACCAAAAAATTGCCATAGAAACATAGACTCACGCCCTTGTGACAATTTTTTAACTTATTATATCACTAGTAAGATTTTTTTTTCAAAAATTTAGTTTTTAGGATAATGTAAATAAAAAATAAAATTTTATAAGGATAAAAATAAAAATTCACTTATAAGGACAAAAATATATTTTACTCTTAAAATACTATTACAAATAATATAACAAGTTTGGTTGTATGTATTGTTAAAAAAAATGTACATAAATAATTATTATGTGAATAATATATATAATAAATTATGAAAAAAATGTATGAAATGGTTTGTTATGGGTGTATTTACTAAACAATCTGTTATGTAATAATACACAAAATAATTTTTCTCAGTTAAAGTGATAGGAAAATTGTAATGTAACATCCCAAGAATCCAAATTTAATTATTACAATTAGATTAGAGGTGTAATATAAGAACTTGATAAAAGAGGTAGAACTTAGGTGGTAGGAATTGAGTTAGGCTTAAAGAGAAAAAGAAATAAGAAAATGGAATTCTGGTACTATCGCTCAAGCGAGAATGGCTCGCTTGAGCGAGTATATCAGTAAAAACTTGAAAAATCTTTTCTGGTTTTCTCGCTTGAGCGAGAATGACCTTGCCCAAGCGAGAAGCAGGGGAGATTATGGGGTGCTCTCTGGAAGAATTCCGCTCGAGCGAAATTGGTTTCGCTCGAGCGAAATTGGCGAAATTCAACCAGAATTTGGGAGGATACTCTCTGGAGTATTCTCGCTCAAGCGAGAAGAGTCTCGCTTGAGCGAGAATACGAAAGGGGGAAAATCCCATTTCTCTCGCTCGAGCGAGAATTTCCTCGCTTGAGTGAGAGCACGCGTATCAGATTAAAAATAACAATTAGGGCACCACATTTATTACTTTTTCTTCTCCTCCCCTTTCAATCTTAGAGAGAGATAGAGAGATTATGGAGAGAAGGAGCACCTTTGGAGCTTGGAACAAGGATTTCAAGGCCTAGAACTCTTCACCCAACCCTTCCCCAACCTTCCTTCATCTCTTTAAGCTCCCTTGGAGGCGAGTATAACTCTCACACTCACTCCTACTTGTGTTGGTTTCTATGGAATGAACCCTAATCCCTCCCTTCCCTTTCTTTTGCCTTGTATGTTGTTGTTGATTGTGGTTTCCTCTTCTTTTGGTTGTTCTTACTTGTTGGTTGTGGTAGGCTATGTTGGAGCATGTAGATCGGGGTTTGGATTTCCACTACATTCTATCTATGGTTTAAACTTATATTTCAGTTTGATTTATATTCTGTACTCACCTTTGAAACTAGAAAATGAATTTGGTCTACGACCACCAAACCCTAATTAATCAAGCTTGACTTCGGTCCAGAATAAAACTAAAATGAGTTTGGCTTCGACCCAAAATATTTGGCTTCGGCCCAGAAAGTTGGCTTCGACCCAGAATAAGAATGTTTGGATTCGGCCCAGAATATGTATGAAAACTTGACTTCGGTCCAAAATAAGTGGTGGGATACGTCCCCAAGGAAGACGTTCCTTGTAGTCTGAGCTCATGTCTAACCCTAGAATTAGTGAAAAGACCCCGACTGCCGGGTAAAGTAGGTTATGAGATTGTAGAGTTGAGAATTGAGATTTGTGATTTGTTTGATTATATTATATGAACTGTTGCATAGCATTTACTTGTCTCCCTACACTGCATGCTGCATAGTTATATTCACTGAGACATCCGTCTCACCACACGTTCCGTGGACCACATTTTAGGTGTACAAGTATCCCCACGTACAGGCCCATGAGCTAGGAGCTTGGAGTTTTTTATTATCATATTATAGTGGCATATGTAGCCCTTTTTGGTTTAATACTAGATTTGAGAACATGAGTTGAATATTCTTTTGAGAGAGGATATGACTGTACATGTGTGCCGTTTATTGGTTGGTTATGTCAGGACGCATGTATGGGGGTATCCTCCGCTTGATATTATGCATTGGATGACTGTAGCAATTTGGCAATCCTATGTATAAGTAATTCAGTTTCTACTATTATATGTTGTTTAAGTGAACGTTGGTAGCTTGAATGATGTATGGTTGAGTATCCGATATCTAAATAGCGCGAAATAATTTCAAAAATTCGAGATTTGGTTTCCAACGGACTAAATCTTCGAACTAGAAATTAGGACGTTACATGTAACATATTATTTATCCTTAATTTTTTACAATAAATAAATGTATCTAAATGAACAATTTGGGACAAATTACAGATCCTTTTGAGAGTTCTTTAAAGTGCGAATTGAATAATTGAGTAAAGGAAATAACTCACTTGCATATATTATAATATAAGGTTCATACAAACCCAAAATTGGGTAGGGAGTGGTACACATAAAAACAAAAGACAAAAGTAGAGATGAGATTTCCATAAAATAAATTGAGAAGATCGAGAACATTTAAAGCAAAAATGAAAGTGATATGCAAGAACCTTACTCCTAACACAAGGTTGCCTTGGTCACTCGGTTATGGATGCTCCAACGTTGGTATGTACTGATTAGAAGGTTTGTCAACCCCTGCACATACTTTCTTTGATATATTTATAGGCTCTGATCTTTCAACTAACTCGGTATCACGTCTTACGCTTAACTACCTTCGAGCAATGATCCTCAAGTTTGAGACTGTCTCAAGCAATTAAGGATGTGTTTGATTCAGTTTTGTTTTCTAGTTTTTTATAACATAGTTTTTAAGAACTATATTTTATAAATAAAATTATTTATTTACAACATTTCCAATACAATAACATAAAAACTAAAAATCTGTTTTCTAAAACATCTCAAAGTAGTTTCAGAATTTTAGTTTTTAAAAACTAAAAAAAGTAACACTTTTCAAAATCATTTTTAAAAATTGTCCGTCAAACAGATTTTCCAGTTTTCTATTTTAAATAACTGTAAACAAATACACTCTAAGTGTTATTGAATAGAAGTGAAGTCCACACCTCTTCGAATACTAGCTAGGTTCTTCGAGTTTACAACATTTCCTTCGAGATCACTCTCGCTTAGAAGTAAAGACCCTTCAAATTGCTTACTCTCTCTCTTGAAAGCACCTTATCCTCGAAGTAAGCGTTCTTCAAAGCCATGCTCCCTTTGGACAAGTTTATCTTTAAGTCTTAGGCAAATTCTTATTTTCACCTCGACGCATATATTACATTTTCATTGAAAATTAATTTTTATGAATATACAAGTAATTTAAAGAAATGATATTATGATCCCCGCCTCCATTCAATGGACATCTCTCATCTAATTGCAAGGTAATTCATAAGGGTAATCAGACGTGGTATTTTTGCCACCTTCAATCACACTTAAAAATAACAAGTTAAACACAAAAATTTTATTGTTCATCGAGTACAATGAAATTTGTTTAGGCTGTTTTTTTAATATTTTTAGACATAATGCAATTTATGGACGATGTCCACACAATTTTATCGGAAAGATAATGTTAAGAGCACGTGTCAAAATAATGTTCAACCCATTATTGTTCTCAAAAGTCTCTGGACGACCGAGTTCAATGCCTAGTCGGGATGAGATCAAATGTCTTAGGTTCAGGGTGAGCTACCTTATTTATAACTATCCATAAATGGGCCTTACCGAGGTGGCCCATCTATAGCCAAACCCTGGCCTATGTGGACGACCTATTAAGCCCATTAAGCTTAGTAGGCCTATGAAGTTGATATGGCCTTATCATGATCGGCCCCGGGCTTATTAAAATCCCTAACGGAACACAACGCCCCGAGGTCGAGGCCAGCGTAGCTAGGACGAAGACGTCGAGTCTTTGCTTGGGTCGACCAAACCCTTTAGAATGTTTTGGATCTCTCCAATCGAGTTGCTTGAATGAAATAGTTGAGTCCTGAGTTGATATCTTGATCTCCTTTCTATTACTTATAATACCCAACGATACAAGCAAGTCTTCTCTGAAATAAATCATAAATCCCCTTTCACAACCTGGTATACTATATTCTTAAATGAAATATTGATATTTTAATATTTTTGGTGAATGATAAACCAAAGTTCTCTTCATCATGACCGTCCTTAACACGTCTAACAATTCTAAACCGTTGGATTGTGACTTAACTTTTATTGACATGACTGGAAATGTTTTCCCAGGTGTTTTTCTGCAACGTGCAGAAACGTCATTATTACTACAATTCATCATTACACGCAAGTTTCCTCTGTCATTAAGGTATTATAATACATAATCATCGTGCATTAACTACAAGCATTAATAATCATTTTCATGGTTTCAATGAGTACCCAATCACCTTTTTTCCACCACTGGTACATGTTGTTAATTTTTAAAGGAGGTTTCCGAATTGATCTTCGATCTTTGTCAATTCAAGTAGCAATAGGAATATTGTGCCGAGTTCATCTCGATCTCCGCTAATTCAATTGGTGGTTTAGGTATTATACTGAGTTTATCTCGGTCTCCGCAAATTCAATTGGTGGTTTAAAGTAATAATTCCAAGTTCTCTTGGTCTCCGCCAATTCAATTGGTGGTTTAAAGTTGTAATGTCAAGTTCTCCTTATCTCCACCAATTTGATTGGCGGTTTAAAGTTGTAATGTTGAGTTCTCTCGGTCTCCACCAATTCAATTGGTGGTTCAAAGTAATAATGTTGAGTTCTCTTGGTCTCCGCCAATTCAATTGGCAGCTTTAGAATAATAATGTTGAGTTCTCTCGGTCTCCACCAATTTAATTGGCCGCTTCAGAGTAATAATTTAGAGTTCTCTCGGTCTCCACCAATTTAATTGGCGGCTTCAGAATAACAATGTCAAGTTCTCTTGGTCTCCACCAATTTAATTGGCGGCTTTAGAATAATAATACCGAGTTCTCTCGTGTTAGGAATATGCACTAGAGACTTATATATTTATGAACATCCATCACTTGTATCATGTTATTTTATAAAGGCAAACTTATTCTTTAGAATATAATTATTATTCTTAGAATAGTAAGCTTAAACTTCATAAGAAATCAAGTAGATGACTTGATCGTGAGATCTTATGAAGAACTATTCTTAAATAGTCCCTAGTCAAGTATCATCTTAGGACAAAGATGCATTTAGACTAGTATGTGAGTTCATTGATGATCACATCTCACAGATCATGGATATGAGATATCATGTGCTCACATAGGTACACATTAAGAGTAATAGTGTACTGGACAGACCCACCTTAAGAACGTTGCATGGATTGTTACATAAGTGTCATGAACGTTTCTTAAATTGATAAATGTTATATATAAAGTCCTTTGACCTGAAATCACTACGATTCCTACATAAGGAATTATGTGTTTTGAATATCATCAAACGTTACCTGTAACAGGGTGATCATAAAGTTGGTATTTGGACATATAATAAATTATGTGGAGGAATGTGAGTGCCCTAGATGAGATTTGTCCCTCCTATGTAACAGGAGTTATATCTGTAGGCCTCTTGATAAAGTGAGACTGCAAAATGCATGGACATGATCAGGAGGATAAATATGAGATATTTATTTTCTGTACAGTCTACTTGGGGATCAAGAAAATATAAATTGAACTATACAAGGTTGACACAATCCATGCCTTTGTGTTCAATTAGATATTTGGACAAAGGGACAGATCATATAAATTATTATCATAAAATAGGATTTATCAAAGTTATTGATAATCTCAATATTTGGATAGTGATGTGTTGCTAGATACCACTCACTATTTATGATATTAAATATAAAAGGGTTTTATTTTATATTATAACCAAATATTAAAAGCCTATTGGGTCACACATATACAACAAACCACTAGGAAAGGATAATAATTCTAATTTAATTTAATTAGAATTATAACATAATGGGTCAGGCCCATAAGTGTGAGGGTTAAGTGAGTGAGGGGGTAAAACCCTAGCCACCACTCTATATATTGAGCATAAGATGCACTACCCCAGACATACATGAGCAATCGTTTTTTTACTCTTTAAGGCTACTAGCAGAGTTGAGGAGGGTTTCCTAGTTCGGCTGTTGGCGTGGACACCACTAGAGACGTGACTGCTATTGCCTCGTTCATAATCCTAATAAGGTACGACCTTTCATTTTAATACCTTTTATGCCTTGATTCGTGTTTTCGCAGAACGATTATAACAAGGGAGGGAATCCATTTATTTCCGCTGCACCCTGACCACATGCTTGATTCCCTTCAATTGGTATCAGAGCTTTGGTTTGCAATAAACACGTTTTAGGCTTTTAATCTTGTGAAGATTATGATTTTTTTGTTGTTTTTATGCTAAAAAAAACGTAGCGTTGATATCTGGGCTGCAACGCAGGCTGAAGCGCAGATCTGCGCTGCAGTCTAGGCTGCAGCGCAGACTGGAGCGCAGTTTACGCATTTTCGATTCTGATACTTGCGTTTCACCTACGCTGTAGCGCAGGTGAAGCGCAAGCGAAGCGCAACTTTCAGAATCAGTTTATTTTGTTCCCTTTATTGATTGTTTCATGTGCAATGTATATATGTTTATATGTTATAATGTTGGAGGGTCCCATGGAACATGAAAGAGTTCATGTCTTGGGCATCAAAGGGTTCAATTGTTGAAACCTTGTCTCGACTCAAATATTGGCTGCGATAAACATGCCACTTATCAATTTGCTGACAAGAGCGTTTTCAAATGATACGAGGGACTTACTCGTTTATCGGTTCGTGAAGTATGCATTTGATGCGAGACACTTATTGATGATTGGTTAAATGTTTATCAAATCAAATTTTGTTTCGAGACACTGCGTAGCGTGTTATTTTGTTTGCGCGTAATCAAACCTCGCTTAATAATATACATCTTATTATATCACTCGTTTTACAATCAACGGATGCTAATTTTTGCATGATGGTTGGTGATGGCCTTAGTTGTTTTAATTTAAATACGACCTGCGTGTCGTGCCTTACCTCTTAAAATTCCTCTTGTAATTCTCTTCTCATCTTTATCCCCTTGTATGTTAAACAAGGTTTCTTCTTGTTATGTAATGTAACCTGGAGGACATGGAGCATGGATTCAGTGGGAGATTTGGGGAGCTCAAGATTATGTACAAGATTACATAGTTGATGTAATTTTGTATTTGTTTTTAGGAGGCCATAACCATATCATGTATTTGTATGAGATGCATGTTTGTATGTTAAATGGTTTAACAACGAATAAAATTAAAGCGATCAAATCCCTCAATGCTCGTGTGCCTTCCAATGAATGACACTCGTCAAGACTAGAATCGATTAAGTGTGGGTCTGCCAAAGCAGGTACATTTATCTATTCTAGTAAGACACGATAGGATAAAAGTAATATCCGATTGTCAACCATTGGTCTTTGATTGAGTATATTCAATAGGATTGAAAAACCCAAAGGCACTAATGTTAAGTCATGTTTTGCCTTCCAATGTATGGCACTCGTCTAGACTCGAATCGATTAAATGTGGGTCTGCCAAAGCAGGGTACATTTATCTATTTTAGTGAGGCGCGGTAAGATAAAAGCAATATCCGACTGTCATGCCATTGGGTTTTGACTTAACTAGGTATATTCAATAGGATTGAAGAACCTAGAGGCACTAAGTTAGGCATTAATTCATAAGATGAATTAGAATAAGAGTTATTCACCTAACTATCCAAGAGTTGTATGAGATACAATTGGAAAGCGTGTTCCTACCTAAATAACCTTTTCTTAAGCGATCAACCAAAGCTGACTTAAAATTAGGTGAAATATGGATCTTGGCCCACTAGAAAATATAGTGACAGGATTTTCTGATTCTTTATATTGAGGGTACTTATTTTGAATCAAAATAGTGGGAGGCATATTTATTTAAAGACCTTATTAAATATGTTTGTTATATGATACTTACGTGCATAATTACCTTGGCAACGAACACAACAATTAACTTTTATTGCGATCTGTCCTTGAAAAGGAAAAACTGTCTGGAATTAATTTTCTAGACTGGTATAAGACCTAAGGGTTGTCCTTAGGAAAGGTTGTATGTCCTGGAAGAGCCTGTTCCTGAAACACCCGCTGTAAATGCTTCGAAAGCTGACAAGGATGCTTTTAGAAAGCATCTGGATGATGCTCTCGATGTAGGTTGTCTTATGCTTGCTACCATGAATGCTGAAATAGCATGAGAACATAGAGGCGTACAATATGATCGTACATTTAAGGAGACCTTATCAAGGCCAAGCTAGGCATGAACGATTTGAAGTCTCATAGGCACTTTATAAATGTAGGCTGGTAGAGGGAAGCCTTGTAGGTGCTCATGTACTCAAGATGATTGGGTACATTGAAAAACCTAGAAAGGCTTGGATTCCCATTAGGCCAAGAGTTGCCCACTAATCGTGTCCTGCAATCGTTGCTGGACAGCTATAGTCGATTCATCATGAACTATAACATGAATGAATTTGACAAACCACTGCCAGAATTGCTAAGCATGTTAAGAACAACTGAGCAAAACATTAATAAAGGTAAAGGGAAGGCCATGTTGATGGTCCAACCTGGAAAAGGCAAAGGGCAAGAAGAAGTTCAAGAAGCCCTATTTCAAACCAAAGGACAAAGGCAATGGTAAGCCTAGTACCTTTGTTTTGAAGCCTATGGGTGGGATAGCTAAGAAAGGAAAATTGTTTCCACTGTGGCTAATCAGGACATTGGAGATTGTGTAAAGTACCTGGAGGAGATCAAGAAAAAGGGAAGTGAGACTTCCGCTTCAGAGATATATGTTATAGAAGTCAATTTACCTACTTCTGTATCTTGGGTATTGGATACCGGATGTGAATCTCACATTAATGTGAATGTGAAGGATCTAAATGAAGTAGGTCATTGGCTAAAGGAGAAATCGACCTACATGTGGGAAAAGGAGCAAGAGTTGCTGCCTTAGCCGTAGGAACCTATTATTTAACTTTGCCAACTGGACTACTTATTGAACTAAATAATTGTTATTTTGTGCCTACCATTAGTGGGAATTTTAATTCCGTTTCTTGTTTAGAAAATAGTGTTTTTATAAAGAAAATATAAATTGAACTATACAAGGTTGACACAATCCATGCCCTTGTGTTCAATTAGATATTTGGACAAAGGGACAGATCATATAAATTATTATCATAAAATAGGATTTATCAAAGTTATTGATAATCTCAATATTTGGATAGTGATGTGTTGCTAGATACCGCTCACTATTTATGATATTAAATATAAAAGGGTTTTATTTTATATTATAACAAAATATTAAAAGCCTATTGGGTCACACGCATACAACAAGCCACTAGGAAAGGATAATGATTTTAATTTAATTTAATTAGAATTATAACATAATGGGTCAGGCCCATAAGTGTGAGGGTTAAGTGAGTGAGGGGGTAAAACCCTAGCCACCACTCTATAAATAGAGCATAAGATGCACTACCCCAGACACACATGAGCAATCACTTTTTACTCTTTAAGGCTACTAGCAGAGTTGGGGAGGGTTTCCTAGTTCGGCTGTTGGCGTGGACACCACTAGAGACGTGGCTGCTATTGCCTCGTTCATAATCCTAATAAGTTACGACCTTTCGTTTTAATACATTTTATGCCTTGATTTGTGTTTTCGCAAAACGATTATAACAAGGGAAGGAATCCATTTATTTCCGCTGCACCCTGACCACATGCTTGATTCCCTTCAGTCTCCACCGATTTAATTGGCGGCTTCAGAGTTCTTCATCTATCGAATTTAAGTTCTGGATTTATTTTATTCTCCACAAATTTGATCGGTGACATCGTTTTCTTTCACTTTTCCATAGAAACTTGACGATTCAATAGAAACTTGACGAAAGGCAAGACTTCATACTTGGTCAGTCCTCTACCATGTCAGCATATTGGTTGTGAGAGCTTGTTCTATATTGAAAGATGCTCCACCAGACCCACGATCATTGATAAGGACCCCATCAAGTAAAGACAACTTCTTACCACCATCGAGCTAGCCCTTCAAACTTCATAAGTCGAATTATTCAAGTGTTGTCATGAAATTGGACATTGCAAAGCGGTACAGGTGCAACAACCCGTTTCCACCCTGGACAAGCTTCGACCTGGTCTGGTATTTCACGCCACGTAACGCCCATTGGCACCACCGAAGCCACCATTGGAGACAACAAAACTCGCTTTCTTGGCGGGCGTGGAAGTTTCTAGAAAAGTTTCGCTGGATTGGGGAACTTCGTCGGTGGTTGGAAAGAGAGTGTTGTCTCTCTTGTTGAGGAATTCCGCAGTAATCGAAGGTCGAGGAGTGTCAGCGCGTTTTCGAGAACCAGTTCCAGCTTGGATGATGATGGTGGAGGTTTGAAATTCTCATAGGTCATCGAAGGTTTTGGGAGTAAAGGAGGAAGGAAAAACTGTGAACTATGAACGATGTGGTCAGCAGGAGTAGTAGTTTACCGCCGCCCTACAATGGGCGCCAATCTGTTCTCAAAAGTCTTCGGACGATCGAGTTCAATGCCTATTCAACATCAAACCTAAAAGTTGTGATGAGATCAGATGTCCTAGGTCTAGGATGAGCTCCCTTATTTATAACTATCCATAGATGAGCCTTACCGAGGTGTACCATTTATGGCCAAACCCTAACCTATGTGGACGACCTATTAAGCCTGTTAAGCTTAGTAGGCTTATGAAGCTGATCTGGCCTTATCATAATCAACCCCAGGCTTATTAAATAACCCTAACAGAACAATTATGAAACCATATCATTATATATCATAGTTGACTCTTCTAAAGTGAGAGATTCACTTTGATGGGTCATATAAGGAATAATGACCGTTGATGGGAAATTTAATAGTGGTTATAATTATAAACAAACACATATATAATAAATCATGTCATTACTTAAATCTCAACCATTGATTTTCTATTAAATCATGTCATTACTTAAATCCCACAATATCGTGCTATCTCATTGAAGAAAAAAATGGATGAATTAGTTAGGTTGTTGATCTAGACAATTTAAAAAATTAATTACTTGATAAAAAAGTTGATCCAAAATTACTTTTTTATATATTTTTATTGTAATAAATATTTTTACTAATTTTTGCCTTAAATATATTTTAAATTTCTGTAAATATAATATATTTTGATTTTATATTTAATATATTTTATTATTTTTCTTGGCCTTTTTAAATTGCTTATTTTTAGTCTCTGAACTCCATTGCGTTTAAAAATATTATATTTTCATGGCCGGATAAAATCAAAACAAGTTATATTTTTAATGATAAAAATATATTTTAACTTTTCTCTGTTTTCTTAATATTAGTCCTTAATAAAGAAACTAACATTTTTTTTTTAAAAAAAAGCAAGTAGGCGCTTTTTTCAGCTGTTAAATATATGTACTAGTGTTTTTACACGGCCTCACTGAAATTCGATTGGTTAGTTACAAAACGCGCTAGGCCGACTTCAATAAAACCAGCCAATGGCGCGGGAAAAACAGAAAAAGAAAATTAAAATATCTATCCAAGAAAAAAAAAAAAAAAAGCACCGCCACCCGTCAACGGTTAGGAATTTCAGTTTAAGCGCGTGGCGGTTCGTAATCGGAATTTTCTCGAATCACCTAGAGAACGTTGAAGAAAGTCCCCACACCCCGCACCCAACACTTTCCTTTTTCCTCAGCCCTCAATTCTATTAACAAAACAAAATATCCTACCGTCCAAATTATAGATCCAACGGTTCACAAGTCGCAAACCGAACCTTCCAGAATTTGAACCTGTTCTTTATAACACGGGTCTTCCCTCTCAGTTCTTTAACTCAGGGTTTCAGAAAGAAATTGTTGTGTTTTTCGTTTAGGAAAGCTAATTTGTAAGAGAATATGGCTGGGAAAGGCGAGGGTCCGGCGATCGGAATCGATTTGGGAACGACTTACTCTTGCGTTGGTGTTTGGCAGCACGATCGTGTTGAAATCATCGCCAACGATCAGGGTAACAGAACCACTCCATCCTATGTGGCTTTCACTGACACAGAGCGCTTGATCGGCGATGCGGCCAAGAACCAGGTCGCTATGAACCCAACCAACACTGTTTTGGTAAGTACTTTCAGAGTCATCTCTTGTATCTTGTTTTTCTGCGTTTTTTACTATCTATTACAAGTGATTCTGTAACATAAACATCGTGATCTACCAGAGTGTGAATTGAAACTTCTAATTTTTTTTCCTGTTTGAGCGCAATACTATGCTTTCTTTTTTATTTACAGAAAAAAAAAAGTAGGATAGAAAAGTGAAATTTGTAGTTTATGAGAGCGTCAGTTGAAACTTTAAATGCTCTGTCTGTTCATGCGAAATAATTGTTATGATGCTTTCATTTTCATGAAAAATTAAGGTAGAAAAGTGAAATTTGTAGTTTATATGTGCATGTATTTTATCTTTTTTTGGTCATGTATCGTTTGGTGATGGTGTTGGCTTGATTTGGCGCGTGCAGATGCTAAGCGTTTGATCGGAAGGCGTTTTAGCGATGCTTCAGTACAGAGTGACATGAAATTGTGGCCGTTTAAGGTGATTGCTGGCCCTGGTGACAAGCCTATGATTGTGGTTAATTACAAGGGGGAGGAAAAGCAATTTTCTGCTGAAGAGATATCTTCCATGGTTCTTATGAAGATGAAGGAGATTGCAGAGGCGTATCTAGGTTCCACGGTGAAGAATGCTGTAGTCACTGTTCCCGCTTACTTCAATGACTCGCAGCGTCAGGCTACCAAAGACGCTGGTGTCATTTCTGGGCTCAACGTGATGCGAATCATCAACGAGCCTACTGCGGCTGCCATTGCTTACGGACTTGACAAGAAAGCAACCAGCTCTGGTGAGAAGAACGTTCTCATTTTCGATCTCGGTGGTGGGACTTTTGATGTTTCTCTTCTCACCATTGAGGAAGGTATCTTTGAGGTGAAGGCTACTGCTGGTGATACTCACTTGGGAGGTGAGGATTTTGATAACAGAATGGTGAACCATTTCGTTCAAGAATTCAAGAGGAAGAACAAGAAGGATATTAGCGGAAATCCTAGGGCTCTTAGGAGGTTGAGAACTGCTTGTGAGAGGGCTAAGAGGACTCTCTCCTCTACAGCTCAAACTACCATTGAGATTGATTCATTGTATGAAGGTATTGACTTCTATACAACTATTACTCGTGCCCGGTTTGAAGAGCTCAACATGGATCTGTTCAGAAAGTGTATGGAGCCAGTGGAGAAGTGTTTGAGGGATGCTAAGATGGACAAGAGCACCGTCCATGATGTTGTTCTTGTTGGTGGATCTACAAGGATTCCCAAGGTCCAACAGCTTTTGCAGGACTTCTTTAATGGAAAGGAGCTTTGCAAGAGCATTAACCCAGATGAGGCTGTTGCCTATGGTGCAGCTGTTCAGGCTGCTATTTTGAGTGGAGAGGGCAATGAGAAAGTGCAGGATCTTTTGTTGCTGGATGTTACCCCTCTTTCCCTCGGTTTGGAGACTGCTGGAGGTGTCATGACTGTGTTGATTCCCAGAAACACAACCATTCCCACCAAGAAGGAGCAGGTGTTCTCAACCTACTCTGATAACCAGCCTGGTGTGTTGATTCAGGTCTATGAGGGAGAACGAACAAGGACTCGTGATAACAACTTGCTTGGCAAGTTTGAGTTGTCTGGCATTCCTCCTGCTCCAAGGGGTGTTCCACAGATCAATGTTTGCTTTGATATTGATGCCAACGGTATCTTGAATGTCTCTGCGGAGGACAAAACCACCGGACAGAAGAACAAGATTACAATTACCAACGACAAGGGCAGACTTTCCAAGGAGGAGATTGAGAAGATGGTGCAGGAAGCCGAGAAGTACAAGGCTGAGGATGAGGAGCACAAGAAGAAGGTGGAGGCCAAGAATGCACTGGAGAATTACGCCTATAACATGAGGAATACAATCAAAGATGACAAGATCTCTTCCAAGTTGCCAGCTGATGATAAGAAGAAAATTGAAGATGCTATCGAGCAGGCTATCCAATGGCTCGATGGAAACCAGCTTGCCGAGGCTGATGAATTTGAGGATAAGATGAAGGAGTTGGAAAGCATTTGCAATCCCATCATAGCTAGGATGTACCAAGGTGCTGGTGGTGATGCTGGTGGAGCCATGGATGAGGATGCTCCTTCTGCAGGTGGAAGTGGTGCTGGGCCCAAGATTGAGGAAGTTGATTAAGCAGAATGTTGGTCACAGGTGGTTCTTGATTTTACCCGAGACACTTTCTGGTCACTAAAATATCATGTATGTATGTATGTATGCTTTCAGTGGGATAGATTAGCGAACTTTTCTTTTCGGTCTTTTTTTGTCAGTGTACTTTTAATTCCCAAATTTAATGTCAAGCATAAGTTTGCTTATATCACTATGTTTCTATACTGCATAAGGCCTATTTTTATTGCTGGTTGTCAAACTAGTAGCTGTTCGTTCTTCTATCTTGTTTTTGGTCAAACTTAAACTGCACTGAAGAGCCCAAACGCGGGCAAGCAAACAAAAGACAATTGGGCTTTGCGGCCCAAAGCGCAGTCCTTTATTGCATTCCGGATTGGGATTTGGGGGTTGAGTGGGACAATCGATAGACGCAGAAACAATTGGAGAGCAGTTTGAACCTAGTCCACTGCTAGCTTCATAGGCAAG